>CM076581.1:947433974-947824951 GCA_034641835.2 Pinus albicaulis
AATTATTTTTTAATAAAAACAACTATTTTTAAGATTTGCAACCATGATTCCAAGCCAATAGAGACAAAATATGCAAATTTTTCTCATTTATATACCATGTAAAGGTGAATATATCAAAATGGCATTATGGCACCGAGTGAAATACATATCATCGAAAAAATACATAAGCAATGAGGCTCCAAATGACCCATAAAGTCCAAAAACAATGCTACAAGCTATGAGCATTGAGGTCATTGGCCTACATAGTACAGTGACAATCTACTACAAATCTACATATATGATATTACTAAATTCTAATTAATGATCAACATTATCACTTGAAAGTTGAAACTTCTAATCATGATCAAAGTTCAAACTCAGTTGGTTGAACTTGAGTCTCTCGACTCTCGACTGCCAAACTTTGCAACTGCTCCAGTCACAAACTTCTCTATTGGTTCAGTGACTTGAGTCTCAAACTTCTGAAGGTATTCTGCCCTAATATGCCCTATTACTTCATTTGGTGCTCCACATGGCTTTACATGGCCTCCTATCCCAGCCAAGTGTTGCTTGAACCTGTAAATATCCCCTCCTGCAATAGATTTTTGGCAATATTTGCAAATCATTTTGCTATCAATCATATCACAATGAGCCCATGCAATATCCTTTCCTTTTGGAGGCATGATGGCTACTACTTAGCTCAAGTAGAAAGCTTCAAACTCTATGTTGTTCCACTACTCCAGCAAAAACTCAACACTCTCCAAGCTCTCAATCAAACACACAAAATCTCCAAATGAGATGGTGTGAGACAAATGAGAGGTTGCCCCTGCTTATAAAGGATTGGAGAGGGTCTCCAAGATAGCTCCAACTCCAACTCCAAGCCTCCAAGATCACTGCTCCAAAAAACACTCAACACTCTCCAAGCTCTCAATCAAACTCACAAACTGTAAATAAGATGGTGTGAGACAAAGGAGAGGCTACCCCTGCTTATAAAGGATTGGGGAGGGTGTTTTTGGAGGGAAACAACCCTCCCCTTCCCTCCAAATCAGCCCTAAACATCCTTGTTGGCCGTCCATGGGTACTTATAGCAACTTAGGTGCTGACCGGTTGGTTAAGGACGGAACCGGCCGGTCAGCACTGGTTAACCGGATTTTCAGGCTATATGCAGTTGCTGACCGGGTTTTTCAACCAGTTTGGACTGGCCAATGGTTTGACCGGTTTTGAATTTGAAACGACCGGTTTTTAACACTATGCTCGAACCTAAACCCACATTAACCTCTTAAACTCATCCGCAACCACCAAAGAAATCCTGCTCCGAAAGGAATCTCTGATGAAGCAATCAACTCCCCCAGAACCTTTGATACCACCAGAACCCCTCGTCTCTTGCCCACAAGTTGAGAACTTATGGTAACCTGTAATGTCTGGGAGAGGTTGAACATGGCTCTCATGTGTCTCGGTGATGAATAAGATATCCGACAGTTAAAGAGAATCATATAATAGACCTGGTGATGCCCGAAATGACCCGTTCCCATTCCAACAATTGACGGAAATGGATGCCCCTTGTTGCCTCCCCCAATGAGCCAGTCATTTGGAGGACCCAGAACGAGGCTTCCATCCAGGTGGAAAAGTGTCTCGAATCTCTGCTTTGAGATTCCTGATAACTGCGCATTTCCCTGCATAACGTGCTGCTGTAACCAACTCCCTAGAGCGTTTGAGCTCAGCAACCTGTGTTTTAGTGAGATCTTCATCAAGGAAGATCTTACTAGGAAGTGAGAATAGCTTTCTATTAGCTCTAAGAGCCCGAAGGCGATCAACCGCCGACCTGAATCAGAGAAAGAGAGTGGAATCGTACCCAAGCCAAGCTCTATCAAGGGTCACATCTTGAAGATCTAGTTTTTCATTGAGGAACATGGTCCCAACCACCATGGGGTCTGAGGATGTGATAGGCAAAGGAAGCCCTCTCACTTTGAGGTTCAATTCTCGCGCTTGTCTAGTGCATTCTTCCATGAGTTTAGATTGTACCACCTCCTCAACTGCGGCTAGAGGAGGAGTGAGGGGGGTATCCCTCCCTCTAGCAACCTGTGCCCATGAGCTGATGTGTGTTTCTGTTTCTTATTTAAAGTCTGCTTGCTGAGCTTTGATCTCCTCTTGTTTGTTTTTCAGATCCAGAAGTTCAGCGTGTAGATTGTCATTAGAGGGGTGGTGGTGAACTGCTTGCTCCTTGTTGTCTCTCAACAGCTGATTCAGTGAACCATTCTTGCCTTCCATTACAATTAATCTGTTCCTGAGTTCATCGACCTCTCTTATTAGTGCCTATTTAGAGGATTCAAGGGTTTCCAATCTCCTAAATAGTTCCTAAAAATCTCTGTTGTCGCGTCGAAATCCATAATCGGGCAAGGGTGACGTTTTTGACAAGCTTTGAAAGAAGTCTTCGACACCTATGTCTATGTTGGTAAGAGGTCCTGACGGCGTCGTCACCTGCGGTTGATCTTGAGAAAGAAGCATGGAATATTCTGAGAGCCGCTGCTGTGAATTATTGTGGAAGTTCAATTGCAGGCACCCAAAAAAATTTCAACTTCTCTGTGCTAAACCTGGCCGCGAGTGGATCAAGATGTGGCCCGCACGAGAAATCGAAGAAATCGCTGAATAGGAAGGAAGGCCAAATCCGATATCCAGTACTACTTTTGTAGAGAAGAAAATGCAGCAAATAATATGATCTTACCGGGAGCTATAAGCATCCATATTCGCCGCAGTGTAGATATCAAAGTGACGTCCCGACTTTCATCTTCAACAGCGTCTCCTGCTTTCCACCAACTTCCACTTAGTAAAAATGGGCATCAATTCACCTTTCAAAATATCTACTTTAATGGCTTGTTCTCTCCATAATGTTGTGTGCAATGGGGCCTCAAACAAACAAAGGAACACTCAACAACTTCAAGATTTGGGTTGATTTCTAAAAGTACTGATTTTTTCCACATGTTTATACAACAGGGAGAGTTGACAACACACCATGTTGTACAAGTTCAGAAATCATGAACAAATCCAAAACAAGCACTGCCTTTCTTCACATGGGCAACTAATAAACCAAAATTCCTGCACCATACAGAGGCGTACAATTCTATGCTAGAAATCCTCATCCTGCTCATATGCCATAGGAGAAAGTGAACCACTCATCCTATGCATATCTCATCACTCGTAGGGGAAGGTGAACCACTCACCCTAGACACATGTGTCCGCAATCGTAGGGGAAGGTGAACCCCTCACCCTACACACATGTCAACCACCATGGGGTATCACAGGGGAAGGTGAATCAGTCACCCTATGGTCGCTCATGGCTAAATACGTACCCCAAGGCCCTAGGAGCTCCCAGAGCTCAATCTTCAATCAAGGATCACTTCATGTAGGGAATAGTGCCAGACTGCTTTCTGAAAACCAAGACTAGTTCTTGATGATTGTATTGATGACTGGTACGTCAATAGGAGCCTCATTTCTCCACCCAGCAGCATATAGATGTATATATGAAGGCACACAACTTACTAACAAGCTTCAACAGACATACTGACTTACAACTCGACATTCGGCAACAGATATCTTAGCAGCACTGGGCAATCCTTGGACTTCTACATTTTAGGATTCCAAATCTTGGTAAAGAAAATACTTAACTACTCTTACTCCCTCTTACTCAGGGAGACCATAATCCTAAGCTTGTCTTCCCATAGATGATTCTACAATATTTCATATGATTAGACTTCCAAAGTATCCATTGGGGTTCCCATGTTTTGCCGTATCGGCAAGACCAAAGATGAGACAACATCATAACCACTTTGGGGCCCTAAGATCTAGTCTTCCGGACCCTAGAGAGGGATCTCTCAAGAAAGCAAAGAATGGTATGTATTTGAAGCTCAAAATGAGATGTTAGGCTAGGTATGAAGCACAAAGGGGGGTTTAAAATGATTTGGTTGGTTGGTTGCTGGGTTGGTCATGAGATCATGGACTGAGAAAGTAATGGAAGGAAAGGGACAAAACAACAGCATGTTTCAGCAAAGAGGATAGGTCAAGAAAGTGCCATCCATTGGGCTATGGAGTCATGAAAGGTGATTACATGCAACAACTGGCCAAAGCTTTCAGAGGGAAAGTCATCTAATACTAAAGGATCTTTAGATTAGATGGTGGGATGGAACATCAAGGAAAGAAAGTGAGAGAAGGAAAGCAACCTAATTTCTGTCTATAGATCAGGTCAGAGGTCATTTAACTCCAGACCTGCTTGGACATACTCATAGGCAACTCTCAAAGAGGGACAAAGGGGCAGCTTATAGATCGGACCAGAGGTCATTTAACTCCAGGTCAGCTTTAGCATGCTCCAAAGGAAAAACAGAGATAATTTTAACAAAGAGATCTTAGAAAGGCCAGCTGGTCACACAAGGATCCTAGTGGATATGGCTAACTCTAATCCCCAATGTTCCCAAATCTTCCAGCTTAAACCCCACAAGAACATCTAAGAACTGATCCATCCAATTCATACATCAGAGAGCAGGCAATAACATCCACTACACTGGTTAAATTGACTGAAATCAACCCTCAGATAACACATTTAGCAGAACAACATTTAAGGCAAGGAGAGCAGAGACATAGGGTACCTAACAAGGGTAAATCCTATGCCATATTTCTGATGCAAGCCAGCAGAAAATGAAACAATATGAAATGTAATAAACAAAGTTAGAAGACATCACCAATAGTAATAAACCAGGATCTTGTGAAATGTGCTTTGATTAATTGATGCAAACCAAATTTATTAAACCCAGTGCCTGAATGGTTGTTGCTAATCCAAACTTCTCCCTCTCAAACCTCCACTAATACATAACAACTACTCTGCTAATCCCTCCCAAGACTGTTCTAACAGTCAGAATGAATCCTTCTAACAGCAACGGCAGCAACTAAACAACAACCTTTACAATATGTTATACAGGTTTCTTATAGGAGAAAGAATAACAATGGTAGTTGTAAACTTAAATGCAGCATTAAAACTCTAAAACAGTAGGAGGGTTGAGGCTCCATTTGGTTTTAATTCTAAGCATTTATCTTTGGTACTCGTTGCAGTGTTCTGGTGAATTTCACAAAAATGCAGAATAATGATGCTAGGGTCTGTCATACCGTGTAACAAATGCTTCTGATGGTGTAGGTCTACTGACAGGGCAGAAATCTTCATTTGGACACAATGTAGACTGAAACAATAATGTGTAATGTGTCCTTTCATGGAAGAAGGTTCTGCTAATACGAAAACCCTGATAGTATTATATTTCTACGCATTGGATCGTCTGAACAATCCACTGGGTCTTTGATTCTGGTACCTTGTATTTGAACAATTGTATTAAGGCTCAAAATCTGCAATTACAGGCCTTAAACACACTATTTTTCCAATGATACTCTTTGCCGCTTTCTAGATTTCCTCTGACTGCGAAATTTGTGCTTTAATGGCGTCGGCGAGGTTTTGCAGAGCTTTAATTCCATCGTTCGATGAAATTTATGTCGCAGACACCTTTCCGGACATTTCCCTGTAATATCGACCTCTAAATTCAACTTCCTCTGCGCACTGTGCCATTACAATAGCATATATGAACCATGGCGGGTTTTACCACCTGATAAACCTGCAAAACATGAAAACAATTACGAAAAACATGTATGGAGGTGGTGGTATGGATGAAAGTGACAATGGAAGTGTGGCGTGTACAAGGATGATGAATGCAGAGGCTATTGTGGAGGAAAACATGGCACAGTAGAGAATGCATGGGGAAAACGTCAAGGTGGACGTTTTAATGTAAAAACACTAAACTTTGACCTTGGGACGAATATATATAACGGGGGTTAAGCACGCGGTGAGACAGGCGGGAGTGGTGACGTAAGGCACGGGAGATGGATGGATAGTCAATGAAGCGAGAAATCACCTGACCGTCTGGACCAGGGGGAGATCAACTACCGGAGACGCGTCGAGGGTGATGGATTTCAAGGCTGTGGGCACGAGGCTATGGACTATCGTTGCGCAACTTTGGAGCGATTTTCGTCGCATGGAGAGTCAGACGGAGCGAGGTTCACGCCGGCATACGTCCGCGTCCGTACCGAACGATAATGCGTGATGAGATAACGGTTTTGAAATAGTGCCGCCGCCATGCGTCGGATGATGTATGGAATCGCCGGTCGATCGTAAAATACCGCCACTTCCGAAAGGTGGTGAGATAGAAATTGGATGGTTTTTGAATAAGCAAAGCATGCGATGCAAAATTGGCTAAAAAGGGTGAAAATGTGGACCGTCGAATCATCGCTCAAATGGACTATGGGATTCGACAGGGCGGTGAATGACGAACGATGGGCGTGATCGAAGACGCCACCACCGTCCGACCGATATACCCATTCTTCCACAATGTCTCCCCGACAGCACAAACGCGCAAGCGCTTTTCTCGCTTGAAGGCCGTTTTGCGGCCGGGTCATGTGGGAGGAAAAAGACACAAAAGGCTTGGACGAAAGGGACTAGGACCCATATTATGGAGAAATGGCTTTTTGTGCCATTTTAATGCAATTTGAGGGTAGGAAAAGGTAACGATAGAGGGAAAACGGGGAAATCAGGCCAAACAAGGGGTGTGAGCAGGATGTAAAGGGGATTTTGGGAGGATTTAGGGGATCAGGGGGGAAATTGACAAGGGGAAAACAAAGGTTAAAAAGGGGCATTTTGCAGGGATACCAGGGGAAAATGGAAGCCTTTAGGAACACAATTTGTCACAATCAGAGAGGCTTCTTGTATGGATACAGCAGTGGGGATTTCATCACAGGGAAAAGGCACAAGAGACTTCAAGGATGATGTGTCTCCAGGGGAGATGCATTCATTGAAGGCTCAAAACAATATAGCCCCCTACTTTTCCTGTCAAAAATTTACAGGGGGGCTAACATTGGCTCCACATGGGGATGGCTTCTTCTTGAAGGAGTCAAGAATTCAGAGGATAAATCTTTGGTGTGGGCCATGTGCCTGCTGCTTGGCACATCCCTTTCTTTCGTTAGATCAGATGCCACAAATATTGAAGACATCAATTCAGCAGAAAAAATTTCCCAATCATTCTACCTACCCATCCTAGCATTTTTTCTTCTTCTAGGGTGCATTTGGACTAGCAGACCCGTTACATCATTATTTTTATAACAGAAAATAAACCTAATCTAAATATACCCTTATTGCTCCATGAGACCAGATTAGACGGTTGGTCTCATATGTTTCTCTACCTAATCTAATATCTGCTGGGATTAAACTGTCCAACAGATTTCTTTTCTACATTCTGAGATAGAAATTGAAAAACAGTCAAGTCAGGATTAGACTGTCTGGCTTGCTGAACTTTGCATAAATTAAAAACAACTAACGACATGCTCACAGGCTGAGCTTTATTTCAGACTTCCTACCTACTCTACTCTAACCTGGAAATCTCTGATGCTTTTAGGTGATACAATAGTGCCAGTGCAGCCAGTCAAGCAGTAACAAAAAGGGACAGGAGCAATGACTGCCTGTCAGAGATAACCACAGGGTGCTCTGCCTGTAGTTCTTCAAAACTGAGGTCACCATCAGTAGTGACCACTCCTTATGAATCTGGCCCGTGCTAAGGATCAATGCTGGAGTATTTGAGCAAATCAGGGCCTCCATATATTCTGCCACAGGATCAATAAATAGATGATGTACACTTTCTTCTTTCAGGCCTGCCATGACTGGTAGGTTGTCTTTATCCTGGGCAGCTTTGATTACTACATCCTCCACTCCATCTTCAAAGTGGCTATTGAAAGTCTGATCACCTTCTTCTTGTACTTCAGTAGGCAGTGGAATCTCTTCCCTCTTAGGGGAAGGAAGACTTTCCAAAAATGCTCTAGGGTCTCTGAAATGGTATGACTTCTCTTGTGAGTTCAGAAATTCAATCTCAGCTTCATACCTTTTCACCAGCATTTCTAGAAAAACTTTCTTCATCTCAGGTTGACCATTGAATATTGAGCTGGAACGGAAAACCTCTAGAAGGTCTTTGCTTCTGAGTTGAGCCAGTATACCTGATATTCCATAACGAAAATATTCAAGGCGACTTAACTCAGAGTCTTTCATCGGTGGGAATGATGTTGTAATGTGACTGGTCTCCCAGTGGAGTCTAATGTGAACCAAGATAATCAACGGGCCTACTGATCACCAGTGGAGTCTTCAAATCGTTTAGGAATTTTGGAGTCGCCAGGTGGAGGGTTTTAGGATGTTTCTGGAGGGTACACTGTCCACCACAGTGCTTATGAGATGTCCCTTTTCAAGGATATCTTGAAAACACAACAAAATCAAACCAGAGATTGACTGGGAGGACTTTTACCAGATGTGTCACCTCTAAAAGAGTGTGAGATCTGGAGGCTACCTGGCCCTTTCCAGACTCTGTCCAAGAGTATGGGAGAAACACAACAAATGGTATAGAGGTTGATGTGTGAATAGGAGTGTTTAAGTGCCAACCTAACCAGAGATTATGTGTCTTTTGAGTGCCTAAGAGTATATAAGATAAAATGCACTCAATTCCCCAGCGGAGTCGCCATTATGTTGGGGTTCCCATGTTTTGGCAAGGTTGGAAATACCAAAAGATGAGACAACATCAAACCACTTTCAGACCTCAGGATCTAGCCCTTCCCCTGACTCCGCAGAGGATCTCTCCAAAGAAAGCAAAGAATGGTATATCTTTGAAGCTCAAAAATGAGAGAACAGTTAGGTATGAAGCACAAAGGAGGGTTTTAAATGATTTGGTTGGTTGGTTGTCGGGTTGTTCATGAGATCATAGGGTCGAGAATTTTCTGAGAAAAAGGACTAAAGGCAAAAGCAGGATGTTTCAACAAAGAGGATAGGTCAAGAAAGTGCCATCCAATGGGCTATGGAGTCATGAAAGGTGATTACATGCAACAACTAGCCAAAGCTTTCAGAGGGCAAGTCATCTAATACTAAAGGATCTTTAGATTATATGGTGGGATGGAACATTAAGGATTTAAAATGAGAGAAGGAGAGCAAAACAATTTTCTGTCTATAGATCAGGTCATAGGTCATTTAACTCAAGACCTGCTTGGACATACTCATAGGCAACTCTCAAAGGAGGGACAAAGGGGCAGCTTATAGATCGGACCAGAGATCATTTAACTCCAAGTCAGCTTTAGCATGCTCCAAGGGAAAACAGAGATAAGTTTAACAAAGAGATCTTAGAAAGGCCAGCTGGTCGCACAAGGATCCTAGTGGACATGGCTAACTCTAATCCCCAGTGTTCCCAAATCTTCCAGCTTAAACCCAACAAGAACATTTAAGAACTGATCCATCGAATTCATACATCAGAGAGCAGGCAATAACATCCACTACACTGGTTAAATTGACTGAAATCAACCCTCAGATAACACATTTAGAAGAACAACATTTAAGGCAAGGAGAGCAGAGACATAAGGTACCTAACAAGGGTAAATCCTATGCCATATTTCTGATGCAAGCCAACAGAAAATGAAACAATATGAAATGTAATAAACAATGTTAGAAGACATCACCAATAGTAATAGACCAGGATCCTGTGAAATGTGCTTTGATTAATTGATACAAAACCAGTCACATACACTGAGCTCAATGGCTGTTACAATCCAAACTTCTCCTCCCAGCCTACTACAATACAAACTACTCTGCTACTATCTCCCAAGCTGTTCTAACAATAAAAAATGAATCCCTCTAACTACAACAGCAGCAACCGAACAAAAACCTTTACCATTTGCTCTTGGGAGTTCTTATAGGAGAAGAGAATCAACATGAGTAGATGACATTTTAATTGCAGCATTAAATTCTGGAGCAGCAGGAGGGCCGAGGCTCCATTCGGTTTTAATTCTGAGCATTTATCTTTGGTACTCGTTGCAGTGTTCTGGTGAATTGCACAAAAAGGCAGAATAATGAGGCTAGGGTCTGCCATACCGTGTAACAAATGCTTCTGATGGTGTAGGACTGCTGATAGGGCGGAAATATTCATTTGGACACAATGTAGACTGAAACAATAATGTGTACTGTATCCTTTCATGGAAGAACGTTCTGCTGATACGGAAACCCTGATAGTATTATATTTCTGTGCATTGGACCGTCTGAACGATCCACTGGGTCTTTGATTCTGGTACCTTGTCTTTGAACAATTGTATTAAGGCTCAAAATCTGCAATTACAGGCCTTAAACGCACTATTTTTCCACTGATACTCTTTGCCGCTTTCTAGATTTCCTCCAACTGCGAAATCTGTGCTTTAATGGCATCGATGAGGTTTTGTAGAGCTTTAATTTTGTCCTTCGATGAAATTTATGTCGCAGACACCTTTCCGGACATTTCCCTGTAATATCGGGCTCTAAATTCAGCTTCCTCTGCGCACTGTGCCATTACAATAGCATATATGAACCATGGTGGGTTTTACCACCTAATAAACCTGCAAAACACGAAAACAGTTACTAAAACATGTATGGAGGTGGTGGTATGGATGAAAGTGACAATGGCAGCGTGGCATGGACGAGGATGATGACTGCAGAGGCTACTGTGGAGGAAAACATGGCACAACAGAGAATGCATGGAGAAAACGTCAAGGCAGACGTTTTAACGTAAAAACACTGAACTTTGACCTTGGAATGAAAATATATAATGGGGGCGGGCGAATGTACGGTGGAGACACGAGGAATGGTGACATGGAAGGACTGGGAGATGGCGGGACAGTCAACTGTGGGGGAAATCAAATCTTGACCGTCCGATCTCAGGGGGAGATCGATGGCTAGAGACGCGTCGGAGGGTGACGGACGGTGGGCCAGGGGTATGGAGGCCATGGACTATCACGTGCGCAACTTCGTGGAGCGATGATCGTCGGATGGAGAGCTCTAGATCGGACGGTCTACATGCATATCGCTCCGCGTCCTGTACCAAACGATAACGCGCGATGAGACAGTGATTTTGAAATAGTGCCCCTGCCACGCATCGGATGATGTATGGAATCGCTGGCGGATCGAAAAATACCGCCTACCTCCGAAAGGCAGTGTGATAGAAACTAGATGGTTTTTGAATAGTGCGCAGCGGGGACCACAGGGGCAGGTAAAATGCGGACCGTCAGATCATCGCTCAAATGGACGGCGGATCTTTGATAGGGCGGTGAACGGGTTTAACGGCGGGCGCAATGGAGATCGCGACGACCGTCCGATCTGTATAGATCGACGGTCGACAATGCCCCCGATACACAAACGCGGCAAGCGCTTTCCGGCTTGGCGCCTGGCTTCGGCGCTGGGTCATGTGGAGGAAAAAGACACAGGGGGCTTGGACGAAAGGGGCTAGGACCCATATTATGGAGAAAATGGCTTTTTGGGCCATTTTAATGTAATTTGAGGGTAGGAAAAGGTAACGATAGAGGGAAAACGGGGAAATCAGGCCAAACAAGGGGTGTGAGCAGGATGTAAAGGGGATTTTGGGAGGATTTAGGGGATCAGGGGGGAAATTGACAAGGGGAAAACAAAGGTTAAAAAGGGGCATTTTGCAGGGATACCAGGGGAAAATGGAAGCCTTTAGGAACACAATTTGTCACAATCAGAGAGGCTTCTTGTATGGATACAACAGTGGGGATTTCATCATAGGGAAAAGGCACAGGAGACTTCAAGGATGATGTGTCTCCAGGGGAGATGCATTCATTGAAGGCTCAAAACAATTTAGCCTCCTACTTTGCCTGTCAAAATTACAATGTGGGGGCTAACAATATCCATCTGGCAATTTGCTTAGCATGTAATCTCCAAGTCCAAAAATATTAAGATCCAGGACCCATCTCACCATGTCTGTGTATGGGAGAATCCTTGGCCTTGCTGCTATTCTATGCAGAAATGAGCAAGCCAAGTCTCTAAGATTTGCTTCAGACGAATCTTTGGAACATGCTGTAGCTACAACTTTTATCACCACAGGGTTTTCATCTTCTAACAGATTGTACATTCCTTCCCAAGTGGATATGCTGGCATCCTTGTTACAGGCGGTGTCTGCGTATAGCGAAGCCATTTCTTTGTTCTCAGAATTTGAGCTCTTCTCCTTCTTACCCATAGTGTATACCGGAAGCTTTGTATAGTAATTCGCTCCTTCGTGCCTGCGTTTTACGAATAAATGAGAGTAATGATATTAGAAAGGTGATGAGACTGTTTTGAATATGAACGCGGATGAAATATAATATTTTAATTGTGAAACGACTTTCACTCTAAACACAATCTCATTTCCCATTAATAATCAATCCAATCATTTAATATAATCATTAAAGCGCATAACGGATTTGACATATGGAAAGATTGCCTTGGGATAGCGTGCCTACATGAATCTGCGACATTGCGATCTGCGATTTGCTGCGCAATATTGCAATATCGCAATGTCGCAATATCACAATATGAAGTCATCACAGTCATAAAAAATAGCGAAAAAAACGGGAATTGCGCAATAGCGCAAAGCGCATATCGCAAAAATCACAAAAGCGCAATATCGCGAAATCGCATGATCGCATATTTGAAAAGAGCGCATAACGCAAAATCGCAAAAGCGCATATTTGAAAAGAGCGCAAAATATATTCATTAACCAATTGTGTTTTCTGCGCTATGCGATCTGCGACCAATGCGTTTTATCAAAGGTATATATTATTTATGGATGCGCTATTTTGTTCAAAGAGCAGTTTTATTTAAAATCTATCATAAACTTAAGATTTTCGCAATATTCTTTCAAAGGGATTTTTATAGGTTTATGATAGAAAGTTTTATTTTCTAAGGCAAACAAATCCTAATTGTTTTTTTGGATTTTTAACTAAGGGTCCCCATTTTATTTAGTATTATTACTAAAATAAAAAAAGGGGGTTGTTACTTAGCCACAACGAGGACCTTGCCACAAACTATCAAACTTGTTGTGCTTTCCTTTGTCCTCTCTCCTTGAGTCCCACTTCAGAACTTTATCTCCAATTTTGAAATCAGAGGCCTTAGTTCTTTTGTCAAATAACTTCTTGATATTTTCCTGCACCTTGATAGCTCTGTTATAGACCTCTTCCCTTGTTTGTTGGAGATGAATTGTCTGGTTTATTCTCCTCACCATGATGTCTTCTTCTGTTTGTATCTCTTGAACAATTTTGATCACTGGTATCCCAAGGCTGGTAGGAAACATTGCTTCTTTTCCATAGACAAGCTGGTATGGTGACATGCCAATGGATTTCTTCGTTGTAAACCTGTCATCCCATAAAGCATGCACTAACTTGCTATGCCATGACTTTTGGTTCTCTTCTAACAGCTTTTTGATGATGGTCACCAGGCTTTTGTTTGATGATTCAACTAATCCATTACCTTGAGGGTAATAAGCAGTTGAATGACCAAGTGCTATTTGATACCTGTGACAAAAATCAACCATTTTCTTGGATCCGAAAGCAGCAGCATTATCAGTGATTATTTTCCTTGGGCAGCCAAACCGAGAGAGGATATGACCTTCTAGGAAACTAATGATGACTGAATCTATGGCATTCCTAGTAGGTATGGCCTCTATCCACTTAGTGAAATAGTCTGTGGCTGTTAGGATCCATTTGTGTTGTGCAGAAGAAGCAGGGTGAATTTCTCCTATGAAATCTAGGCCCCATTGCATAAAGGGACCTTCAACAGTGATGGGTTGTAGAGGTAAGGGGAGGAGCTTTCTTTTGCCTTCAAAAAACTGGCACTTGTGGCAGGTAATTATCATCTTATGGATATCATTGAAGAGTGTAGGCCAATAGTAGCCAGCTCTGAGTATTTTTTTTGCAGTGGCTTTCCAGTTCAGGTGTCCTCCACACTATCCTGCATGGAATTCTTGTTTAATCCTTTCTACTTCAGACTCAGGAAAACATTTAAGCAATAGGCCATTTGCATTTTTCCAGTATAATCCTTCATTCATTATGCAATAGCTTCTGGATTTTAGCTTTAAGAATCTGGCCTTGGTCTTTGATAGTTCAGGAGGGGCATTGAGGTGTGTAAGCACATACAAAATGTCAGAATACCAAGGAGAGCTCTGAAAATTTTCCTCAACAGCGAGATCAGGCAATCCCTACTGCTCGTCTAAGGCATCTACCATGTTAATGTCTAGGGCTTGTAGATTTGATTCAGCCATTAGTTGAGCTAAGCCCTGACCTTTGATCAGTTTGGTGGGTTTTATCTCAAGGTCGTACTCTAAAATCGCAGCAATCCATTTGCCCCTTTTCCCATCTGGGTCTTGGGACAATATGTCTTTAACCACTATATTTGGGACATAGGCTATGGTGTGGGAATGCAGTATGTACAGCCTAAAGTCTTTCAAGGCCTTAATCAGAGCATAGGCCTGTTTTTCCATTATGTTGTATTTCAAGGGTGCATCCCTTAGCGCTTTGCTGAAGAAAGAAATGGGCTATTCCATTCCCTCTGGATTCTTCTGCAGTATAACTGTAGCTATCGTATGCTTGGAGGAAAATGAAAAAATCATGAAGTCTTTTGAGAAATATGGGTTGATTAGGACAAGAGCCTGGGTGAGTGCAAGTTTTATTGATTCAAAAGATTTCTTAGCTTCAATAGTCCACTTAACTCCAACACCTTTCTTCAGCATGCTAGTCATATTTCTAAGGTGTTCAGCTAAGTTGGGAATAAATCTCCTTAGGAAGTTGATTTTCCCAATGAAGGACTGTAACTCTTTGATGTTTCTTGGGTGTGTGATTTTTAGTATTCCCTCAACTCTTTGTGGGTCTATCCTAATTCCCTTCTCAGATATAATGTGGCCAAGAATTTTACCTTCCTGTAGTCCAAATATAGTCTTTTTGGGATTTAATGACAAACCAAACCTCCTACATTTTTCAAACACTTTCCTCAGATTTTTTAGGTGTTCTTCTTCGGTCTTGGAGTAGACTGTTATGTCATCTAGATAGATGATAATGAAGTGTCCCATTTCATCTGAAAAAGCTATTTCCATTGCTCTTTGGAAGGTTGCACTAGCATTCATCAGTCCAAAGGGCATCTTCACATACATAAAGGTACCCCATGGAGTGGTAAAGGTTGTCTTGAGTTGATCCTAAGACTTGGTTGTAACCTGAGAAACCATCTAGCAGGGAGATACTTTTAGAGCCTACTACCCTCTGAAGAATATGTTCCATTTTTGGCAAAGGATAATTGTCTTTGAGTGAGGCTCTATTAAGATTCCTGAAATCTATGCACAATCTGATCTCCCCCTATTTTCTTTCTCACAGCCACTAGGTTTGATACCCAATCAGAGAACCTCATAGGCACAATTGTACCTACCTCATACATCTTCTTAATCTCTTTTTCCACTGCAGGCAATTGTTTTGGGTTTATTCTGTGGATTTTTTGTCTAAAGGGCCTCTGATTTTCTTTCAAGGGTATTTTATGTTGTATGATGTTTGTGTCATAGGCCCTCAAATCTTCATAACTCCAAGCAAACACATCAATGAATTCCTTGAATAGGTCAATGTATTTATTTTTCATGTTTGCAGGCAAGGACTTAACCAATTTGATCATCTTGGGTCTATCTTCAGTGCCTATGTTGCATTCCTTGACATCAGAGTCTACATGCTCTATAGTGGGCTTTTTTGCTACATCATCAAAGTCAAAAAGGTCTTCTAAAGGTGCCAGACCTCGAGGTATGTTATTATCTTTGGTCTGCAACACCTCTACTTCTTCACTATTTGTGTTTTCACATTTTTCGTTTGGATTTCTATTCTGTTCGTTTAAAGAGTTTATTTCTATTTTACAAGGTGTTTCTTCCTCATCTGAGGAATCTTCACTTAGGCAGCTACTGTCAGATTTAGAGTCTGAACCAGAAAATTCAAACTCATTTCTGCCTACCAGAAAATCTTCAATCTGTTTATCTCCTTCAAAAACCTACCAATATTTTTCATTGTCTGGCATTACAGGTCTAAATTTGGTCTGAATGATGATCTGTTGGTCGCTTGGAGTCTTAGGGTATGAACTAGCTAGGCAAGCTAATCCGTTTGGAATGACATTTTGAATCCTAGGAACAAACACTAATTCATATTCGACAAATGTTTTCAATAGATCCATAGTGTCATTCCTATATGCTCTTAGTCTAGGATGTTTTGTTGTGTATTCACCATTCACCTGATTAATGATCATCTCGGAATCCCCATGCACAGTTATCCTACGGGCTCCTAATTTTCTCAACAGGTTTAAACCTAGGATCAGAGCCTCGTACTCTACAATGTTGTTTGTACATTTGAAGTGTAGGTTACATGCATGGCTCTCTGCATAGCCACTCTCTGTGTTATGTATCCACACTCCTGCCCCAACAGTTCTCTTGGTGCATGACCCATCGAAATTCATCTCCCACAAGGGTTCATTTTTCGTTTTATCATCACTTCCTTCCCCACAGCTAGGTTCGCCATCATGTAGCATTATAGGAGCTGCACTAGGTTGTGGGTCGTTTTTTTTTTCGTCATGTGTGTGGAAATCAGAGGGGTGACTAGTTGGCTGATTGCATTCTGTTTCTGGTTCACTTTGAGCTTTTGTTACAGTGCACTGTTTAAATTTTTCTACGTCTTCCTCCTCCGAGTCTAGAGTAGCCATTATGTTAATGTCCATGGGCTCTACTTCCTCGTTGGTATCTCTATTTTAGGACTCTGACCCTTCTGAGGATTCATCATTACAAAGGATGAAGGAGTCAAGGTCTGTATGTACAGAGTATAAAGGTGATTTTTCAGGTTTCTCGGGGCTACTAACTAGAAATTTCATTTGTGCCTCTCTGTACAGTATTCTAAGTTGGCCAAATATTGGGATTGTGGCATAGGCCCCATCCATCTGCATTGTGCCTTGCAGCTTGGCTCCCCATGATCTTGACAATAACATGCCATACTTGGGTGGCACATCTGCCACAACAACATCCATGACCATACACTTTGCTGGAATCTGGGCAAGGCTCACATATAAATATTTGATTAGGCCAAGACACTTTACTCTGCTAGAGTCACATGAATATAGGTCTTTGTAGGGATGGGTTATCTCTAGGCCTAATCTTTCCATCACTACTTTAGGCATCAGGTTGTGTGACGCCCCAGAATCATGCATTGCATTGTGGAGAATCTTATCATGGATATTAAGACTGATATAAAAAGGGGGCACTACCCCTTCCTGAAACTTTCCTTCTATCTTTGGACCAAACAGAAGGGCAGGTTGATCATCACTTAGATTTACAGTGTCACTGTTCTCACCTAAATTTAATGCTTTCAAAATTTGGCCTTTATATACATCCTGAGTGGCCAACTCAGAGAGTGGGACAGAGATTTTAATTTTTGCAATCTCACTCTCCAAATTGAAAGTAGACTGACTCTTTGGAATGTTCAACTCTGCTTTGTTAGTCACCACCTTGGTGGCTGAATCAGTGTGCTAATTCTCGTTATGTATAGTGTTAGAAAATGTTTTATCAGGAGTACTAACTGCTGTGTTAGTATTGCTTATTGGTTGACCTTGTTTCTCAGTGTTTTGGTTGTCTTTTTCTTTGTTCTTTCCAGAACTCTCGGCTGCTTATTTGTTACTTTCAGGAGTCACTTTAGAATTTTTCTTAGGCCTTTTCTTAATGGTGACCTCAAAAGATTTTGGTTTGGTAGTTTCTTGGCTCTTTTTTCTTCTAAGTTCATATTGTTCTCTGACCTGCATCATGGCATTTTCAAATCCTAACCTGTAATCCTCAGATTCTAACCATTCCTCATCCCAATAAGAGGATGGGGACTGATCTTCTTCTGTGTGACAGTTATGGATTGAATCTTCTGTTTCAAACATGTTTATTGTGTCTCCCTCAGACTCTTCTATGATTCCCTCTTCTTCATCGAGAAAGTTCTCTTGGAATGGGGGAATAGCTTGCTGATCTAATTCTCTTTGTCTATTGGGAGTGGTGTTGTTTCTTCTAAAGTTCTGGTTCTGGTTCTGGTTTTGATTTCTGTTTTGGCCACTAACTGTGACAACCATTTTTTCCACCATTTGTTGTAACTTTTCGACGTTTTTGGATAAACGGTCAAAATTTGGATCAGATGTGGAAGCTACATTGTCATCTCTATATGTCACCCTTTTCTCAGCTCTCAATCTTGCCTTTTTCTCAATCATATTCGCCTCTACACTTACTTCTCCCTTTTTCATGTCTTCCAATGTGTTGTACTCCCTCTCCCTAACTTGGTAGGCCATGTCAGCATCAAGGCCTTGAGGGTACTTTACTAAAACCATACCAGAAGAGGTTTCATGTGTGGAGGAAGAGCATTATAAACACTTAAACCTTGTAGAGTAGGCTTGGACACTCTCTCCTACATTTCTTTTCAAGTTCTTATATTCTGCTAGGATTTGGAGAGGATTGGCCTTAACTTCCCATTTGTTTATGAAGGTCTGATACAAAGCAGGAAGATCTTGGATACTATTAGGAGGTAGGCCTTTGAACAACTTCTTCACATCACCTCCTAAGCTCTGGGCAAAGATTCTCCTTTTGACTGTATCATCATCTATTTCCATGTAGTCAAAAGAATCTTCCATCATATCTACATGGTGTTGGGCTGTGGTAGACTCTTTTGCAGTGAATTGTGGGATCTTTGATTGATAATCATTGGGTAAGGGTACTAGAGGCTGAGGTAAAACCAGAGGTGCATACCAGGGTGCCATGATGATGTTTTGATGAGGTAAATGGTTGACTTGGGCAGCTGGTATATGGATGACAGGGTTATTATGACCAGCAGAAGACTGATGAGCAGATTTAGGGTGACTGAGCCCCAAGTTTTGAATGAAGTGTATATCAGGCGATGTAGATGGAGGGGTTTGTCTATTCCCAAGGTGCTTACCACTTTGAGGTGGTGAAATAGGAAACTCAAGGTCTAGATGGTCTAGAACACTGAATGACCTAGTTCTTGGTAAACTATTTTGAGTGCCTAGGTCAAAAAGTGGGTTTGATAGAGCTGTAAAGTTTTCTGGTGTAGAGTTAGCTCTATGGATGTGGCTGGAAATAGTTGATTGTTTAGGTGTAGGAGATCACTTGATGATTCTCTCAGGGTTGTAAACTATTTCAGGTGGGTCTGGGTTAGGATAAGCTCTTGTATGAATGGTTCTTGAAGCCAGAATGTTGTTTTCTAACCAAGCAGCTTAACCCTACTTGTTACTTCTACTGTGGTTGATGTTATTATGGAGGTTGGTCTCCCAGTGGAGTCTTGTGTGAAACCAATATAATCAACATACCTAATGATCACCAGTGGAGTCTTTAAATCGTTTAGGAATTATGGAGTCGCCAGGTGGAGGGTTTAAGATGCTTCTAGAGGGTACACTGTCCACCACAGTGCTTATGAGATGTCCCTTTTCAAGGATATCTTCAAAACACAGCAAACTCTAACCAGAGATTGACTGGGAGGCCTTTTACCAAATGTTTCACCTCTGAAAGAGTGTGAGATCTAGAGGCTACCTAGCCCTTTCCAGACTCTGTCCAAGAGTATGGGAGAAACACAACAAATGGTATAGAGGTTGATGTGTGAATAGGAGTGTTTTACTGCCAACCTAATCAGAGATTGTAGGTTTATGAGGTTCTTATGACGTAGTAAGGTGAGTAATACTCAGAATTCCCCAGCGAAGTCGTCATTATGTTGGGGTTCCCATGTTTTGGCCATATTGGCAAGACCAAAATATGAGACAACATCAAACCACTTTCAGACCTCAGGATCTAGCTCTCCTGGGTCCAGAGAGGGATCTCTCTATATAAGCAAAGGTTTTATGTCTTTGAAGTTCAAATTTTAAGATGTTATGCTAGTTATAGGCATAAGGTTTGTTTGTTTGATTGTTTGTTTGGTTGTTGGTTATCAGGAAAGAAGGGTTCAATGTAAGACAAGGATGAGAAAGGAGGGTTTAGGCAGAGGTGAAATATTCCATGGAGCATTCAAAACCATTGGGCAATGGAGTCAGGAAAGGATTTTCTTGCTAATCAATATGCAGGCTTTCAATTGGGCTAGTCATCTAAAACGTTGGATCTTAAAGATGATAGTGTGGTGTGGAATGGTAGGAGAGGAGGAAACAACACGAGATAGACACCTCGACTAAGACACGAGATCGAGAGAGAGACTTTGAACTCTCAGTAAACGGCCTCTAGCTTGAGGGATCTTACAAAAGGCTAGCTGGTCATACAAGGATCCTAGTGGACATGGCTTAACTCTAATCCCAGTGTTCCCAAATCTTCTGACTAAATCCTAACAAGAACATCTACAAGCAGATTCATTTAATTCATACATCGGAGAGTAGGAAATAACATCCACTACAGTTAAATCAGCGAAATCAATTCTTAGATAACACATTTAGTAGAAAACATCAAAGGCAAGGAGAGAAGAAACATAGGGTACCTAAAAAGGGTAAATCCTATGCCAATATTACGTGCGAAACGGTAGAAATGTAAGTGTGTTAAAAACGAGAGATAGGAAAAAAGGAAAACATCACCACTGCTTTAGATCAGGATCCAAAGAAATGTGCTTGTCATATTAAATAGCAATACCAGTCAAGTACAACATTTCCAATAGCTGAATACTCAGTCTGAAAACATCTTCCTCAACCTATCTTACAACTTTACACAGAGACTTATCTCAAGATAAACAACTTACAATTCTTTGATAACTGATCAACAACCTTTACAATGAGTTTCCTCCAGATTTTATAGCTAAAAGATGAGCAGAGGAGGTAGGTGAAACACTAAATGAAACATTAAAACTCAGAAAAGAAAGAAGGCTGAAGCCCATTCAGTTTTAAACTCTGTGCATTTATATGCCTTGGACGAAAGAGCGGTCTTCTTCAGGCTTCCATTTACTCCGGTATGGCTCTGATGCACTTTGGCTGCAGTACTCTGTAGTGCTTTTGGTGAATAAACAAAAAGGAAAATGAATGACAGTGAAGTGCGCCATGCTGCATAACAAATGCTCTAATAGCTTAGGACTGTGGTCAAGGCTGAATGCTCTTTAGGAACACGATAGATAGAGGAAACAATACAGATGCTTTGTCCTTTCACAGGTAGGGATGTTCTGCTAATGTAGCTGCCCTGATGGCATAGTTTTCTGTGCACTGGACCTTCTGAGAGATCCATGATGTCTTCAATCTGGTACTTTGCCTCCAAATCTATAGATTAGGCCCGAAATTTTCAATGATAGGCCTTGAACACTCAGTTTCCCCACTGATACTCTTTGCTGCTTCCACACTTGCCTCTGGCTGCGAAATCTGAGCTTTAAGGGCTCTGAAGAAGATTTTACAGAGTTTAAACTCTGTTCCTTTAATGCATGCTCTGTCACATGTCTTCTCGGACCCTTCCTCACGATTTTAGTTCCTGAGAATGGTCCTTTCCCGTGTTTTCTGTAACTGTGACAGAGACTGTAAAGCATGGTGGCTTCTGCCACTTGTACCTGCAAAAATACGTAACCTCGTTATGAAATCTATCCATAGGGAGGATGGTTGCAGAGGGTAGGGGGAATGATAGTGCGGCGGTGGTATGAAAGGCGGTTTTAAATGGAACAATGGTGAAACATGCAGTGATATGTTGTAAACAGCGATTAATAGGGTTTTGGTATAAAAATGCTCGTGGGCCGTTCGATCATGATCTGTTGGTGGGATCGACGGCGTAGATTAATCAGCGGAATGGTTTATGAAAATGGGTGGGATGCATAGAAATGAATGAAAATACAATGAAATGCATGTGTGGTGGGACCCGGCGTGGGCGAAGGGTGATTAGTTTCAGACCATTGATCTTAGATCCAATGGACGGTTGAGATCAAGTCAGAGGATCGCAATCGGGGGGGCAGGGGTGACACATTACAAAGGTTTCGATTGCGATTGGGAGTGGGGACACGATTGAGTACTAGACGTTGATCTTGGATCAAGATCAACGACGGGGGTTTAGTCGGCGGGGAGACAGGGAAGGAGGGGGATAAATCCGAAACCGTTGGATCTTAGAGGGATGAAAACTCCGATAAAATTGGGGGAAGAGATGGGCGGAATCGATAGTCTGATGGATGGTGGTGCGATTAGATCCTAACCATTGGATCTGGACTAACGGATGATCACGATTTGATCGGGAAATCACAGTCGCAAAGGGCAGAAGGTGGCAGCAATTGGGAAATGCGATTGCGATTGGGGTGATTGGACACGATGCGATAAGATATGGGCCATTGATTTCCGAAAGGATGGATGGCTGTGGTTTAATCAGGGAATCGCAATCGGGGGGAAACAGGGGTGACACATTACAAAAGTTCTGATTGCGATTGGGCGAGGAGTGAGATTGGCGCTCGACCGTCGGATTGAAATAGTAGATCAACGATGTAGATTACCTCACGGGTCTTCATAAAAAAACATAATCGCATCGGATTTTTTGCATTTAACAAAGGAATGAACCGGTCTGCAAGCTGCGATTGCGATTATTGCCCGGACCATTAGCGCTTGATCCTAGGTGCCGGTTACGTGGGGAAGTGGTTAAGGGGCTGGCGGAAAAGGGGCTTAGGCCTTAATATAAAGTGCAAAGTGGGTTTTTGGGCCCTTTTTAATGAATTTTAAGATTGGGAAAGGGTAACAGTAAGGGGAAAAAAGGGGAAAATTTTGACATTCTACAGGGATACAAGGGCAAATAAAGGCCTTTTGGAGCACAATTTTCTACAATTAGTAAGGGTTATTGACTCAAGAACAGCAGAGGGAAAGGATTAAAGAGCAGGGAACATGGAAAGGCTTCAAGGATGATGTGTTTTCAAGGGAAATGCATTCCTTGAAGGCTCATAAAACTAATTAGCCCCTTGCTTGCTTGTCAAGGAATTTAAAGGGGGCTAACAAAGCTGTGAATTCTTCCTGTTCTTCTAAAACATCAACCATATTCATATCTAATGCTTGGAAATTTGATTCTGCCATGAGTTTTGCTAATCCTTGTCCCTTAATCAGCTTGGTAGGCCTAATTTCTAAATCATATTCTAAGATGATAGCAATCCATTTTCAAATTTTACCATTAGGGTCTTGATTTAGAATGTCCTTGACAACTGTATGTGGGACAAAAGCAATGATATGTGAGTGTAAAATGTAGACTCAGAAATCTTTCAATGCTTTTATCAAGGCTAAGGATTTTTTTTCCATGATATTATATTTGAGTGGAGCATCTCTTAAGGCCCTACTAAAGAAGGATATTGGTTGTTCTTGGCCCATGTTATTATTTTGCAACAATACTACAGCTATGGTGTGCTCAGATGTGAATGAAAAAATGTAGAAACCCTTGGTGAAATCAGGACTGATAAGGAATGGTGTTTGATTGAGAGCTTGTTTTACCATTTAAAATAATTGTTTGGATTCTAAGGTCCATTTTATTCCTGTTTCATTTTTTACCATGTTTGTGATATTCCTCAAAAGTTCAGCAAGGTTAGGGATGAACCTTCGCAAAAAGTTGATCTTCCCAATGAAAGATTGCAATTCTTTGAGGTTTCTAGGATGGCTGATTTTCAATATGCCTTCAATCCTTTCGGGATCTACTTTTATTCCTTCTTCAAAGATTATGTGGCCTAGGAGCTTTCCTTCCTGGAGTCCAAAGAGTGTTTTCTTGGAATTTAGGGACAAGCCATATTTCCTACATTTCTCAAAACTTTTCTTAAATGGACTAAGTGTTATTTTTCAGTTATGGAGAAAACAGTGATGTCATCAAGGTAAATGATTATGAAATAGCCTATTTATTTTGAAAAATCTATGTCCATGGCCCTTTGGAAGGTGGCCCCTGCATTCATCAAACTAAATGTCATTTTAACATACATGAATGTACCCCAAGGTGTGGTGAAAGCAGTTTTGTGTTGATCTTGGGAGTACTAGCACTTGGTTGTAGCCTAAAAAACCATCGAAGAGTGATATTCTCTTAGATCCAGCCATCTTGTGGAGTATGTGATCCATTTTAGGCGAGGGATAATTATATTTCATGGAGGCCTTGTTCAGATTTCTAAATTCAATGCAAAGCCTAATTTCCCTGGTCTTCTTCCTAACAGATATAAGGTTGGAAACCCACTATGAATATAGAAGGCGAGCTATAATCCTAGCATAATACATCTTTTTGATCTCTTTCTCAACTAAAGGTAATAAAACATGGTTTATCCTTCTTAGTTTTTATTCGAAAGGTTTCTGATTTTCCTTAAGAGGAATTTTGTGTTGAATAATGCTAGTATCATATGATTTTAGATCTTTGTATCCCCATGCAAACACATCTCCAAACTCTTTTAAAAGTGCAATATATTCCTGTTTTATATGAGTAGGAAGAGTGCTAGATAACTTGATCATTTTGGGTTCATTCATGCTGCCTATGTTATGTTCTTCTACATTAGTTTCTGTAGGCTCCAACTTTGGTTTTTTAGCTACATCATTGAAGTAAAAAATCTCTTCTAATGGTGTAAGACCCCTTGGTATTGAATCATTTTTGCGTTGTAAAACCTCAAGGTCATTTTGATATAATTTTTTAAACAACTCTGCCTTATAAATATGTTCAAATTGGTTTATATCAGTAGTAGAGGACAACTTTGTTTTAGGGTTTTTTTTTTCATCAAAACATTCTTCTTCATGGCTTTAGCTAAGTGTTGGTATAGCAAAATCATTTTTAGATTGCAGAAAATCATCAATATGTTTATCTCCCTCAAAAACTTGCCAATCGTTTTCATCGTCAGGGACCGTAGACCTAATTTTTACTTTAACAGTGAGTAGTTCATTTACCTGAGGTATTGACAATTGCTGGCAGCAAAGACAAGCTCATTTGCAAGTTTATTTTGAGCTCTAGGGATGAAAGTGAGTTCATATTTTTCAAAAGTTTTCAGGAGATCTAGGGCGGCATTCCTATATTCTCTTAATCTTGGTTTTTTGGTTGAATAATCCCCTTTTATTTTCATAATAATCAGCTCTAAATCTCCATGGACTGATATTTTCTTGGCTTCTAAATCTTTGAGGAAATGTAGACCAAGGAGGAGAGCTTCATATTCTGCAATGTTATTTTGCATGGGAAAACAATTTTGTAGGAATATACTTTGTTTATATTATGTATCCATACACCAGCTCCAGAAACTGTTTTGCTACAAGAGCCATCAAAGCTTATTGTCCAAAGTGTTTCTATCTCCTTCTCACTAGCATCTTGCTTTTCAAGGCTGGTAAAGTTTGAGTTGTTATGTTTTTTATTTGATAGTAGATTTGGCCGTTCAAGTGGGCTTAAATCCTTTTTATTTTCATTTTCTTGTGTGTTGATTTCCTCTTCATTAAACAAGATAAATGAATCAAGATCTGAATGAATGGAATAAACATGAGTGTTGTTTGGCCTATCTATGTTGCTTACCATATATTTCATGTGATATTCCCTGTATAACCTTCTTGTTTTGTTAAAAAATGGAATGGCAGCATAAGACATGTCCATTTGAAGGTTCACCTGAAGTTTGGCTCCCAATGATCTGGAGAAAAGCATGCCATACCTTGGGGAAATGCCAACAACAACTATTTCCATAACTAGACCCTTAGCAGGAATTTGTGCCAGATTGACACATAAATCCTTAATTATCCCTAAACATTTGACTCTACTTGAATAAAAGGAATATAGTTCTTTGTAAGGTTTAGTACTATCTAGGCCTAATATCTCCATCACTACCTTTGGCATGAGATTGTGAGAGGCACCAGAGTCTAGCATGGCTTTATGTACGATCTTATCATGTATATTTAATCTGACATAAAATGGAGGAATGATTCCTTATTGGTATTTTCCTTCTACTTCAGGACCAAACAACAATTCTGGTTTATTATCTTTCAAGTTTAAAGTATCAGTACCATTTCCTATATTCAAAGCTTTCAAAACTTGATTTTTATATACATCTAGGGTTACTAGTTCAGCTAAGGGTATGCTAATTTTGATCTTGGAAATTTCTCCCTCAAGACAGAATGGGACTAGACTTTTTGACATATTTACATCTGATTTGTCAAACATAGTCTTTTCAACAATTTTTATTTGTTGTGTTTTATTAGGGCTGTTATTTTGGATAGATTTCTCAGGGCCACTAGTAGAAGTACTAGGGAAGCTTGGGTCAACACTTGGCTGGCAGGTTTTTTCTTTGTTTAACTCATTTTTCTTAGCCATAGTGTAAGAATTGTTTTTCGTCTTTTTAGGAATGTTTTCTGAGGTATTCCTAACAGCAGTTTCTGTGTTTTTATTCTTGGAGGTCTCTTGGATATTTTTGCTTCTAAGATCATATTTTCTGTGAACCTTCATTATAGCATTTTCAAATCCCAATTGGTAGTCTTCAGAATCATCATGATTTTTTTCAGTTTGTTCTGAGGAGAATAATTCTTGTTCTTCTTCAGTGAGCAAAGCATCACCCTCACTGTCAGATCTTATTAAATTCACATGGTTTTCTTCCGACCTTTCTGTGTCCCTTTATTCTTCTTGATCTGCATAGTTTTCTTGAAAAGGAGGCCTAATTTGTTGGTCATTATCTCTTTGTCTATTTTGAATAGGATCTCTTTTGTAATTGGGATTTCTATTTCTATTCTGGGGATTGATTTAGGTCTCTCTAGGAGGCACTCTATCATTTAAGTTTATCTTTTCCAACATCCTCTCCATTACCCTCACTAAGTTATCAATTTTGACATCAGATGATGAGGTTGATGCCAATGTTTCATCTTTATATGTAACTCTTTTTTTTTATTTCAACCTAGCTCTTTTCTCAATTAGATTTAATTCTACACTTATAGCTCCCCTCTGCATATCTTCTAAAGTCAAAGGGTCTCTTTCTCTTAGCTGGTAGGCCATGTCTGGGTCAAAGCCTTCAGGAAATTTAGCTAAGGCTAAGCCTAATGGAGGTTTCAGGTTTGGGGGAAGTGCATGGTAAACACTATTGAATCTAGTGCAATAATCTTGGACACTTTCCCCAACATTTTTTTTAAGGTTGCTATATTTTGAAAGGATTTGGAGAGGGTTCTTTTTAATTTCCCATTTGTTTATGAATGTTTGGTATAAAGAAGGGAGATCATTTATGCTATTAGGAGTTAAGCTTTTAAAACATTTTTTGGCTTCTTCTCCTAAACTTTGGGCAAGGATTCTCATCTTAATGGTCTCTTGTTCTATTTCCATGTAATCAAAAACATCATCCATTTTATCTACATGTTGTTGGGTAGTAGTAGATTCGGTTCCAATGAAATGTGGAATTCTAGATTGATAATCATTTGGAAAAGGAACCAGAGGTTGTGGTAGCACTAATGGGGCATACCATGCTGCCATGATAGGAGTAAATGGGAGATTTACAAGAGGTGGATTTGTGGAAGGGAAAGTGGGATGACATAGAGTGTTTTTAATAGTGGATGTGTGGATGGGAGTGGTGGAAGTACTTGGACCAGCAAGCTGATTATGAGCAGATTTTTTATGGAAATAGATGAAGTGGTGGAGAAGCTTAAAATCAGGAGGAGTGGAAGGAGATGCTTCTCTGCTAAAATTCTATTGCAAATCTATGGGCTCAAGGTCATATTGGTCAATATCACTATGTGACTTTCTTATAAATAAGTTCCTTAACTGGTACAAGTCAAAGTGAGGATCTTTCAAGACTGTAAATTTTTCAGGGATAGATTTTTTTTCTTTGGATAGTCCTAACAGTAGTTAAATTTCTTGTTGTGTAAAGTTGGAGAACTACTGTTGATAGTCCTAACTGTAAAGTTGGAGAAATTGTTGTTGATGCTTGTTGTCATCTTCCACTAATTTATCATCCATATTAGCTATTATTATATCCTTCAAACCATCCAACTTAGCCTCTATTTCTTCTTTTAAACCATCTATGTCAGCTTTGGTTGCTCTTCGTAAGATCGAAATTTGTTGCACTTGGTACCGTAATTTTGATATCTCATACTGCAATTCTTCCACTTCATGCATCATAGTATAAATTTCTGAGGGCTTAATGGGTGTTGAATTCTTTTTAGGAGGCATTTCAGAATTAAATACTGAAATATATGCTCAATAGGCCCTTGGAATCACTTCAAACTTATTTAAACAAGATTTATGCAATTTGGGAAAAACAATACACACTTTTTACTTGCTTTTGAGGAGCTCGATATTGGAATTGGATTATCTCTGTGATTGAGACTCTTTTATATCTGAAATTCAGCACTGAAGTATCCCTATGAATTATCTTTTGAATGCCACAGGTCTGACCTAATTTGGATTCTCCAAAACAATGTTGTGTCCAATTTCCCACAATGACCTAATTATGGACTGGTTCAGTAGAGCGAACTTGTACGACTTGCCACGTGTCATTGTTTTGTCCTTTTCCTCTGAAATTGATAGCCAAGAAACTAAATTCCGTGTAATTGCAACCAATTTTTACGGCACTCCAATCCGATGCCCAGAGAGAGAGTTATTGAACTTTTCCCACGATCACCTCTTTGAGATGAAATTCAGGAGCCTGAAAAAGCACTACCTTCCACAGATCATATCTCCAAAAATATTGCGAACCAAGCTATGAAATTTTTAGAAAATCTTCCTCTGGATTTCAGCTTCGCACCCTAAAAATTTCAGCCTCTAAAAATTCGTAGAAAAAAAGTTAGAGCGAAAATGCCACGATGACCTGTTTGGAGCAGCGAAATCCTAGAATCCAAAGCTCTGATACCAAATGTTGTGTAACCAACTCCAAAAATAGAAGAAAAAATATATCAACGCCTTAGAAATAAGCCACTTCGAGGGGGAAACCTCCAATACATTACATAAATGAACAATTCTTGGATGATACAATTTACAAAACCTCCTTTCTATATATAGGAGTCCATGGGGTCATAATGTAATCCTAGTGGGCCACAATGTAATCCTAGCCGACCTAACAATAATAATGTAAGGGCACAATAATAACAATACGGGGTTACAAGGGTACAATAATAACAATAAGTGGGGCTACACTAACATAATAAGGGACTACACTATTAATATAGGGACTTAATATTTCTAGCTCTACAAGTTTGCCACAAAATATTTTCTAGATCATCAACTATAGTAGGAGGATTAGGGTTTGGATGAGATCTGGTATTGATCCTATGTGAAGCCAGATTTCAAACTCAAAATTTGGAGAGGCTAAAAGTTTTAGGACTATTTTCAGAAGGTTAACCTTTGACAGTGTCTAGGAAACTTCTTAAAATATGGGGCTAGTCTTTTAGACTTCTTGGGACTGATTTGATATAACCCTAATAAATATGAAAGCACTAGTGGAGTAATAGGCCTACTAGGGCTAGTGGAGTCACCAGGTGAAAAATTTTAGCTATTTTGAAGGTAAATGAGGATGGTCCACCACCAATAATTGACAAAAAATCAATGTAGAGATGTTTTTTGGGGTTTTCTGAGTTTCTTTTCTGTAGTTCTAAGGTTTGTAAGAGTTTTCTACGCCTAGACCATCATTTATCTAAGATGGTGAAACAAAAAAATTCTACTCTATGGCCATTAGCTGAGTTTTTTGTTATTGATAATGGTTTCTGGAGTCCTAAGGTATACTTAGTTTCTCACTGACTCAGAAGGTCCCACCATGATCGCCAAAATGTTGATTCTAGGGATGAGGTGGCGTATAAATCACTAGATACTATCAATCAAGGGTTTTTGAATCTTTAAAGGGTGTTTAAGCATGAATTTACTTAGAAGGTCTGACCGTGATCACTAGAATTTTGGTGTCCCGTGATTTGGAAGATTGGTATACCAAATGACAAGGAAACATGGAACCAGTATTTAGAGCCCTAGGACCTATCCTTCTTGGACTCAGAGGGGGATATCTCTATTTGTTTGCAAAGGATATGAACTTGATTGCTTTGTAGGGTTTATTTTAGGCTAGTATTAAGTGTGAGGTTTTGTTGTTTGTTTTTGGTTGGGTATAATGATCAAGAAACATAGGTAGAATGAGGAAATCTCTAAGTAATTGGGAAATGGAGTCAAATGGAATTCGTGATAAGTTAATCAATGGATTGGGGAGTATCATAGGGAAAATCCAACTTGGCCAATGGATCTTCGAGTTTTTAAGGGGTTTATAACATGGACATCAATTGTAAGAATGAAAAGTAGGGTAAAGGGAAATTAAGAATCCTTTATGTACTTCTCAACAAAGGGACTTAAATATCAAAAAACATGAAGAGGAAATCAATAGACAGGGAAAACCATAAATTCTACAATTCACACTTCAGAAAATGATAATTCAAGACAAACTTTTCCAATGAAATATAGAAGGCGAGAAACTCATTTAACTTCTAGTGATTTCACCTTCAAGGACATAAAACACTTAAGACACACATATAACTGTAATCAAAGAAGAGGGAACTCCTGAACATCCTTGATTATAGTTATGAAGATCTCTAAAACAATTATTTAAGCAAGTACAAAGGGTATGATTGAAACAAACCCTCTTTGGAAGACTTTAAAGAATGGTACTTTAGAGAGAGACTTCAAAAAATAGTGTTTAAGTGGCAGCAAGTAAGTAGGGAGAACCATAAAACATGCTTGATACCAACTGTATTCAAATATTTATGAAATAAACAAGCTTAGGGGGTCCATAGAGAAATTAAGAATTTTCTGAACTGTCATAGTAGAAGAAAACATTAAGGCAATGAAGGATAAATAGAAAAAAGGTGCTTTCAAAAGACATTTCTTAGCCTAAAACTTTTATTCTACTGCTACATAGAAATATGGAAACATAATGAAAATAGGAAATAACAATAATAGATTAGAAGCACTTCACCAAAAACCAAGCTCAGGGATCCAGTGATCTAGCCTCCTCCATCAACAAACAAATCAGGGCATCCACAAGTTCCAAGACTTCAATTTCCTTTCAACTTCCAAGAGACTATGTATTAATTCTAAGAGTCATCAAATGCCAACAAGATAATGAGTTTAGATGCAGTATTTATGTTGCAAATGAGGAGGTGAAGCCTAAGATATGGTTTGAGTATCATTTATTATAGAGTAAGTGCATTCCTAACCTTGAAGACCATGCAAGGCTCAAGGGAGGAATATCTGTAGCTACTTCTCTGTTTTAATAACTTCTATCTTAACTTCTAAGGAAAAATACGTGAATGTGTCGACTTTAAGGCTTATTCCTAACTTTAAAAATAACTGTTTGACAGATAAAATATCTCTGACTCAGCTCAATAACTACCTAATGCTTTTTTGAAGGAAACAAAACAATTAGGTGGCTAAAAATATCTTTGAGAGGAACAAATGTTGTGAGCTGAGTCATTCGAATTTGTCTTAGGTTAATCTGTCCTTTGTTTTATCTTTAATCTCTCTCTAAAGCCTTAAACTCTATCTTTATGCTTTGTTTTATGCTCTTTATCATTTTTTCTTTAATTTGTTTGATATTTCTATTCTATTCCTTTGATTTTTGACTTGTTTCTTTTAATCCTTTGCTTTTACCTTTTCATATTTCTACTATCTTCTTTCTTTAATTTGAACTTTATCAATCTATCTTTTCTTTAATATTTTGTTTCAATTGGCTAATCTTTTTGTTTTTTCCATTAATTAGGATTAGCCCTTTTAACATTCTGCCTTCTTTCTTTAATGTTTCTTGATTGTTTGTGTATTTTGTGTGCAGGGGAGGCCACTCTTTGTAGTTAGAGGGTTTATGATCTGTCGATGAGCATGCTTCATCATCGATTAAACCCTGAAAAGGCATCTGATCTCCCCAATTCTGGATTAAGACCCTTGGATCGTCACCCAAGGTTTCATTCATCTTTTATGGACTGTAGGAGGGATTTTGTACACTTTCTGCCATGAAAAACCTGCACAAAATGAAAACCATTAGTAAAAATCATGCGGGAGCAGGCTTGAATGTGTTTTCAGGGGTTTGGGGTGGTCAGAAGGTGTTTTGTAGAGGAGGAGAAGGTGCAGGGGGAAAGGTTCCGAAGGCAAAGCTACTCAGAAATTTGAATTATGGTGCGGAGGGAAAAAGTGGTTTTGATAAACTGGGGTGGTTTATCACGTGGATTGGAGGCAGTAAGTGGTTTTGGGTGAAATGGACGCGATACCATAGAGCGACTACCACGTGGTAGGCAGAAAACCACCTATTTTGTACGGGTTTTGAATCATCAAACCCATTGCAAATTTTTACACGATATGCATTGTACACCGTCTGATCTCAAGTAATGAGATCGATGGTGCAGAATGATTTAGAAGAGCAATGAGTAGATTTGGGAGGTGGAGCCCGAGGACAGGTGGTGTAATGTGAATGGGGTCAAGGGATAGTGGAAGGTGGGACCTGAGGTGAGGTGACGTGGAGATATTTTTCGGGTAGCGTGGGGTCATAACAATATGGGGCATGGTCGAGGATGCGATAGCCATTGGATCGGGGGAACAGATCTTGATCAACGGTGGGGATGGCTCAGTGAAATTAAAGGTGGGGTGAGGGAAAGCGGGCCTGCCTTTTAATATTTCAAAGGTTAGGGGCTTTTATAATAAGGTTTCGGGGGTTTAATAAAATAGAAGGGAAAAAGTTCTATTAAAATGAGGAAGGGGCTAATGAACAAGCAGAAGCTAAGGTTTTATGCAAACAAAGGGGGCTAGGGCTTTAAGAGAAGAAGGGCGTAAGGCCTATTACAGCAAAAAGGTCATTTTTAGACATAAAAACAAGGGTTTTAATAGAAGAAAAAGGACCTGATAGTTTAGGATTTGCTTTAAAACAATGTAAAAGGAAGCTTTTACATTGTTTATTATGTCAGAGGGGAAAAAATGATAAATGAAGGGCTTCTGATGAGGGTTTGTGGAAGGGAAAAAGTGGGTTTTTCAGAGGAAGGGGGCTATGAATGAGAGTGAAAGTGAGGTGATAAAATGAGGCAAACAGGCTAAATGAGAAAAATCCCTTTTTGCAGTAGTGGGGGTAGAACTTTTAGGAGGCAGAGAGAGGGAAAATATAGTGAAAATAGTTAAACTTAGAATAATTAAGGCAGTGAGATTTCTAGAACTTAAAATATTTCTCAAATCTTGTTTCTAGAAATCTAGGATCATCATTTAATCATCTTTTCATATCAGCAAAAATTACTGATGACTAACACACACATTTCCCATAGACAGGTGTGCCCAAGGCACTCGTTCATAGCTAAATTGCTCGCAGACATCGCACCTGTTTCGGCCTTTTGCACGTAAAAAAAAGATTGAGAAATTTCTCCAATATTTCCATATTTTCTTGCTTGTAAAAGTGCCTAGCATCCCATAATACATCTTCCAGCACTGGTTGAGGTGCCCCACAACTTGCTAAAGCTCACCCTTAGCTGCTTTAGTAGGCTTGGTGTTAGTTTTATTTCAAGTTGAATTTTGCAAAGTTCACACATAGTTTAAGTAGGGGGGAAAAACTAACTTGCATTCCAAAAGAAATTTGTATTTTACAAATTTAGGTACCAAAACACCTAGATAATTAGCCAAAGTTAGTGGCCCAAGTCCATGCATGCTTAGGTAGTTCTTTTTATAGTGTAAAAGTTATTAGTTTAGTTCAATTTGTGCACTAGGATTTCAGGACCAGGATTGAATTGTCGATAGAAGAGTAAGTAATCTTTGATGCCTTTGCACCCTTCAGTGATCCTAGGAAAGCATATGAAAGCTCTCTATTCACAACTCACCATCTCCCTATAGTTGATCACATAGATTAACTAGGAAAAATTGAAAGCGGCCCATATCTGCGCATGTTTTTCTTTCTAGCAAGGAACAATAGAACATAGTTTAATAGGGGATTTTTGAAAAGGATCAGCACATATCCACACATTCAAACTATGTGCTTGTTAACTTTTTTCTCACATGCATCCACGCACTATGCAAAGCAAAGACACCTAAAAATAACTTAACAAAACTCTCTAAATTCTCCCCACATGGGCCACAAAATAATTAATAGTCTAAGTTAGGATTAAGGGGGTAGACATCCAATAAGTAGCCTTGATCATTATTCGTCTTGAAACATAGAAGTTGACTATTTCTAGAGCTTTAAATCCACCTACTAGCCCATGGAAAAGAAAACCTGAGCGCAGAAGAGGCCTGATTTAGAGGGGGTTAGGCTTAGGTGCAGTGCGTGTGGTATCAGTTGGGGCTACCTGACCCAATTGATACTTTGTGCTGCTAGCTGAAATACCAAGAAACCAAAGACTCAAATTCTCACGTGGGATGGTGTTTCTTAGTGGCCACAATTAGCGCATACTTTTCCTATAGGTGACGGTGTAGGAAAGCACTAGATCCTCTACCCTTACCTTGGTGGATTTTCTTCGGCTGACTGGTGGCATCGCTAGCTCTTACGAGACGTTGTGCCAAAACTATGAAGGCCCAGTTACATTTGATTGTGTGAGGTTGATTAGCTCTTCTAGGATTTGATTTTCATATGCAAACAATCAAAAACCATTATTTTTATTGACTGATAACATAGGATTAAACTAAAGGGAAAATTTATTTTATTTCCAGTTTTTTTTATGTATGCGATCATAATTTTTCTTTGATTATAATATCTATCCTCTCAAATATTTTGAAAAACATATTTAGTCGACACCAAAACGGACCTAACGGGACCTCATTGATATAGACATCTTTTGGACCTCCCCTCATTACTGGGATGGGTTCCAGGTGTTTCGCCATTTAGGCATCAAAGATGGAACAATGCCACCATTATTGGTTCATCCTTTATTGGGGAATCTTTAGTTGGGAACCCTGGTCAGTCTCGCTACACCACACCACACAACACTCCTCCCACAACCCCTAGAGGGCAGAGGAGTGATACCCATTCATGAAGCTAATTGAATGCACAGTAAGGTGTATTGCAGAAAATCCCTATTCCTAACCAAAACATTGTGTTTTCACAAGTGGCAATGGCTATAACCTCATAGTAACCTTTTTTAGCTTCGTTTAATCTACCATATTTAACCTAGTTGACGAACGACTGCATTTCACACAACCCCATATGGCCTCCCATGCCCGTGAAGCTCCCATCAAACATTCCAAAATTTGAAGGGAAGCAAGCGGAAGACCCCGAAAAACACGTTATGACTTTCCACCTATGGTGTTCATCGAACAACATCGTTGATGACACTATTCGACTGAGACTGTTTCAACGTACTCTAACCAAAGTAGCAGCGAAATGGTATGTAGAGAAACCCTCGGCTACACATGGAACCTTTAGCGCCCTCGCCACTGCGTTCCTAACCTATTTTCAGTTACCCATCCAAAATGGTTCCAGAATGGAATTACTGACCAAATTTAGGCAAACCCCCGCCATCCATATCTTGGACCATCACCACGAATGGTGGCGGCGTTGTAGTTTGTGCAAGCCAAACTCGACGATCAAGTCTTGTTAGACCTGTTCCTGAAAACTCTCACCGTAGAGATTTTAAAGGATGTGGAATAGAAAATTTCCATATCCGAAGAGGACGCCATTAGTAAGGCCCAACAACTCAAGCTGATCTATACACAGTGAGGGTATATTTACAATATCCTACCAAGCGCCCCACACCTGCAAACTTACAAAGAATTTCCAGGCTCGTTGAACTCTACAGACAGTTTAATTGGGTTACTGACCCAAATTTACCCAGGCAGCAGCGTTCAAAACCCTAGTTACACATATTATTCTACCTAGAACTTACCAGAACCTGGCTACCAAATTCATCACATGCCTCCACAAAATTTGATCAGTAGGGCATCATCGTATCACTATCAGCACAGAGGACCCTATCCTCTGGCTCATGGGACCCAGTACGCAGATAGAAATAATGACAGAAGAACTCCCCCTCAATAACCATTTTCAAACCAAGGACCACATTATGTGCCATCCCCAGCACAAGACCAACCTATGCAAAGTAATGCATAGGTGAAATTTGTGCATCCTTCTCAAAATAAACCACACCAACCATATAACTAGGAGAACTACCCTCCTAATGCGGTTAAGAGAAAAGGAGAAAAAGATCCTAAAGGAAATCCTGGGCAAGGGGACACCAACCAGCAATGTCCTCCTCGATCCCAGGTTGGAGGCAACTCCAACTGAAATAAAAACCAGAAGCCAAGAAATTCCTAATGGTAGGAAAAAAGGCTACCTCTCAGAACAAACCACTCTTGTTCAATATGTGGTCAGTATGGCCTTTACACTCACCAGTGTCCTGACCTCCCTGAGCTGAAGAGGTTGCAGGGTAACTGTGGCAAAGGGGGATTTTCCCAGCACAAGGCAGTCATGCAAGAGCCCTTCCCCCATCAAGGGACAGATAGCACTAAGTAACAAACTCCCAACGACTCTGGAAAGAACAACCACGAAATCTACATCACTGGTGAGGAAATGTTTTTTCAAACATGGAATCAAAATTATGATACACCACCAGAAACCAACACATCAGGGGCTAGTACCAGTGCACCAATAGCACCTTTGACCATATCAAAGATGCCTATTGAACCCTTGCCAAATATGGCTACAGGACCAACTAGGTGAGAAGGAAACTATTCCAAGGCAACCCATAACTATAAAATTGTGGATGATCTATCTCAATCTCCCGTTGCCATGTCAGCTTTGGAAGTATTACAGTCATGCCCATAGACACAGAAAGCCTTGCTTTCTACGTTAGGCACCATCAAACCTGCCAATACAAACCTAATGGCTTTTGATTTAGACAAAGCCACCCCTAGGCTTCCTTTAATGGTCACCTTTTAGATACCAGTATCAGTCCAAAATATCACCATTCACCGATGTGTCATTGACGAGGGTGCATTCACATGCATCATGTCAAATAATTATTGGTAGAATTTAGGGTCTCCCAAACTAAAAACATCAGGCATCACACTTAGAGCATACGATGGTCACCCTTCAACCTCCATCAGTCTCTACCAAAATGTCTCGGTCTGCTTAGCCAGAAGGACGGTCCTTATAGACATTGAAGTCTTAGACACTCACTTGGACTATAATATACTCCTTGGTCAGAGTTATATGTACGCCATGTCAGCCATCGCCTCCTCCATCTTCCACACTATGATGTTCCCCCATGAGGACCGCATCATTACTGTCGACGAATTGACGCATAGCGAAAAGAGACCCCTAACAAACACTGATGTCATTCTAACCTACGTAGATACATCCACGAACATGATTTCACTGTACCAAGAATGTGGACCTGGCTAGTTCAAACCATCATCCATCCTAGGATCATTCCTACGAGACCCCCCCATTCTACCTGAGCCATCACCTGATGTCACAGGAGCGCTAGTGTGCATGATTTCCACATCAAGTGCTGAAGCTAGTCAGGACACATACACAAGAAGTAATGACACCAAGTGCTTGGCCATGATAGCCTCTCTAGCCTACGCTGCTTCCCAAACCCCTTTCCTCTACCCGCCAGCTGATTTCGTATCCCAGCAGGTTTTGGCAACATTGGTGTTACCAAACATCTCCTTCACAATACCAATTTGGTATCTTATTCCCCCTACTGGGAAAGGAGCCACACACATCACTGCCACAGGGTTAAAGCCCCTCAGTCCCGAGGAGGCCCCACCCACATAGGAAACTGTCGAAAACATCCATGCAAAGGAAATTTCGATTGCAAAACCGAAGATTACAGCTAAGAAAACTGAGAGAGGAAAGAGGGTGGAGAACCCCACCATACAAAGGGAATCACCCGGTTGTGCCATATGTGACGTATTAGGACACCCTACCCACATCTGTCTAGATCTGGATGAATTAAAACCGCTCCTTGGCTCTGAGGCAGACATCTCAACTCCGTGTTCCCGTAAAAAAGAACCTGCCACCAAAAGTAAAGGCAAAGCTTTGCATACCAATCACGCATGTGCTATCTATAGAAATGATGGGCACTATACCCATCATTTCCCAGAAATCCCATGATATAGAGATGCATTATAGGCCATCAAGCGATCCTACCAAGAGGATCCCTCCACCTAGTCATTTGGAGATGAACCGCGTACCATCTTTTACCTGCATGAGGAACGACAGTCACCAGAAAGACTCCCATTCATATTGTCCCCTCCTATCATACACTGCACATTGTGCAATGAACATGGTCACTTCATCGAAGAATGTGCAACACTGGAAATCATCAACAGATGGTATCCCATAGAATGAGTTTATTACATCATTTTGCGAGTAGCGCAGTTCACATTCCCTTTATGTGCCGACAAACACTCTCTATAAAATTTCCACTATATCCCTCGATTCTGATTAGAACTGTCTATTTTTCACTCAGTTATAGTCTGCCTCTCCCAAGAAGATGTGATGAGAAGATCCATCCTCTTCTTGTCAGCTTAAAAACAACCAATTAGGAAACCCTTAGTTCCCCCCAACCGCTCTCTACAGAGAAGACCAACATGTGTGTTATGAAAAACACCCAATCATGTGGTCACCACTTGCCCTGATTTAGCAGCATTGCGATGCTGGTACCTGACTAGACCACAAACTAAACATGATGGGACCCCCATATCTAGGCTATTTTGCCCAGTATGTCAGGGAAATCAATGTGGATAGCATTGTACCTATATCTCACGAGTTCATCCCCTCATTGATATGATTCATACAATAGAGAAAAAATGGGATGATATTCTTAAATGATATAGAAAGTACATCACCCCTAGGCTAGTAACCCCACACCCAAATCAGCGTGATGGGAAAATTGGTACAACGCACTAACCAAGCATGACCTAGGCCAAACCTAGGATAACATGCAAACTGTGCGACCAGATTGACCACCAGGTCAACCAATGCAAAGAAATAAAGCCCCTCGCAAACAGTCTATGATCCTCGCAAACAGTCTTCGTATAGTCTCTTCTCTGCCACATAAACTTCTCTCTAATCAAGAGAAGATAACGTGTAATTATTTCTGGATTTGTTCACAGTTTCATCATATAATTAAATGTGAGCATCTCCCCAAGTTAAGTATGGCAAGAGCAGCATTAAGTCTACACTCCCTAAAAGAGTTAGACACACCCAAGCCAACAACATAGAAATGGAAGCAGAAGACCTCATCTTCTACAACAGATCCTTTTCAAGCGTCCACATCTCAGATGATGAGTAGTGTTGATTCTCATACAATCTACTCAGTTGGTGCAATGATATCATGCAACATCTGCATGAGCCAAAACCACAAGCCAAAGGCATGCCCATTAATGGGAACATTCAGGCACCGCTGCACTAGGCACAATTTACACCTATAGGAAATTGACCATGCTAACGAGGAACCCAACCTTGCACTTACACAAACTCCCATCACAGAGATTCTTCCCCCACAAAATTCCAATGACATGATACACCGTATATGATTCATATCATCATGTATTGAAACTATGAATCGAGCTATCTATTCATCTTCCATAAGTGTCGAGTCAACTGCAACTACGATAGTATTTGTTCCTATGACAGTGCTTACCCAATATTTCTACACTCTGTTGACTGCATCTTGTTCCACCACATCGATGATGGAATCCTTCTCGTGTCTCTCAACCAAATCTGCAAGGATTGAAACCATTCAGCATAATCTTGCGTAGGATCAATCCCCCTTATGATCCCTGTTTCATTTAGACAAGGACATCCTTAGGGTAATGAAGGAGCCAGATTATCCATGGGATACAATGCATCACCATTCACTTTTTCTCCCTAAGCACACGTTTAGTCCTGACAAGACAAAATAATAAGAGATATATGCGATCGAATCAAAATATTTCCTCCCATGAGGAAAATTCAATTGGTTCAGAAGTCCCATCCTAGTGCCCGATGCGTTCGAGGAAGGAAATATGGAAAACATCTCACCTAGTGCCAAGGTGAACATATCCCAAAATCCTACAAAGGTCAAAGAAATCTCAGTGGGGGCAGCATGCTCTCTAGAGTAAATAGCCTCTTATATCTAATTGTTGCAAGAGTATCGAGATATCTTTGCATGTGACTACTTAGAAGTGCATGGGCTTAGTCCCAATATCGTAGAGCACCATATTAACACTTGGCCTGACGTACCTCCAGTGCGCCAGAAACAACATCAACTACACCCATCAAAGGCAGAAGAAAGAAAATGAGAAATCGATAAGCTTCACAAATTCTAGTTCATCTACCCCATCGCTTACACATCTTGGGTTTCCAACCCTGTTCCCATTATGAAAAAACAGGGCACCATACATGTTTGCACCGATTTTCGAGATTTGAACAAAGATTTTCGAAAGGAAAATTATCCCACCCCGTTCATCGACTAGGTCATCGATTCTTGTGCAAGGCATAAGGCTCTCTCCTTCATGGATGGATTCTTGGGGTACAACCAAATTCAAATCTTCCATACATATCGGTACAAAACCACGTTCACCACCCTACGGGGCACATTTGCATACAAGGTAATGCCATTTGGCTTAAAAAGTGCTGCACCCACCTTCCAAAGGGCCATGAATTATATATTTCATGACTTGGTACACCTTATCCTCACCTACTTGGATGACCTAACCATCCGGTCTAGTAAGCACCCAGATCATCTCGAGGATATGTGATTTGTATTCCAATGATGTCGTCAATACAACCTACACTTGAACCCCCTCAAGTGTGTCATTTTCATCACAACAAGTAGAATATTAGGTTTTATAGTGTCCCACCAAGGGATTTGCATGGACCCCCTCAAGGTCCAAGCTATCAAAGAGGTCCGTCCACCTCGAACCCTTAGGAAACTGCAAATACTGCAGGGGAAGGCCAATTTTCTAAGACGCTTCGTCCTGGATTATGCCACTTGTGCTCAAGGGTTTGTGCACCTCCTTTGCTATGAAATCCCATTCAAATTGGATGATCATGGCCAAAAATCATTCGATGCACTGAAATAAAAATTATCTTAAACTCCACTCATCAGTCCCCCAGACTATGACAGAGATTACATCCTGTATCTATCAGCTTCCGAGTCCACCTTAGCTGGAGTTTTGATCCGAGAAGGCCCAGATGGGAAGAAGCACGTAATTTATTATATTAGTAAAACCTCGGGCCCAGCACTAAGGTATGATCCTGAAGAAAATACTGCCCTAACATTAATACATGCAGTCGAGAAGCTTCGCCACTATATCATCTTAAAAACTACTACTTTTATCACAGATGTTAATCCCAATAAATAACTACTCACATGCTGCCTAATGAACCATAAGTATGCCCATTGGATAGTCATTTTCCAAGAGGATGACTTACAGTTTCACTCCCCTAAAAGAAAAAAGGCGCTTATCTTAGCAGATTTTATTACGGACCTCCCAAGGGGTACGAAGGGATCACTAGTAAACGATTTGCTACTGGATGAACATCTCTTCTTCATAGAAACCGATGACCCTTAGTACAGAGACATTCTCCTCTTCCTATGAATTCAAAAGTTCAGACCTGATCTCACACAAGACGACCATTGGTGCATACGCCAACAGGCCCCTCGATACCTCCTCATGGGGATTTCTTGAACTGAGGGGGCATCGACAACATTTTACATCAATGCCTCACTCACAACCAAGTAGAACAAGCACTTAGTGACTTCCATGGAGGTGCTTGCAGTGGACACCTATTTGGAACAACCACCAGCCAAAAATTCCTACGGGTAGGATATTTTTGGCCCTCCCTATTTTGTGATTGCATTAGTACAGTAGTCAAGAGATGCCAATGATGCTAGCGGTTCGCTCATAAGGCAAGAGCCCCTCCTGCTCCTCTGCACCCTGTCATCGTCACCGAACCCTTTTGTAAATGGGGAATTGAATTTATGAATTTCAACCCTGCATCATCAGGAAATCATAAATATATCATAGTGGCTATCGATTATTTCACCAAGTGGATAGAGGCCATGCCCACATACGACAATACCGTAGAAACTACCACTCCATTTATGTTCAACAACGTGATCACCTGATTCAGCATTCCCAAAGAGTTAGTCTTTGACCATGGGAAACACTTTGAGAATTAATTTTTCGAGGAGCTACCTCACCACCTTGAATTCACCCATGAATTCACTTCAACATACTACCCCTAATCCAACGGACAGGTAAAACCTGTAAATAAACAACTCATAACTATGTTACAATGCATGGTGAATAACCATAAAACCAACTGGTACGATATGCTCTTTTTTTCCCTATGGGAATATCGTACGGCTATGAAGACGTTCACTGGTTTCACTCCCTTCCACTTGGTATACAGGGTCGAAGCTGTGATTCCCATAGAATGCAAGATCCTGAATTTACATGCCGCCATCGAACTCCTTGATGATACCCAACCTCTAGAACAATGTCTAGTACAACTAGAGCTCATCGACGAAAATCGATGATGGTCACTGCAACACAATGAGGCCCATAAGAAACAGGTAAAAGCATCTTTTAACTGCCACATTAACCCTTGCTCATCCACAGAGGGAGAACTAGTCCTTCGCTATGATGTCGCAAAAGAAGCCCTAGGACTAGGAAAGTTCGAAACCTTGTGAAAAGGACCCTACATCATAAAACATTGCCTCATCAAGGAGGCATACATCTTGAAGGAACTAGATGGGACATACCTCAACGACCCCGTCAATGGCCTTTACCTCAAGAAATTCTATCCATAAGGGCCAAGCAAGCCCTACCCTAGAGTTAATGTGCACAAACCCAACCATTTCAAAAAAATTGACCAAAATACTTTCTAACAAAACATGCTCCAGTGTCACAATGGATTATCAACCCAAACCTTATTTCAGATTTGATGACGTAGCATCACAATGGTCTTAAAGTTTGGTAGTAGTCATCTATCACCCTAACCGATCAAAATTCTGCACTAGCAGTGTGTGTATCAGTTCAGCAAAAAACACAGGCAGAATATGATGTCGTTATCAGACTTATGTGCAACACCCTTCATTAGGGAATACGCATATGCATGAATACCTTGATTCCCAATTAGTATTGTCGCAGTTACACCAAACATTTGAGATAAGAGATTCGCATCTATTTAGAAAATATTTGCATGCAAAAATATTAAGTAGAAAATTTGACTACATTACATTCACACATGTACCAAGGAGTCAAAACCAAACAGTTGATCGCATAGCTAATAATATTCTAAACTGGAATGCATCTTGATTAAATCATCATACATAAAAAACAAAAAACATAGACATCCATTAACATAACATAATCCATAAGAAGAAATAAGGGGCACACCATGTAGACCCACAAAACATATCTCTCATATATATATATATATATATCATGATGTATGTGTCTCAGTACAAAAAATGGTGTCTTAGACCCATCGGTCAGCCCAAAAAGATACATAAAAAGTCGTCAAAAAATAGGTGAAGCATCCTCATAATGGGTGTTTTCCCCTTGTACAAAAAATACTCTAGGCTGGTGCTGCACTAAGTGGGGTACCTGGACCCACTGCCACTCCTGGTACCACTACTAGAGTCGCCATCAAAACTGAAACTACCACCCAATGTAAAAGCCGGTCGATAGTCCCTCTCCCGGACTATTAATATCTCTAGCCACACCTCCTCGAGGTTATCCAGAAAGCCTCAAGATGACATCCCTTGGTTCAAGTGGTCCACTCGATCGTAGGCATCCTCCAAAACTGACACCTGTGTGGTAAGATTAGGAAATCAAGCCTCCACTGCATCAGCACGCGCCACCTCTGCCTCGAGACGAGCTCGCTCTGCTGCAGCCTCGAGGGCAGCCGAGCTACTGCCCTCCCCTGAAGAGTTGACCCCACCATCAATTCCACCACCCTAAGGCTGTGTAGGATCTCCTCCGAGCCCCCCTCGAGCTCCCCAAGGTCTCCTAAGAGGACCATGGTTGACCAATCGAGCCAAAACTATGTTAGTGTTACCATAAAAACACATAAAAATAGATATACTCAAATAACTATAGAAAACACAAAAAAATACTTGTTGTCCCCCAAACGTAGCTAGGAGAGATAAGGCACGCTCTTACCCTAATTTTATGCACAAAAGGCGTGGTCCTACCTTGATCTCCCATGGAATCTAGGGTAAAAATGGCTCAAAATCCGTACAAAATAGTTTTGTACGAAGCCCGACACCCTCAGACTGAAAAAATGAAAATGCAGGATGTTATGGAGTTTACCTGAGCATTATATTGCTAATATCTGGTGCTCAGGCTGACCACAATGGCAATAACTGCTCTACAGATGCCTCTGACCTCTCAAAAACTCAACAAGCACAAATGAATTGAATTAGGGCCATATTCACCTATATATATTACCCTTTTCAAAAAAATTGGAGGACCATAACAAGAGCTCAGAAGTTCCGATCTCCAAACCGAAAGTAGCACTGTGATCAACACTCCATAACGAACAAAGGTAATGCCATACATTTTCACTCCCGAAAAAATAATTTTTTAGCGCCGACAGGTATGCCCTCTCTCATCTTCTTTTTAAAGCACATGTATTTCAATAATATTTGATAAAGAATATGCTTTCACTTGAGGTAGTTGTTTTTGCAGGTAGTAAGCAAACCATCCACAACTCCATCCACTGAAAGTCCTAGAACAGGTATCATTGTATACCCAACATGATAGAGTCCCAAAAAACTCTGCATATCCTGACATCATTTCTCCATCAGAAATTAACCATAGGTTCCACATATCTGACCATGTTTATCATCACCTCTCCCTGCACATGATAAGTATTCTCGTTGGTCGGTAGAGCCTCCCCCCCCCCATGGCACTCGTCACCCAAAGTAGATCATATATCACAAAAATAGTGATGCCATGGCCATACCATTGTAGTCTAGGAAGCACCTCATGCCCATTCACTCACCATGCATAAGGTCAATTTTTACCATAGGAAATAAAGCCCCTTTCCCTAACAACCAGGTTGTACAAGAAGATCAAAAGCACACTACCCCGCCTCACATTTGGCACACCATATCTCCTTCAACATAATCCCATATGCGATACTTTTTCATCTGCTTCATCAACCTCACACATGAGACCAACCAATGGGGCCCCCACCCTCAGCAAAAAACCTTCCTCACATCATCAGTGATCGAGAAATTTCATGTTTTGGGGCACCCGTCTTTGTGTTTTGTACAAACCAAACCCCATTATTTTATTCTTTTGGTAAATTTACAAAGACCACAAATGGTGCAATCTGTCCCCCATTCACTCAATCATTTTTCTCCCATGGCAGTAGTCCCTAAGCACCCTTCATAGGAGTATACCACCCTCAGGCAAGAGCCACTATGAAATTCATAACCAGTTTATACCCACCCTGGAAGTCCTACTGACTCCACGGATTTCCCCATTAGAAATAGTTATGACTACTGCCAAGATGCTTTTTATACTCCGATTTTGGGCCACTGAATCCCCATCATCAATTTTCAGTCACCCCTCACCACCATGCCCATGTTAAACCCATCACACCTAGGATCCTGATCCTTCATATTAGCGACCCCCTCGTTTAGTTGAGGCTTCATTTTTTTCAACTTCAACACCTCTTTTCCAAAAAGAAAGCGGTACCTTGGATTTCCCCTCTCCATTAAAGGGAAATCCTCGGGTGGCACTGCAGGAGACATCATTACCCACAGATGTCATTGATCCTCCTGACATTCGACTACGAAAAAAGCTTTCATGTCAATATGGTATTGTACCTTACAGCCATTGCACTTTGATCAAATTTGTCGAAGACCCGTGCCTTCATAAGCGTCTCTATCAACAATTCTTACACAAAAAGGTCCCAGTCAGTGCCCATGCATACAATGAGCATTTATATTCCATACTAATTTTACGCATATGGGTACCACATTCTACCTATTTTCAAAGAAAAAAAACACCCTTGAGGGTGTCAGCAGTCATCATCATCAACCAACAGATCACTACCATATTAGTGACACAAACAAAACATATATATGTCAAATAGATTTGTTTAACTAGCCAAAGAATTAAGAGCTTGGGACATGCTCGCCTCGTAGAAAATTTGTATATATTGTATTATACCATTTCTTACAGGGGTCCCATAGGATATGTTCATTCTTCGATCCAGTGCAGAGTGTCTCCAATTCCGAGCTACATGCAGGTCTCTCTCTCTCTACACATAGTATACATAAAATAAACTATAATATATTTTGGCTATACAGTTCTTCATTACCTCACACATTAGGGGGAAACTGTTTTCACTGGAAAATTTTACAAGCGAAGATGAAATTATTTAATGTCAGTCATAAGGCTTTTATAGGGCTAAGAGACATTAGAGAATATGAAAGTATTTAAAAATATCTAAGGTCTAAGGAAATATCAGATTGCGGAAAATAAGGACTTGCCAAATATGATTTTTCAGGCAAAATCCTTCGATAAACATGCCATTGCATGTATTTTGACTCGAAAAGAACGCAATCCTGGGAGTCGTGGAAGTCACTTTCTAGGACCACAAACACACACTCTAGAACATTGATTCCACACTTGAAGCTGCCTAAGGACAGCCACCCAAGCCTCCTTAGGACATCAAGGGATCACACAATGGAATAAATGTGGCACACAATGGAATCACCCTCCTCTCTTGGGTCACCATCCAAAATGTACCAAGAGAGGGAGGGAGAATTTGAATTCTCATATAAAAGGCCACCAAGTGATGAACAACTGGAGAGCACATTGTTATGTTGGCCAAAATTTTCCCAAGTAATACCAGCAGTGTGTGATCTAGAGTAGAGATAGAGGGGACTCAGTTGTTGGCCATCTAACAACTCCAGTTCACCATAGTAGAGAGAGGGAGAATTTGCGCCAAGGCAGTAAAGAAGTAAAGACATCCTTGCATCGGGACATAGAACCCCAAGTTATAAGGCCTCTTCGCAAGTGGGTTAAATTTTGATCCTCATTTCCTACCAACACTCAATAAGAGGGGACATAAGTGCGGTCATTTAGATTATTGAAGTTGTTTGACTCTATTTAGATATTTTGTGTTGTTTGTTTTAGTTTTATGTTTTAATATGCATGCTATTTCTCTATCTAGTATGTTTATGTTCTAACGTGTTCCACTAACTTGCTTGACTCCATATATTTTCTGCCAGTGACCAATAACTTAAGCAGGAAAACCACACCCCTTAAGTTGGTGTGATTTTGTACGTACATGCATCAAACACACTAAAACATAGAGTATTATGAAACAATTTAGAAGTTGACAAAAAATATTGTATCTAGGAGTAGGAGTATGATGTTTTGTATAAATCCAATATGTTCTAGTTATACAAGGGGTAGGGCAAAATATGTCACAAGAAGAAGTTCTATGAGTGATCTGATTTCAAGTGAATGTTTTCAAAAGGATTGCATGAAACATATGGATTTCAAGTTTGCATTGGAGAAAATGAAGAGATATTTATCAATGAATAAAAGCATGCAAAATTTATATTTAGTGGGGTGCATGAAATCTACATTGTCAAGTTATGATTATCATATTGGATCTTTATTTCTCTATAGAAAGTCTTTCAAAATGTTTCATTCAATTGGTAATTTTTGTTTGTCAAGAATCCAATAAAATTTGGAAAAATATCCCTTATTTTATTCATAAGTACAACATAAATGAGAGTTTTCTCCATTAGCAAATATTGCAATGTCATGGATGCAGTAATTGGTTTCAAATCATGGAAATTGTTTTCCAAATAGTGACACATCTAGGTAATTTCTCAAGACGATAATTATAAAACTTAAACAAAGAATACACAGAAGGTGTTGAAGGAGATGATAGTTTTATTACATATGAATATTTGTGAAGATATTGAGGAAATAATTCAACTGTTCCTAAGAAGACAAGGATGGGAGGTTTTAGTACATGGGATTCTCTTAAATAAAAAAGGGATGAATGTCAGGGGGAAGAAATAGGTAAGCATTCATAACATTATTTTTTTAAATTGTATAGCTATCAACTATGAAAATGTATTTATTAATAGGTTTATTTTATGTTATGTGTATATTCCATTGTCAAAGCACTTCAATAGCATCATGAAAAAAAAAACAAGTGAAAGGAAAAGGTTGTACAAGCATCAAAAGAAGTGTTATGATAATCCAAATAAATATTTGGGTTTGATAATTGATGGTATGAACAAGAAGAAAACAATTCTACCACATTTTTGTTAATTTTTGGAAACTATAGTAAAATTCCACATTGGACATCTTATATGGGTAATATTAAAATTTCAATAGATTCCTCTTCTTGAGAGGAATAAAATCTACCCATATATCGCCCCAACAAGTTAAGAAGTTAAGTTATGAATTATTTTATTATTTTATGGGTTGGCCTAAACACATGTGGATTCGGTCAAAGCCCCAAGCAATCACTCAAAAAGTTACAAGTAGAAGTGACTCCAAGTTCATTTACACACATTAGCTCATGAGATCGTCTTGATGCTATTTTTGTATTTGGTTCTTATTTTATGTTTAGGCTCACATAGGTATGTCAGGAGGAGCTCATGCTAAGGATTGAGATCATAGGCAGGGTCTCGCATCTGATATGGGTGTTCTAGGCCATAACCAAGGGTAGGTAGTGACTGAGCTTAGCCAGAACCATGTGCATGGTTTTTCAAGGCTGCGGTTGAGGTGGTAAAGTCATGAGCAGACAACTTTCAAGGCGCGGCTAGGGTTCTGGGTTGATCAGACCCTCAACCGTGGGCATCGAATGTTCATCTTGTGGTTAAGGGCTATTCAACTATGGGTGGACCATATTAAGGTCACATTTAAGGTATTTACTGGGAATATATGATTTGGATAATGGTAAGTTTCTTGCACAACGTCATCATACATCCATCATGAAGTCACAGTCGCTTCAAAGCAGCTATTGACAATGATCTAGATCTAGATCTAGAGCTGGGTAGCTGAGATCACTTGGTTTTGGTGATTCATCAAATATTTGATTTTGATATTGTAGATTTTTAGATCTATAGATCTGATCTATTTATTACCATTACATAAATGTATTTGGCTCATTGTACTCTCTACTAAAAACGTTTTATGATGATCTATTGAAGAAGAATATTTATAAGGGTTTCCCCCACAATGGGGTTTTTCCCAAGTCTTGGACCAATGTGTTGTCTTTCATTTTTGTGCTATTGTATTGTCTATCTCTACCTGCATTGTTATATTTTTAGTTGTTGTTTATGGTTATTTACACTGCTACTATCTGGATGCATGGTTAATGTAATGTAAGTTGGGCTAAAGTAATTGATTCAACATAGAACAATATTGAAAAATTGAAATGGAATCAAAGCTAAGGTGAAGGAAAAGCCTAAGAGAAGAAAAGTGGTGAATCCCTCGTTATCAAAAAAAAAATATAAAAGTCTATCAGAAAGAAAATCTAGAAGCCAAGGTTAAGATGTCTTCCTTTACCTTCAAGGAGCATGAGAAACTAGGTGATGCATCTAACTTTGTTGCATGGAAAGTCAAATTGGATATCATTGCTGATAACAATGATGTACTGGAATACATTCAAGGAAGGATGCCCAAGCCTTCAGAAGGTGCCTCTGCCACCATCAATAACAGATATAAGAAAGGTGGTTCCAAAGAAAAAAAAATCATAGATGATGGTTTACAAGATTATTTACTTGCATATGTAGGGAATTTCAGAAAATCTAAAGATATGTATGCCAAGATATCTGGCATGTATGAAGTGAAAAATATAAATGGGATTATCACCTTGAAATATCAACTCAAGGAAGTGAATATGAATAAATGAGAACCTATTTAGTCTTACATTATGAGGATCTATCATCTTACAAATCAACTATAGAGGGTTGGAGAGAATGTAGCTGACAGAGAGTTGGTTGTCATGACTCTTAGAGGTCTTCCTTCTATTTGGGAAAAATTCATCACCACTGTCAGTAATAACAACGTTCTTCCATCATTTGATGAGATAGTTGGAAACCTCACTCAAGAAGAATCAAGAATGATAGCAAGAGGAAGTATTCAGAAGCATGAAGAAGGAGAGCTTGTTGCATATGTCACTCATAAAAAAAGAAAGAGATAAATAGGAGGCCTTTCAAGATTACCTCCTCCTTGATCAGAACTGGATCATGGACTAGAATGATAGCTCAAAATTTAAATTGTTTGGAAGTGTGTCGAACCTGAGAGACCAGATAGATCTCATCTTCCTGATTCCGGTGCCATGAATGGTTCGAAAAACCGACACCGTATGAATAATTTATCGCAGTTTGAAAATTTTAGTAAACTAAAAAAACTGGACTTTGACCAAGTTTGATTCGGATTGAAAAAAATTAAAAAAAGAATATTTCAGGGAATATTCTTGGAATATTACTTGGAATATTCCCTGAAATATTCCTTTTCAGCGAATGGAAAGCTGACAAGTGGCACAGTTTAAATGGGTGGTTGGTTGAATTTTGTGGTAAGGGTCAATTATAAGTCGCCACATGGCAGACCCGAAGGTAGCATCGTGGCCTAGGATATTGTTGTAAAATTTGTTTGAGACTCCACCGGAGTCGAACGCAGGATCTCCCCGCCCGCAACACCAAGACTTAACCAATCCTCCTAGCTGTGTGACTTAACAAAATATGGATCACAGATTTATTTATGTTTTGTAAACATATGGTTTGGGGGTTTGGAGGGGCTAGCCCCAAGGGCTAGCCCCTCCCCCATGTGGCTTACCACCCAAAACCCAAGGGCTTAACACCTCGACAACTCCGCAACCGTCGGTTTGTTGGTTATGTGGTCACATGTCACATTGACAAAACACCGCATATATTGTTATCACCTGAAATTTGTGTAACCGCACGACATTAAAAATCCAACTGCCAACATTTACTGTGATGTGTTCACACATGGCCCATCATTGTTTAATTCCATGATTAGCCCCAAATATCCGCCCAATAGCTACGGATAATTAACCACCAAGCCCGGTCACATGCCCAGAAACCAGAATTTAATATTGTAGTTAGCATTGGCATTTTAACTGGCGTGCCCACAAATTTGGTGGAATTTTCCAACTTAACTAGAGTTAAGTCTAGTTTCTCCACAATTAGTAGAGTTTTTTAAGGGACACTGGGAAAAAATGAGTTCAAGCTCTATTTGGAGCTAGGTTCGGCCAATTTTTAGAGTGCCAATAGTCAATTTTGACTATCTCCAACATTCCAAACTCAATGGAGTAGGTTTTAGGGCCATAAGAGAGCTTCTATGTATGTTTTTGCATCAGTGAATTTTAAGGGGCCATTAGGGGCAACAAGAGTTTGAGGCCTAGCTAGGGGAGTTAGATGTATTTTTCAACAATCCAATAGTAAATTTTGGATATTTAAAATGTTATAAGACTAATGGTGTGGCTTTCAAAGTCTATAGAGGAATTTTCAAGTCCAATATGCTTCAGTGAAGTTCCAGGGGCCACTAGGGCCACCATGGGCCAGCAGCAGTTTGAGGCCTAGCCAAGGAAGCTATAGGCCTTATTCAGAAGTACAATAGTCAATTTTGGATGCTTCATATTTTATGAAACTAATGGTGTGTTTTTGAGAGACTTTAGAGGACCTTTAAAGGCCTATATGCTTCAGTTAAGTTCCAGGGGCCATTAGTGCCAGCTTTTGCCAGCAACAGTTCAGGGCCTAGCCAGGGTAGCTAGAGAACTTATTCAGCGAACCAATAGTCATTTGTGACTGAAATAAACATTCTTAATAAATTTATGGATTTTTTAGAAACGTTTTAGGACTTATAGAGGTCTATAACCCATCAGATAATGTTTTAGTTACCCTAGTGCCACTAGGTGCTGACATGTGTTGGAGGCGAAACCAGAGCAACCGAAGGCCATTGTAAGTGAAAAAATATTCTATACTGACTAATTTTGGCATTATTAATCCAATGAAGGTATTTTTAGAGCCATTTGAAGACTTCTAGAGCTCAAGAAGTTGAAGGGAAGTTTTGGGCAGCCTTGGGCAAACTGTGGAGGAAGGCCTAGTTTGGGGATTCAATGCTCATTTTGAGAAAATTATCAGTCTATATTTGGTGTATGATGTGTGCTAGAGGCATTATATATGGTTTTAGGGATAGAAATAGAATTATGAAGGAGTTAGTTCCATGAAGAAGCTTAGTGTACTCAGTGCACCGACAGAAGGAATCGAGTCTAAGGGAGCCTAAAGTTGTTTGTAGAGTGATGAAAGACATGACAGGGATATAGATGGTATTATAAAGCCCATGGTTTAGTTCATTAACCATTGGATTTAAGTGTGTAACTTGTAAAAGAAACTTTACCATAATCCCAAAGAGCAAAGTCAATATCACAACGCTCAAAGGAGACGTAGCCCATGATATTCGGGTGAACTCCTAGATTAATTTTACTGTTATGTGTGGATGTTTTATTGCTGCATTATATTTCTGTTATACATGTTAAATTTCATCAAGAAAAAGTGTATTTAAAACACTTAAACAGTTAAAAATCATACACCACTTTGAAACATAAATTCCACAAATTGTCAAGTATAAGCTAGATATTTTATTTGTTTAATCAACAGTGGGTGTCTTTGTGTGCTTACAAAAAAGTTATCCAACCCAAATTTATTGTCAAGTATAAGCTAGATATTTTAATTTTTTAACTGAGTGGGATGTTGCTTGGACACATAGCAATATATTGCTTGTATAACTTGAAAGGTGTTTAAAGAGTGCAAAGGATTTGGTTGTTTGCAAACTGACTGTCGCTTGAATTTGCTAGAGGTGAAGGGAAAGCTACTAATAGCTAAGTCCAGAAGAGGACAAGAAGGAAGAAAGGGTTGAAGGCATCTTCCTTACCCAAAGTACCTCAAGGCCACCCTAGAAGAACAAACCATTTTTTCAGTTGTTTGTTTGCAAAAGGCTTCTTGAATAAGAGTTTGTCTCTACAACCATTTTGTTCAAAAGCATTGTCAATATTTTTTGAAATATTTGTGAAATTTGTTGAATTTATTTTGTTCATTTTCATTATGACAACTTATTCAAGTGAGGTTTCAAAATACTCCTCCTTCACAAGATTCTTCGATGAAGATGTTAGCCATCAGTATTTTTCACTTGTTGGTGATGACTAGTTGTAACAGCCAAGTTTTCTAATAGCTGATCTAAAAATTTGTCAAATTTGCCAGCTGGAAAACACCCATAAATTTTTTTTCCCTCTTACCTTTTAGTCCGTCCATGACGAGGTGAAACCTCATTATCAAAGTCCTATCTAGCCTTAGCCATACTAGTTTTCCCATTAGCTCCAAAGAAACAATCCAAATATGTCCAAAAAGTCTCCCCTAAGTTAGGTAGTGGCGCTTTAGGCATTTCTCCCTTGGAAAACCACTCTAAAGCCAAAGAACCTCTACCTACTATAGAACAGTCATAAAATACCTTCCCATTCTGCAAATAAAGTTGGTTACAGCCCTAGGTCGCGCCACTAATACACCCTCAAATCTCAGCAATACATGTACCATAAGTCAAACTTCTAGGTGTTTTTATAGTGTTTTAATGGATCTTTCAAGGACAGAGGCATACCAGCATCCCAGAAGACAATATTTGGCTCCAAATGAGAAGATAGTTGCTTCTCAATGTGATCTTGAGCCTGGTATGCAGCTACAGAGTAGAGAGTTTTTTCATTAAGCTCTTGTAATCACAGTCAAAGCCTGAAAGGACATTGAAAGGAAAAATAACATTGTAAAAGGGCTGATGATATGACATGACTGAAAAACCTCCTTCATCCATAAGCAGAGGGTTTGAAGCCGAAATAATCTCCTTCATTCATAAGCAGAGGGCTAGAGCAGCGACTGATTTCAGGGTTTGACTGATCAAAAGACAAATGGTAAGAGCAGTAGAAGATAGTTTAAAGCTTCTGAACAGGGCAATCATGTCAAAAACAAAGGGAAAGCATGGGTACTATAAATATCAAAGAGGCTGGCTTATCTCCTATCATAATTTGCTTTCAAAGCCAGTCTGGAGCCCAATTAAAACAACTTTGCTGATGGTTGAGAGATAGGTCATGAAACAGGCCAATGCTGATAATTATTTTTCAAAGGGTACTAATCTTCCTGTTCGTGAGGGAATGTCTTTCAAATTACTCATCATAGTAGAAAAAGGAAATTTTAGTTTAGTCTTTCCCAAAAAGGGCATTGCAAATAGATACACAGGTCCCAAAGGTGCAAGAAGGATTATGGCATTTTTTTCAGATTCTGGAGAAACTTTCAAAGAAAACAAGGCATGCCATTATTACCAATAAAGGAATTTTCCTTATGAAAAAGGTCAAAGGTACCTTACTGCTGCATTTTGATTAAAGGGAGAGGTTTTAAAGAAGTTCCCTTTAAATGAACAGAGAATGGTAAATCATGAGTGAATGCAACTGAATCTTTGCACCCACAGTCAGAAGAGGAGCTTAAAAAACACCTAACAGTTCAATTAGTTTCACAGTGAGCATTATCACCTTTAAAGCATCAAGAGAAAACACTATCAGTTTAAGGTTCAAAAGGGTAAATCTACCTCCTTGAAAAATGGCAAAGATTCTTCACAAATCATTGGTCCTCACCAAGTGATGATTAACCTTCAAATTAGTATGCTCACAGTAAAAGAAAAGATCACAAGCAAAGACCTCCAAAAACAGTCACCCACAGTTTTTCAAAAAAGGCCCGGTTGAGTTTGGGTTTGTTTTTTGTTGAAAAAACACGAATAATAACATTGGGATTCCTTTTTAGTTCACAAACCAACACCTTCTTTTCAAAAAGAGGACTTACCAAATAAACCCTCACACGGGTAATCACGAAAGGTTATTAACTTGTTCATGTTCAAAGGAGTAAAGGGACCATTGCAAGCCTCTTTAAATCTCTCAAAACACAAGACAAACTCCCCTTTGTTGTTCACTAGATTGAGGAAAGAGTTTTGGAGCGCAATTTCACAGAGTTTTCGGGATTATTGATTGTGCGGCATGCCTATACAGTTGCGCGGCACATTCAGGCACATTTTTACAAAGGAGATACACAACCACGCGACATGCCTGTAGTAGCGCATGGTGCGCCTGTAGGCGCTGGTCACGTGGGCCCTACAAGTGACCAGACAGTTTGTTTTGCGCGGCGCTCTCTCATTCTAAACGTGCCGCGCATATTTTAAGCCATCAAAATGCCTCCAAGAGTTTTCAAAGCTGCTCAAACCCTCAAGAAAAGATTGCCATCGAAGTTTCGAGGTATTCTAGTTGCCTCCTTGGTATTTTTAAATTTCTAAGAAGATGTTGAATGATGTGTTTTTCAAAATACTAAATGTTGATGAAAGGGTGAAGGTCTTGGTAGGAATTTCAAAGTGATTTGTTAAAAATTTATTGACAAAATCTGTCACAGTGGGAGACTAGTAGGAGTGATTCGTTAGTTTCAAAAACCTAACAAACTGCCCTCAAAACAATGATGAAAGGTAGAGGCACAATCTAAAGGCAAAAACCCAGTATTTGAACAAATGAAACAGTGAGCCTATTTTCAAACAGCAGTAATCATGGTATAAGTGTTTTCGTCATTTCAAAGGTCTCCTCTATGTGGTAAAAAAGGGTGAAAACCCAGTTTTTTCTCCTTTTACTCCATAAAACAAGCTTTAGTATGTGAAGCTGTAATTACCATTAAGTGTTTTTCAAAATTTGCGCAAGAAAATAGTGAAGGGAGGAGGGTGTGTTGATTGTGAGGAGTTTTTTTTGTTTTTCTGCTACAAAGATGCATGTTCTCACGCCAAAAACATGAAGAGCTGGGTAACCTTACCCAAACACAGTGACCCTTTAACTGTGTGTGTCTTTTGTTGACTGTGTACTTATTTTTAAAAAAATTGTTTATTGATTGGCATACTAAGAGAAAGGGCAGTGTTTTAGGAGGAAAAGAAACCTAATATCACAGAAGCATCTCACACAGCATTTGAAACCAAATTTACCTTGATCAAACAGTGATTGATAGAGAAGGCAAAGTTTTGTTTGAGAACATATTTCAAGAAATCTTTTTGAGGTAGTTTGGTTTTGCATAGAGAATCCATAACAAGATGCCTCCCAGGCAGGATAGTAGGAGTGGATTTCATAAGAGGTGTGAACCTATTTCCACCGAAGAAGTGAATGCACACCCATCAGTATTGTTCAATTTCCATGAGGTCGGGTGCTTAGATTTTTGTCAAAGGGTGCAAGAGGTGAAGAGTTTCTCTCCTTTAACCCATCTTTGCGCTTTGAGGTTCAGAGACAAGCATTTCCAGTTCGTAGACCTTGACTTCAAATTCTCCCCAAGATCCATCTCCAAGGCTACTATCCCCTATATTGGTGAGAAATGGTTTAAAAAAAGCCATTTGGATTCAGATGATTACAAGCCCTTCCTAAAGCCTGAGCACATAGAATCATGTCCTATTTTTCCTTTCTTATATCTTTTAGCCAGCTACGCCCCTCTCATGAAGATTATCATGAAATACTTCACTTGTGAGGGAAGATTCTCCCGAATTTATGCATATCACATTCGACTACTCATGCATTTCAGTAGGGCCAAATTGCTAAATCTTCCTTTCTTCTTACACAAGAGAATTTAGAAAATGGCCTCCACTGTCCAGAAGAAGCCTCCTTCATAGAAAATAACCTGTCTCTTTCATCACTCTCTCATCAAAATCATCATTCTTCATCAGCTTGAAAAGAGAGAGGTCTCTTGGGATGTTTTCATCACTCATCCTGATTTCTCCACTGTCCGTCCAGTCCATACATCCCCTACATCTTCTACTCATCATCCCTCGCCTTCCTCTAGCAGACCTATTCCTAAAAAGCTCAAATTTACTACAGAACAAGAAGAAGAGCCTGAAGAGGGAGAAGAGCATGATCATGATGATGAGGAAGAGGATGAAGGGCAGCAGCATGAAGAACAACAAACTGATGATTAAGGGCAGCAGCATGATGAACAACAGCAAGGGGAGGAGGAAGAAAGTGTTGAACAATAGCATGACAGTAATGAGGGTGAACAGCAGACTCATGATGAGGGTGAACGACAGCCCTATGATGACACACATAAACACAGTGAGGGTGAGACAGAGTAGTAAGGGCATGATAGTGATGAGCAAGGGCAGCCAAAATATGATACACAACAACATCCTCAGGAACAGTAGCCTCTTCAAGAAGAACATCAAACTCAAAAAGAAGAGAAACAAGGCGACAAAGGTAAAGGGGCCATGTCCTCTTCTCCTAAAAAGGCCAAGCCCCGGACAGCAAAGAAGAGAGTGCCTATGGTTGTCACTCCAAATGTGACAAGGGCCCTCCGGAGTAAAGGAAAATTGCCAAAGAAGCCCATGATTGATTTTCCTAGAAGGAAGAGCACTACAATAGCCACCCAAAGCAAAGGGAAGGGTAAGGAAGAAGGTAGTCTTGAACAAGAGAGTGCATTCGACATCATCTCAATCCAAAGCGATGATAGTGATAATGAGGCCCGGATTCTAGAAAACCTCTTAATCCATAGAGAAGGCCAAATTGATGCTTTGAAGGATGATCTTCATAGAGCTAGGAATTTCAATCAATTTCTGCAAATCCAAAATAGGCAAATGAGTGTCCATATGGCTGTTTATGAGACACAGGCGACCAAGTAAAAGAAAGAGGCCTCAAAAGCCCAAGCAATTTTGGAAGAAATCATGGGCGAGTTCGATGAATGTGAAGGATAAGATCAGCCTAGGTGAAAGAGGCCAAGAACCATGGGGCTTGAAAAGGCCCTTGAGAAGCAAAAAGAAGAGAAAAATTCCCTTCTCCAATCTACTCCTCTCACCGCATTGTTCGAACAAGAGATAGAGAATAATAGAGAGGCATGGCTTGAGAGAGTCAATGACCACTTGGAGAAGAAATTGGAGAAGGAAAACAGGGATTTAGACCTTCAAAGGAGAATGATGAGGCATTATAAAAATTTAAATTAGTTTGCCCAGCGCAAGTTAAAGGTTGTTCAAGAAAAGCTCAAGGAGGCTAAAGGGAAGCACCTGGCATGGAAAGTGAGGAAAGAAACATCAGGACTTCAGATTTTGGCTTCTGCTTCAAAACATGTTGCTGAGAACCCTTGAGGGTCATGCTCACCAATTTTGGTCGATTTTCGACATATTTTGGTTTTTTGGCATTTTTGGGTTTTTGGCCAAAACTCATGGGCTTGAAAATTTCAGTTTGGAGGATAATCAAAGAAGGAGAATGGTATCATAGGATGCCATAATTTCAAGAGCACACACTCAACAATTTTTAGGACATTTTAAGATCATTTTCTCCCGTGAAATGGCGAAAAATGCTTGCTTTTTCTACACTCTGTCTGGTCTATCAACAAAGCTTATTTTCTAGTTTTTTACACACAAGCTTGTTTTTGGAGGACTTCCAGACATTAGATTTGGAAAATTCAAGTTTTCCCAGAAGGCAGACACTCAAAGCTTTCCAACAAGCTATCATGAGCCTCGTTTCGACATTAGGAAGGCTTCCAAAAGTTGCCGGCAAGTCAGGGGACCTTTTGCTGATATATTTTTCGAGTATTATTGTAAAATTTGAACCTTTAAAAACTGTTTTTTCCTCATGTGCGTTTAGCTATTTTTACACATGAGAAGTTATGAAAATTCAATATTTTTCCCTCTTTTAGAATTTTTTAGATATTTTATGAGATATTTTGGATAGGCCAATGAGAGTGCAAATTGAACTAAGAGGTTTTCCTCATTTGAGCCTATATATTTCAAAGGCTTTCATTGTAAACAAGGCTAAACTTGATGATAGAAGAAATATATGGTCATATAAGATTTGGAAGAAATACTTGTCTCATGCTTTTGGATAGTCTCTTGGATGTTCTTGGATGATGAAAGAGGATTGTTGTTGGATTCCATGACTTGGTAGAATGGTATAGTGTCTCTTTCTTTGTTTTGTTTCCTAGTTTTCTTTCGTGAATCCATATTTCTTGCTTGCTATAGAACAATAGAGAAAAAATTTGAGACATGCCCTTGGAGACACTTCACATTTCTTGTTTCTTCATAGCTTCCATGTTTTCTTCATCCGTAGTCACATTAAAGAATTCTTGACTTCTCTTTAATAACTTAAGGATATCGGTGCTTATTTCATTCATGGTTTTATACATGCTAAGTATGATTTACGGTATGCCCTGCTTACTCATGGCTAGCCATAGCTCCATCCATGAAATTTTTCTTTGACTGATTAGATTTTCATTTGTTGAACCAAGGAGGTCTTGTTCTGATCTTGCCCTTTACCTAAGACTATGAAATCTTGTTTTCAGAGTGCCCAATAACTTGAAGTGTTGTGTTTAGGCATTCCAGCATAGTGATTTAAGTTGTTTGTCTGTCTTAAGTGTATTTCCCCAAAGTCTGATAGCCATTTCCCAAAGTTAGAGAGTGATATATCTCTATGCATGGCTTGAATGTTTATTTCTATGTATTGATTAGCTTATAGTTACATTTATCATGATTAATGGTTTTCCCTACCATGTTTATGTTAGCTATTAAACTAGTTATGCTTGAAATCCTTTGTTGTTCCCAAACTTGATGTCCATTTTATTCCATTTTTCCCAAAGATCCTTTCTACCTCGAATAAAATCAGCCCTTCAACAACCTTTTATCACCATCTAATAGATTTCTTGACCTTTTCGACCCCATAGCCCAGTTGATCTGACATCTTTTTACCTATCTTATATTTTTGATCAGTTTCATCCCTCACAACCTAAAAACCAAAACCAAAAAACCTATTTCATAACTAGCCTAAAATCAGAACATAATAAGCAAACACATAGATATCCCTTACACATATAGAGAGAGCCCTCTCTGAGTCCAGGAAGGTTAGGTCCTTGGGCTCCAAAGATTGGTTTGATGTTACACTGTCATTTGGCTTCCCAATCAACCAAATTACGGGACCCTAACATAATGGCGATCACGGTGGGACTCTGAGTGATAAACAACTTAGTTTCCCTAAAATCTTTAGAGACCTTTGAGAATACTATCTGGCTGACTTATCCCACCTCTCACTAACATAATGGTGATCACGGTGGGACTTTGAGTCAAAAAATCCTAGGTATCCCTTAGGAACTCTCAAAATCTCAGTCAAACTTAGAAGAGTAGAGTCTAGCTCTTTCACCATCTTAGCAAAATGATGATTCAGCTGTAGAAAACTTTTCCAAACCTCACAGGCAAGCAGTCCATAAAAACATTTAGATTAAACTCTTTTTGTTCTCACCACCCTAGAAAAGAGATGAGACAGGTTTAGAAATACTTTAATAAACCATAGGTTGCACATAAAAACTCAGAAAAACCCCAAAAACATTCCCAGATTGGTTTTCCCTAGTTACTGGTGGTGGACCATAGCTACATCTTTACGAAAACAACCAAGTTCCACCTGGCAACTCCACTAGCCTCCAATAGGCTTAAAAAATCCATAAAAGACCAAAAAATTCATAAACCATACCTTTCTGCTAACTCATCCTTCCAGAAAACTTAAAATTAGGGCGGAAATTTTGTAATTAGTGACAAACTAAGTATAACTTATTGATTTAGAAAACCTCACCTGAACATAGGGGATCAGCAGAAACCTTGTTGCGGAGAGAACCATTAGCTTGTCCATACAACCTAGCAAATTGTTGAAACCAAGTGAATCACTCTTCTTCGCAAGTTTCCATCTCAAAGTTGCTATAAAAAAATTTCCCAAAGCATCTTTGATAGTGTTAGTGGTGGACCATAGTTCTCATAGAAATCCACCTGGCGACTCCACTAGTCCACCCTTTTAGTTTTGACCATCCTTCACATTAGTAAAACCTTAGAGAGTCCATCCATCCAAAACATTCAAAAATACCATCCTCTCTAAACTCTAGACCCGAAATCTGGCTTCATGAAGAATCAACACCAGAGCTCATCCAAACCCAGATCCCCCTATCATAGTAGATGACCCAGAGAAGATTCTGTGGCAAGCTTCCGAAACTAGCAATCTAGCTACCGATACGTCCATCCGTAAAACAAAATCAGTGCCTGAACATCTCACTACCTAATCGGATTCCTCCTTTGACTTAAAATCAGCAAAAACCCTTTTTAGAAGCAAGTCACAAAGTAAGATAGACTTTGACGATCTTGAGCCCCTAGATTTGCCACAGAGTCCTAGTAGAGAAGCCTCACTTGCCATCCCTCCCAACTTTCAGCTTCTCCACCACTTTGGCTCCTACCATCCCAGATCTGCTCAAAACCAGGTCACTAGTCCAAGTACATCCGCCACACCTATCAAAATCACTACTGTTCAAACCACCTCGCTCATCTCGCAAGCCCTCATTTTGTACATCATCCATTAGCTCATGTCATGGCAGCCTGGTACGAACCCTTGGTGTTGCCATAGAATTTAGCCCCCTTACAAAATGACTATCAAGCCAAAACCCCACACTTTACTGGAGATGAGACTACCACAACTCAACAACATGTAGATAGGATTAGCGATGCCTTTGAATACATGGAAATAGAAGACGAGACCATCAGAATGAGAATGTTCGCCCAAAGCCTGGGTGGGGAACCCAAAAAATGGTTTAAGAGCTTAACTCCAAATAGCATCCGCAACCTCCCAGAACTTTACCAATTCTTCATAAACAAGTGGGAAATCCGAAAGAACCCCATTCAAATCCTGTCAGAATATAACAATCTAAAACGGGAAAATGGAGAAAGTGTCCAGGGATACTTCACTAGGTTCAACAGTGTGTATAACGCCCTCCCACCTCACTTCAAACCCCCGCTTGGTTCAGCCTTGGCAAATTTACCCGAGGTTTTTGACCCAGACATGACTTATCAGCTAAGAGACAAGGACCCCCTTACCTTAGAGGAAATGCAGAAAGTAGCCATCAGGGAAGAAGCCAACTTAGTAGAAAAAAGAGCTAGGACTAGATCAAAAAGGAAAGTCACCTACCGGGATGAAGTCTCCACTTTAGCTCCTTCCTTAGATCATAGAATAGATGACTTAGTCATGTCCATGGCCAAAATGTGGGAGAAGATAAGTGAAAAGACCCCTCTTAGCGAAAACCAGCAAATCCCTCCAAATAGAAACCGGAACCAAAATTTTAGGAGGGAATAGCCTCAAAACAAACCAAGGGAAACTGACCAACAAATTAGGCCACCATTTAATGAAAATTATGTGGAAGAAGATGACAGGGATACAGAACCCATTGATGAAAGTCATTTGAACCTCATAGGGTCTGATAATGAGAGTGAGGTGTACCTCACAGAAGAAGAACAAGCATTCTTCTCTCCGAATCAGGATGCAACCAATTATTAAGATCCCGAGGATCCTGCCATAGATTTTCAGAATGCCATAATAGAAGCTCACAGGCAGTATGACCTTAGAAGCAGAAAAAAATAAGACAACTCCAAGAAAGGTAGCTCGGACACTGCTAAAACCCCTGATACCATCCTTAAGAAAGTAGTGAACAGTAACAAAATCATGGTCAGAAAAAATGACCAAAACAAAGATAGAGTTACCCAAACTAGTCCTGACTCAGATGCTCCTAGTACTTCCACAAATATTCCCGAGGTGGCTGTGGCAAACAAAATCCTGAAACAGAGCCAACAAACTCAGAACATAGAGAAGGTCATGGCTGAAAAAGCTGAAACAAACATGTCTAAACTGTAGCTACCTTTTAGTTTTGAGGGTGAAATCGCAAAAATAAAGATCGCCATGCCTCTTACCAAGCTCATCGCCCAAAGCTCTTATAAATCCCAAGTGTTAAAGGTCTTGAATCTAGGAAATGATGCGAACACCCTTAATCTAGCTGATGACACTCCTGAAGTGTTGTTTGGTCCGAAAATAGAAGGGAAATTCCAAGAGGGAACCACTCTTCCCTTTTACATCAATCTGAATATCATGACCAAATCCTTCACAATGCCATGCTAGACTCCAACGCCTCGCATAATCTTATGCCGAAGGTTGTAATGGAAATATTAGGCCTAGAAATCACAAGACCATACAAAGACTTATATTCATTTGATTCTAGTAGAGTCAAATGCCTAGGTTTGATCAAATATCTTTGTTTTAGTTTGGCCTAAATACCTGCAAAACATCTGATCATGGACATAGTGGTAGCAGACATCCCTCCCAAGTATGGAATGCTTCTATCCAGATCTTGGGGAGCCAAGCTCCAAGGGAATATTCAACTTGATATGTCCTACGCCACTATTCCTGCGTTTGACCAAACAAGAATACTCTATCGAGAGTCAGACATGAGATACATAATCAGTAGCCAAGAGAGGCCAGATAACATCCCAATGTATTCCTTGCATTCCAACCTGAACTCTTTTCTTCTGTACACTGATGAGGACATTGAAGAACAGTCAGAAGAAATTGAAACAAACTTAAACCCACCACATCAGCTGCCCCTATTTCTCTATGATGAACTAGACACTCAAAACTACCATGATCATGAACAACTATGTCTTGAGGAAAGTAAGTATGTTCCTTCTGAAATAGGAATAGAGCAAGAAGCACAAACCATTATGTAATATCAAGCGAATTTCTTGAACCTTAGTCAAACATCAGCAGTAACATCAGGAAATTTTTTCAAAATAAAGGCATTAGAGGACTTACATATCACAAACCTTTTCGAAACTCAGGAGCAGGAAAGCTTAATTTTTTTACCATACCTCAAAGATTTACCATCATATAACTCTTCCACTGTAAGTGAAACCTTGACTGTAGCCATAACAGCTCAAAATCCTAAAAACGTTCCTGATAAAATTCTTATGAGAGAACATGATAACCGCATTCCAAATATACCTAAGTTACTTGAACTGGCTAATATCCCGTCATTCCATCAAAGACTTAGAACTACTAGAACTGGCAATCTCATGCAGAATACTACCTCATGCCGAGAAAACAATGATAAACACTATGCCACTACCATTACTCCAAGAAACAACTTCAACAAAAGAAAATACAAAAATCTGAACAAATTAGTAATAATCAAAGATAAAATAGCAGGTCATAGGGTCTGTTTTGACTTTAGAAACATTAATGCATACCCCTATAGCAGAAATTTTATCCTTCCTACCCAAGACCATAGTATACCGATGATCAGTGCTTTTAATAATATGCCTTTGCAAGATGATGTTTCAGGTTATAGCCAAATGATTCCCTTGCAAAGTAGACAGCTCAAAGATTTTTTCCAGTATGCTGGAAGTAATTCCAGTTTCAGACTCAAAATTGCAAAACCACCAGATATCAAAAATAAGCTCATGAAAGCCATGTTTCCAGTCCTGAATTTCTGCATTTTAACATAACTTTATGATGTCATTATTTATTTCAAAAATAACCAAGAGTATATGCATTACTTAAGGAAGATGTATAGTAAAGGAAGGAGCGAAAATCAGAGGTATAAAGAGGTACAGCAGGAAGATACGGGTTCGTTCAGAGATTCTTGCATGAATCCTTATGTCATGCTGGAAAGAGAGAATTTTCCAAATTTCTCTTTTCAAGAGTTGAGTGGACCAAGAATGGTAGGAGATCCTTACGAGGATAATATGCTTAAGTTTTTCCATTTCCAAGATTTCTGAGTTTAAAACATTTTCAATCATTGTATATACCACTGTTTAAAAAAATAGATAAAACAAAAAGTCAAAAACAATAGAAGAATAGAAAAGAGGGCAGTTGAAAAATAGAAAAAGGCCCCATGTTCCAAAAAATAGTCATTCAGAAAGCGTGCAAGTCTAAATGCCGCTACTAGTACTCAAATGTCTTGTTCGGTTATCTAGCCTAATCATAGCTGAACAGGTTTTCAATTTATTTGCTAATAAGTTAGTGAGTGAAAAAGATGGTCAAAATTGTGTAAGCTTGACTTATCAAAGAGAGTAGATTAGGAAAAGATACTGGTTCCACACACCCAAAACAAAACCAAAGAGGGAAGCAGGGATGAAAAACAAATTGTGCATCTTAGCCCTGTTTTTCCTAGTTTCGATTTTATGCAAAATAATATTTGTGTGCAGCTTGTCTTTCATGCTGCAAATACATGAAAAATCAGACTGTCTAACCCTGATTTGATCATCTTTTCAATTTCGTGTTTTAGATTAGAGAACAAAATCCTGTCAAACAGCTTAACCTTGACAGTTGATCTAGCGTAGGTAGAGTAATGAAGGAGTTCATCAGTTTAATCTGAACTCCTGACAGATATAAGTGTAGAATTAGATAGGTTCATTTTCCAAAAAGAAAAAGTATATATTGTCAAAAGGGTTTCTAGTCTAAATTCACCCAAAGGAAGAAACAAAATGTTAGGAAAGATAGTGGGGTAGGTAGAAATATCATTGATGCTAATCATGATGTCATTTTTCAGAAGTAGCATCAAGGAAGAATGAAATTTGCACCAATGGGTAAGGCACTGGTCGTTATAAGCCAAAGATCTGAAATTCTAGACACCTCCTGAAAAGGAGATGCCCTCCCCAAATGGAGCCACTGTTAGTCATCAATATTTTTCACTTGTTGGTGATGACTAGTTGTAACAGCCAAGTTTTCTAGCAACTGATGTAAAAATTTGTCAAATTTGCCAGCTGGAAAACACCCATAACTTTTTTTTCCCTCTTACCTTTCAGTCCGCCCATGATGAGATGAAACCTCATTATCAAATCCTATCTAGCCTCAGCCATACTAGTTTTTCCATCAGCTCTAAAGAAACAATCCAAATCTGTCCAAAAACTCTCCCCTAAGTTAGGTAGTGGCACTCTAGGCATTTATCCCTTGGAAAACCACTCTAAAGCCAAATAAAATCTACCTGCTATATACTGGTCATAACAGACCTTCCCATTCTGCAAATAAAGTTGGTTATAGCCCTAGGTCGTGCCACTAATACACCCTCAAGTCTCAGCAATACATGGACCATAAGTCAAACTGATTCTAGGTGTTTTTACAGTGTTTTAATGGATCTTTCAAGGACAGAGGCATACCAGCATCCCAGAAGACAATAATAGGCTCCACAGGAGAATACAACTGCTTCTCAATGTGATCTTGAGCCTAGGATGTAGCTATAGAGTAGAGAGTTTTTCATTAAGCTCTTACGATGACGATCAAAGCCTGAAAGGACAGTGAAAGGAAAAATAACACTGTCAAAAGGCTGATGATATGAAATGACTAAAAAACCTCCTTCATCTATAAGAAAAGGGCTTGAAGACTGAAAAACTTCCTTCATCTATAAGCTGAGGGTTTGAAGACTGCAGAACCTCCTTCATTTCATAAGTAGAGGGTTGAAAACTAAGAGTGCCTCCTTCATCTATAAGCAGAGGGCCAGTGTAGTAGCTGACTTTGGGGTTTTCACTGATTGAGAGACAAATGGTAAGAACAATAGGAGACAGTTGAAAGATTTTGAAAAGAGCCATCATGTCAAAAGAAAAGGGAAAGCATGAGTACTATAAATATCAAAGAGGCTGGCTTATCTCCTATCAGAGTTTGCTTTCAAAGACAGTCTGGAGCCCAATTAAAACAACTTTTCTAATGGTTGAGAGATAGGTCATGACACAGGCCAATGATGATAATTATTTTTTAAAGGGTACTGATCTTCCTACTCATGAGGGAATGTCTTTCAAATTACTCATCATAGTAGACAAAGGAAATTTGAGTTTAGTCTTTCCCAAAAAGGGCATTGCAAATAGATACATAGGTCCCAAAGGTGAAAGAAGGATTATGGCATGTTTTTCAGATTCTGGAGAAACTTTCAAAGCCAATAAGGCATGCCATTATTACAAATAAAGGAATTTTCCTTATGAAAAAGGTCAAAGGTACCTTACTGCTGCATTTTGAGTAAAGGGAGAGGTTTTAAAGAAGTTCCCTTTAAATGAATAGAGAATGGTAAAGCATGAGTGAATGCAACTGAATTTTTGCACCCACAGTAAGAAGAGAAGCTTAAAAAACACCTAACAGTTCAATCAGTTTCACAGTGAGCATTATCACCTTTAAAGCATCAAGAGTAGACACTATCAGTTTAAGGTTCAAAATGGTGAATCTACCTCCTTGCAAAATGGCAAAGATGCTTCACAAATCATTGGTCCTCACCAAGTGATGATTAACCTTCAAAGTAGTCTGCTCATGGTAAAAGAAAATATCACAAGCAAAGACCTCCAAAAACAGTCACCCACAGTTTTTCAAAAAAGGCCCGGTCGAGTTTGGGTTTGTTTTTGTTGAAAAAACACGAATAATAAGATTGGGGTTCCTTTTTAGTTTGCAAACCAACACCTTCTTTTCAAAAAGAGGACTTACCAAATAAACCCTCACAAAGGTAATCACGAAAGGGTATTAACTTGTTCACGTTCAAAGGAGTGAAGGGACCGTTGCAAGCCTCTTTAAATCTCTCAAAACACAAGACAAACTCCCCTTTGTTGTTCACTGGAGCGAGGAAAGAGTTTTGGAGTGAAATTTCACATAGTTTTCGGGCTTATTGACTGCGCGGCGTGCCTGTAGGGTTGCACGGCGCGTTCAGGCGCATTTTTACAAAGGGAATACATTGTTACGCGGCGCGCCTGTAAGCGCTGGTCACGATGGCCCGACAGTGAGCCAGCACCTTTTCTATTGTGCGGCGTTCTTCCGGTTGAACGTGCCGCGCACATTTTAGATGCTCAAAGCACCTCAAAGGAACCTTGAAGCTGCTCAAACCCTCAAGAACAACCCATCATCAATTTTAAAGGTATTTTATGTGCCTCCTTGCTCTTTTCAAGACTGTTAAGTGATGGTGAAAAGATGAAACTCATGATATAAATCACAGTGTTGAGTATTTTAAGGAGGGTGGTGTTTTCTGTTTGAAGCTCGAAATTCCTGTGGTTTGTTTTCCCAACACTGACATGGTAAAAGTGGTGGGTTTCTATTGATGTTTAAAAACCTAACAAACTGCCCTCAAAACAAGTTGAAAGGTGGAGGCAGTGTTTAAAGGGAGGGAAAACAGAGTTTGAAAAGTGAAAACAGTGGGCATATTTTCGGATAACAGTGATCATTGTTAAGTGTTTTATCATTTCAAAATAGTTTCCTCGGTGTGGTAAAAGGAAAAAAAAATAGTGTTTTCTCCTTTGTTCCATGAAGAAAATTTAGTGAGTGAAGTTATCTATTTCAGTTTGGAGGTTTTATGTCTAAACTGTGGGTGAGGAGTGGTGAATACAAGAGCAGTGTTTTGTTTAAAAGAGTGTTTGTATGCTACAAGGGCTGTTTGTGCTCACACAAAAACGCAAAGATCTTGATAACCTTACACTAACACAGAGATCACTTGACTATGTACGCATTTTTTTTTACTATGCACTTGTCATTATAAATATTGGCTATTTGGCATACAAAGGGAGGAAGAGCAGTGTTCTGAGAGGAGCAGAGACCTAATAGCAAAGAAAACATTTTTACACAGCTTTGAAGCAAACTTACCTTGATAAAACAGTGATTGACAAAGAAGGCAGAGTTTTGTTTGAGACCAGATTTCAAGAAATCCTTTTTGAGGCAGTTTGGTTTTGCAGAGAGCATCCATAACAAGATGCTTCCCAAGCAAGATAGTAGGAGTGGATTGCATAAGAGATATGAACCTATTTCCACTAAAGAAGTGAATGCCCACCCATCAGTATTGTTCAATTTCCATGAGGTCGAGTGTTTAGATTTTTGTCAAAGGGTGCAAGAGGTGAAGAGTTTCTCTCCTTTGACACATCTTTGCGATTTGAGGTTCCGAGACTAGAATTTCCAGTTGGCAGGCCTTGACTTCAAATTCTCCCCAAGATCCATCTCCAAGGCCACTAAAATTCCCTATATTGGTGAGAAATGGTTCAAACAAAGCCATTTGGACTCAAATTATTACAAGCCCTTTGTAAATCCTGAGCACAGAGAGTCATGTCCTTCTATTTTCCCTTTCTCATATCTTTTAGCCAGCTACGCCCCTCTCATGAAGATTATCATGAAGTACTTCACTTGTGAGGGAAGATTCTCCCGAATTTATTCATATCACATTAGACTGCTCATGCATTTCACTAGGGTTAGATTGCTAAATCTTCCTTTCTTCTTACACAAGAGCATTGAGAAAATGGCCTCCACTGTCCAGAAGAAGCCTCCTTCACAGCAAATAGCCCGTCTCTTCCATCACTCTCTCAGCAAAATCATAATTCTTCATCAAATTGAAAAGAGAGAGGTCTCTTGGGATGTTTTCATCACTCATCCATATTTCTCCACTGTCCCTCCACTCCACACATCCCCTACATCTCCTACTCATCATCCCTTGCCTTCTTCTAGCAGACCTATTCCTAAAAAGCTCAAATTTACTACAGAATAAGTAGAAGAGCCTGAAGAGGGAGAAGAGCATGATCATGATGATGAGGAAGAGGATGAAGGGCAGCAGCATGAAGAACAACAAACTGATGATGAAGGGCAGCAGCATGATGAACAACAGTAAGGGGAGGAGGAAGAAAGTGCTGAACAGCAGCATGACACTAATGAGGGTGAACAACAGACTCATGATGAGGGTGAAAAGCAGCCCTATGATGACACATAGAAACACAGTGAGGGTGAGACAGAGTAGAAAGGGCATGATAGTGATGAGAAAGGGTAGCCAAAATATGATACACAGCAGCCTCCTCAGGAACAATAGCCTCTTCAAGAAGAACAGCAAACTCAAAAGGAAGAGAAACAAGGCGACAAAGGTAAAGGGACCATGCCCTCTTCTCTTAAAAAGGCCAAGCCCCGGACAGCAAAGAAGAGAGTGCCTGGGGTTTTCACTCCAAATGTGACAAGAGTCCTCCAGAGTAAAGGAAAATTGCCAAAGAAGCCCATGATTGATTTTCCTAGAAGGAAGAGCACTAGAATAGCCACCCAAAGCAAATGGAAGGGTAAGAAAGAAGGCAGTCATGAACAAGAGAGTGCATTCAACATCATCCCAATCCAAAGCAATGATAGTGATAATGAGGCTCGGATTCTAGAAAACCTCTTAATCCATAGAGAAGTCCAAATTTATGCTTTGAAGGATGATCTTCATAGAGCTAGGAATTTCATTCAATTTTTGCAAATCCAAAATAGGCAAATGAGTGTCCATATGATTGTTTATGAGACACGGGCGACCAAGTACAAGAAAGAGGCCTCCAAAGCCCAAGCAAGGTTGGAAGAACTTATGGGCAAGTTTGATGAAAGTGAAGGAGAAGATCAGCCTAGGTGAAAGAGGCCAAGAACCATGGGGCTTGAAAAGGCCCTTGAGAAGCAAAAAGAAGAGGAAAATGCCCTTCTCCAATCTACCCCTCTCACCGCATTTTTCGAACAAGAGATAGAGAAAAATAGAGAGGCATGGCTTGAGAGAGTCAATGACCACTTGGAGAAGAAATTGGAGAAGGCAAACAGGGATTTAGACCTTCAAAGGAGAATGACGAGGCATTATAAAAAGTTAAATCAGTTTTCCCGGCGCAAGTTGAAGGCTGCTCAAGAAAAGCTCAAGGAGGCTAAAGGGAAGCTCCCGACATGTAAATTGAGGAAAGACACATCAGGAATTTATATTTCGGCCTCTGCTTCACAACATTTTGCTGAGAACCCTTGAGGGTCATGCTCACCAATTTTGGGAAAATTTCGACATATTTTGGTTTTTTGGCATTTTTGGATTTTTGGCCAAAACTCATGGGCTTCGCCATTTCAGTTTTGAGGATCATCAAAGGAGGATAATGGTACCATTGGATGCCATAATTTTAGGAGCACATACTCAGCAATTTTTAGGACATTCAAAGATCATTTTATCCCCCGAAATGGCGAAAAATGCCCGCTTTTTCTACACTCTGCCCCGTCTATCAGCAAAGCTTATTTTCTGGTTTTTTACACATAGGCCTATTTTTGGAGAACTTCTAGGAATTATATTGGGAAAATTAAAGTTGTTCCAGAAAATAGACACTAATAGCTTTCCAACTAGCTATCATGAGCCTCGTTTCGACATCGAGAAGGCTGCCAAAAGTTGATGGCAAGTCAAGGGAGCTTTTGTTGATATATTTTTTGAGTATTTTTGTAAAAAATGAACCTTTAAAAAATGTTTTTTCCTCATGTACGTTTAGCTATTTTTGCACATGAGAAGTTATGAAAAGTCAATTTATTTCTCTCTTTTAGCATTTTTTAGATATTTTGTGCCATGGGCTTTGCAAAGCCTCAAGGACAAGATTAGATATTTTTTATAGGCTAATGAGAGTGCAAATTGAACTAAGAGGTTTTCCTCACTTGAGCCTATATATTCCAAAGGATTTCATTGTAAATAAGGCTGAACTTGATGATAGAAGAAATATATGGTAATATAAGCTTTGGAAGAAATACTTGTCTCATGCTTTTGGATAGTCTCTTGGATGTTCTTGGATGATGAAAGAGGTTTGTTGTTGGATGCCATGACTTGGTAGAATGGTATAGTGTCTCTCTCTTTGTTTTGTTTCCGAGTTTTCATTCATAAATCCATGTTTCTTGCTTGCTATAGAACAGTAAAGAAAAAATTTGAGACATGCCCTTGGAGGCACCTCAAATTTCTTGTTTCTTCATAGCTTCCATGTTTTCTTCATTCTTAGTCACATTAAAGAATTCTTGATTGCTATTTAATAACTTAAAGATATTGTTGCTGGTTTCATTCATGGTTTTATGCATGCTAAGTATGATTTACGGTATGCCCTGCTTACCTATGGCTAGCCATAGCTCCATCCATGAAATTTCTCTTTAACTGATGAGATTGTCATTTGTTGAACCAAGGAGGTCTTGTTCTGATCTTGCCCTTTGCCTAAGACTATGCAATCTTGTTTTTCAAAGTGCCCAATAACTTGAGGTATTGTGTTTAGGTGTTCCGGCATAGTGATTTGAGTTGTTTGTCTCTCTTAAGTGTATTTCCCCAAAGTCTGATAGCCATTTCCCAAAGTTAGAGAGTTATATACCTCTATGCATGGCTTGAATGTTTATTTCTATGTATTGATTAGCTTATAGTTACATTTCTCATGATTAATGGTTTGCCATACCATGTTTATGTCGGCTATTAAACTAGTTATGCTTGAAATCCTTTGTTGTTCCCAAACTGGATGTCCATTTTATTCCATTTTTCCCAAAGATCCTTTCTACCTCGAATCAAATCGACCCTTCAACAACCTTGTATCACCATCTAATAGCTTTGTTGACCTTTTCGACCCCATATCCCAGTTGATCTGACATATTTTTACCTATCTTATATCTTTGATCATTTTCATCCCTCATACCCTAAGAACCAAAACCAAAAAACCTACTTTATAACTAGCCTAAAATCAGAACACAATAAGCAAACACACAGATATCCCTTACACATATAGAGAGAGCCCTCTCTGAGTCCAGGAAGGCTAGGTCCTTGGGCTCCAAAGATTGGTTTGATGTTACACTGTCATTTGGCTTGCCAATCAGCCAAATCACGGGAACTTAACAGAAGACATGAAGAGTGACTTCTACATATTGAAGGACATGGTGTAGATTATATTTGAAGCTAGAAGAGAAAGCACTGAACTTCATGACCAATTTTCTGCTATGAAGTAAGAGAAGGAAGAAATTCTTCAAATATTACATGATATGGAGATGCAGCTCCATCAATCCCAAGAGGCTTTAACCAAGAACATGCATGAAGCAGAGGTAATTCACTCTAATTTTTCTTCAGATTCCTCTTCAGAAATATGTGTTGGTTCATTTGAAAAGCACACTAGAGGTATAGGGTCGAAGTTAATGTTTAAAATGGGCTATGAAGGCAAGGTTTTAGGAAAGCATGCACAAGGCATGATTAATCCTATTTTGGTTGAGGAATGACCTAAGAAATTTGGTCTTAATTATATGCAATCTAATGGAAAAGACTCCAAAGCCTCGAAGGCATGTGAGGCAACTTCAAAGAGAACTTTTCTTCCAAGTTCTAAATCACAAACATGTCAATTTTGTTTCGAATTTTATTTCCATTGCTTTAAGCCTTTGTTACAATAAGAAGATTGTAGACATGCATCTTATGGCAAGCATGTGAGTTCAGTCTGGTTTCAAGACAAGAACAATGATGTTAGTCTTCAAGAGAAAGTTGGAACCTCTACTAGGTCATCTCCTCAAGAAGGCAAAAAGGATGGACATGCAAAGTAGCACATGGGGTATAATTCTTCCCATAGTCAATTTGATTATGTTTCTACAAGGCATGACAATTTTTCATGCTTAAATGGAAGAAAGAGTTGTTGTGTATATTGTGGTCAGTTTAACCATGATGTTTCGAGATGTTTGATGAGGAAGAAGGCATACAGGAAGCATATGAAGAAAAGGAAACTCGCAAAGAAGGTGAATAAGAATTGCACACATTGCCAGAAGAGGAGACATGTTGTTTCCCAATGTTTTGGACATTGCATCCAACTAATCATTCCAAGCACATGAGGCAAGATGACAGAAAGATAGGCAAAAGTGGAACCAAGGATTCCATCAATGATGTGAGAATAGATGTTTCACATGAAAAAGATTTGCACCAGCAAAATTCACCATGGAAGTGGCTTGGTAAGAAGTGGTTGGACTTCTTAACATAGTAAGACATACTCATTTGTACATATGTAAATTTTGGTTATGTATGCATGTATATATGATATAATCTCATGTTTTTTTGATTCACCTTAGATCAATGATCAAAGCAGAAATGTTCAGCTACCTTCTGCAAATTTCTTGCTTGAAATTTATGAGTGAGTGCAAGGAAGACAGTTCTTGACAGGAGGACACACGTATCCAGGAAGGGAAGTGTCGACTACCTTCAAGTTGTTGTTCAAAGGCACTAGTTATGCAAGTAAAGTGTTTGGAGGCTGAAAATAAGAGGGTGTTGTACTCTCATCTACTGTGCATATTAGTATATCAGTATTTTGGGGTCCAAAATATTCCTAATGGGGAGGTGTGATCAGAATTGGATTATGGACCAAAATGATAGCTCAAACTTCAAAGTGTTAGAAGTGTTTTGAACCTGAGTGATTGGATAGATCTCGTCTTCCTAATTTTGGCACCATGAACAGTTCGAAAAACTGACACCGTATGAAGAAGTTATCGTAATTTGAAAAGTCAAGTAAACTATAAAAACTAAACTTTGACCAAGTTTGACTTAAATTGGGAAAAAAGAGAGAATATTATAGGGAATATTCTTGGAATATTCCTCAAAATATTCCCCATAATATTCCTTTCCAATGAATGGAAAGCTGACAAGAGTTGCATTTTAAATGGGCAGTTGCTTGACTTTTGTGGTAAGGGCCAATTAGAGGCCGCCACGTGGCCCAGGAAATTTTTGTAAAATTTGTTTGAGACTCCACTAGAGGCAAACGCGGGACCACCCCGCCCGTAGCACCAAGACTTGAACAATCCTCCTAGTTGTGTGACTTAACAAACTATGGAGCGTGGAATTATTTATGTTTTGTAAACATATGGTTTGGGGGTTCAGAGGGGCCAGCCCCGAGGGTCAACCCCTTCCCCATGTGGCCTAGCACCCAAAACCCAAGGGCTTAATGCCTCGGAAACTCTGTAACTGTCGGTTTGTTGGTTACGTGGTCAGATGTCACATTGATAAACAACATCATATATTTTTATCACCCAACAGTTATGTAACTGCATGACATTAAAACTCCAACTGCCAACGTTTATTGTGACGTGTTCACACATGGCCCATCAACGTTTAATGCCATGGTTAGCCCCAAATATCTACCCAACAGTTATGAATAATTAAACACTGAGTCTGGTAACATGCCCAACAACCAAAATTTAATATTGTAGTTAGCACTGGCAGTTTAAATGGTGTGCCCACAAATTTTGCAGAATTTTCCAACTTAATTGGAGTTAAGTCCAGTTTCTCCACTATTAGTGGAGTTTTTAAGGGACACTAGGTAAAAATGAGTTCAAGCTCTATATGGAGATAGATTCACCCAATTTTGGAGTTCCAATAGTTAATTTCGACTATATCCAATATTCCAAACTCAATGGAGTAGGTTGGAGAGCCATCAAAGAGCTTCTAAGCAGGTTTCTGCATCATTGAAGTTCAAGGGGCCACCAGGGGGCAGCAACAGTTTAAGGCCTAGCCAGGGGAGCTAGAGGTATTTTTCAACAATCCAATAGTAAATTTTACATATTTTATATGTTATGAAACTAATGGTGTGGTTTTCAGAGCCCATCGAGTACTTTTGAAGGTGGAGATGCTTCAGTGAAGTTCCAAGGGCGGCTAGGGCCACCACGGGGCAACAGTAGTTTGAGGCCTAGCCAGGGAAGCTAGAGGCCTTATTCAGAAATTAAATTATCAATTTTGGATGTTTCAGATGTTATGAAACTAATGGTGTAGTTTTCAGAGCCTTTGGAGGACTTTTAAGGCCTATATGCTTCGGTGAAGTTCCAGGGGCCATCAGTGCCAGCTTTTGCTGGCAGCAGTTCAGGGCCTAGCCAAGGCAATTGGAGACCTTATTCAGTGAGCCAATAGTCATTTATGGCTAAAATAAGTATTATGAATCAATTTATGGATGTTTAAGAAGCTTTTTAGCACTTCTATAGGTCTAGAAACCACCATAGAATTTTTTAGTGACCCCGGTGCCAAGGGGTGCCGATAGGTGTTGGAGGCGAAACCGGAGCATCTGAAGGCCATTTTCAATGAAAAAATAGTCTATCCTAAATAATTTTGGAATTATTAATCAAATGAATGGATTTTAGAGCCATTTGAAGACTTTTAGAGCTCGATAAGTTGAAGGGAAGTTTTGGACAGCCTTGGGCAAACTGTGGAGGAAGGACTAGTTTGGGGATGTAGTGCTCGTTTTGAGAAAATTATCTGTCTATATTTTGTGTCTGATGTCTGTTGGAGGAAGTAGGTGTGGTTTCGGGGACAGAAATAGAATTCTCAAGGAGTTAGTACCATGAAGAAGTTCAGAGTAGCTCAGTGCATCAACAGAAGGAATCGAGTCTAAGGGAGCATAAAGATGTTTTCAGAGTGATGAAAACCATGATAGGGATATAGATGTTATTATAGGCCCTTTGGTTCAGTTCAGTAACCATTGGAGTTAAGTGTGAAACTTGTAAAAGAAACTTTACCATAATCCCAAAGAGCCAAGTCAAGATGACAATTCTCAAAGGAGACATAGCCCACAATAGTCGGGTGAACTCCTAGATTAATTTTGTTGTTATGTGTGGATGTTTTATTGCCGCATTATATTTTTTTTATACATGTTAAATTTCAGCAAGAAAAAATGGACTTAAGACACTTAAATAGTTACAATTCATACACCACTTTCAAGCTTAAATTCCGCAAATTGTCATGTATAAGCTAGATATTTTATTTGTTTAACTGAGTGGGAGGTTCTTGAAAAGCATAAAAAGTTATCCAAACCATTTTCAGATTGCTCCTTAAATCTCAAAAGGAAGGAATGACATGTCTCTAGCCCATATTGAATGCTACAACTTCCACAAGAAAGGTCACTATGCATGTGAATGTCTCGAAAAGAGAAAGAGGCCATGATACAACACCAAAAGAAACTACAATGATAAAGGAATAAGAGACAAAAAAAGGTACAAACACAAAATAAAATATGAAAGGAGAATAGATTCTTCAACTGATCATGAAGAAGAACATCATTCTCACAAGAATTCAAGGGCTTCCATGTATGAAAGTAATGATCTGAATAAAACTGAATCATTCTGATTTCTGCACTTACTATTTCTTCTCCACTGGATTCGTGAGATAGTTGGTTGGTTGATAGCAGGGCCACTCATCACTTATCTAGATACAAAGAAGCCCTCTCTAATCTGGAGGAGAAATAGACCAAGTTGAAAATTATTCTTGGAGATAACTCCACTCATCCTGTAAAAGTATTTGGAACTGTCAAGTTTCAATTAAAATTTAGGGAATCTATGTTGCTACATGATGTTCTTTATGTGCTAGAACTAATAAATAATTTACTTTTTATTTCTTCATTAGAAGATAAAGGGATGAGGCTTGCCTTCATCAATGGAAATGTCCTATCTTGACTTGTTGATTCACATATGAAATATGAATTCACATTAGAGCTGAGATTCGAGGGACTCTACAAAGTCATAGGAAGGCCACTTCTAGCATTGGTTCACAACACCAATCATCTCAGTGAATTATGGAACTACATGCTAGCTCATCTACACTATGATGCTCTTCCAAAATTGAAGAGACTGGTATCAAGTATTTTTGTTGTTCGAGCTCAGCATGATGGGGTTTTTAAAGGCTGTGCAAGTGGAAAGAAAAAAATGGAACCATTCCCCTCCTGTAAGAACAAAACAGTTGACATCCTCCAGCTTATTCATTCAGGTATATGTGGTCTGATGCATGTACATGCAATTGGTGGTCATCTCTATTACATCACCTGCATTGATGATTTCTCAATAAATACATGGTTGTACTACCTCAAGCACAAGGAGGAAGCCTTCGAAATATTCCAGGAATTAAAATCTTTGGTCAAAAATCAGTGAGGGAAAAAAAATAATTTTTTCAGGTATGACAACAGAGGAGAATTCATTTCAAAATAATTCATAGCATTCTGCAAGAAATAAGGGATCAAGAAGGAAAAATTGTGCCTTATATACCTAAATATAATGGCTTATATGAAAGGAAGAGTCGGTTGATAATGGAAGTTGCCCGTGCCATGCTTCATGACCAGAAGGTACCAAAGTTTCTATGGGTTGAATCCACACATGTTGTCATGTACGTTAAAAATCAGGTGCCTCATCAAGAATTGAGAAACAAGAGTCTAGAATAAAATTTTATAGGTATCAAACTCGACATCAGCCATTTTTGCATACTGGATGTCTAGTATTCTTTCATGTGATGAAATAAAAAATAAATAAGCTGGAAGCTACAGGTGGAAAAGGTATTTTTATGGGTTACTGTAAAAACTCTAAGGCTTACATAATATAAATTCCTGGTCAAAGGAAGGTTAAAATTAACAGGGATGTAAAATTTGATGAAAATGTTGCACTTTGTGAAGAAAGAGATCTTCCTTTGCCTCCCACGGAAGATGATTATGACAAAGAAATTCTACATGGTCCTTCTATGCTAGAGTCAGATGATATTGATACTCCCATGGAGCCTATGGATCCTTTATATCCACCTCCCAGTGATCCTCCTACAACGAAAAGACCGCTTAGGCTTCGTGACACTCTACAGGATAGTGAAATAAGTATTCCCATTTGTTGATCGTTCATAGAAAGAAAGGAACCTTGCAGGTATCAGGGACATGTAGCTGCTATGAGCACCATGATTCAAGAAGAACCATCTTTTGAAGAAGTAGATAAAAAACAGGTTTGGAATGATGATATGGCCAATGAATACGAATCTATTGAAAAACATTATGTATGGGATGTGGTTCCGAGACTGCATGGGAAATCTATTGTGACTTCTAAATGGTTATTTAAGTTCAAGCATGGAATTGATGGCAGCATTGAGAAATAAAAATTGAGGTTCATAGCTCTAGTTTTCTCTCTGAAAGAGGGAGAAGATTACGATGACATATTTTCTCCTATTGCTCGTTACACAACTATCCATTCAATAGTTTCACTTGATTCTATTCAAGGATGGACCCTTCATCAGATGGATGTAAAGACCACGTTCTTCCAATGTATGTTACAGGAAGAAGTGTATGTGGAAAACCCATAGGGATTTGACATGGAAGATTGCATAATGCATGCTTACAGGTTCAATAAATCCTTGTACGGATTGAAGCAAGATCCCTGAGATTGGTAGCTCTCATTAAAAACTATCTAATGAAACTAGGTTTCACAAGAAGCAATGTTGATCCCAACCTCTATTTTAAGGTTTTCTAATGTTTTCCACTAATTCTACTTCTATATGTTGATGATCTATTCTTAACATGAAGTGAACCATTGATGATCGAATCTAGGAGGAAGTTAGCCTTTGAATTCGAGATGAAAGATCTCGATCTCATGCACTACTTTTTGGGCTTTGAGGTGTGGTAAAGACCTGCTGAGATCTTTCTCTCACAGGGAAATTTTTTTGTGAAACTATTGGAAAGGTTTGGTATAATCGAGTGCAAATCAATGACTGATATGTTAGAGATGAATTTCAAGAAGCTGTGTGGAAAAGAATTCAGGCCTGATATGGAAAATACATTCAAGTATAGAGAGATAATTGAGGCTCTAATGGTCATCATGAACACCTATCTAGATACATGTTATGTAGTTAACACATTGTGTCAGTTCATGACCAAGCCCCTTCATGCACATTGGATTGTAGCTAATCATGTTTTGGGATACTTACATGGATCGATCACACTTGGTTTGAGATATTATACTAGATATATCCAACTTTATGGATACACTAATACTAACCAGGAAGGTAATGTCACTGAAAGGAAAAGTACAAGTGGATGTTGTTTCAGTCTTAGTTCTGCCATGATATCCTAGACGAGCAGGAAGAAAAAGTTGGTAGCATTGATCGCTGCAGAAGAAAAATAAATTGCTTCTAGCATGGCTATTTGTGAAGTTGTGTGGTTAAGGAAGCTCATAGGTGAGCTCTTTGGTCAAGTATTAGATACCAGAGTGATATATATTGTGATAACAAGAGTGAGGTTTTTTTGTCATAGAATCTTGTATTTCATGAAAATTCCAAGAATATCGAGATTTGATACCACTTCATCTATGGCATGGTGCAGAGAGGAGTTGTTAAACTCTGCCACATATTGTTTCACGAGTAGATAACATATATTCGCACCGAGGAACTTCCGAAAAGAAAGTTATTGGTATTTAAAGAATATCTTGGACTAATGGATGTAGCCCCTCTAGATAAGGGGTTGCATTGATTGAGGACACTGAGCAAGGTCTTCCTACCCCGAATGAGCTCCCGAGGTGAGTAATTGAGATGAAGGGCTCCTGCGGTTGAGGGATCTCTCAAAAATATGGCATTTTCATATTTGTTACCTAGGGTTAAGATGTTTCTCCCCTATATTCGTAGGTTTGAAGATGTGTATACCCTATTTGGTATATGCAGAATATGCCCTAGTTAGCATCATACCCTCAATAAAGGATTGATTGGAATAACGCTCCTCGTTTGGCTAACGAGTTGAGAGCGTACTTAGGTTTTACAGCCCAAGTCGATTATGATGCAGGTGTTCTAACACTTGACTAATTAGAGTAATTGCTGGGAAGATCACTAGGAAATAATACTGGGTTGATATTTTCTCCCCTTTCATGATTTTGGGTTGATATTGAGCTCCCCAATGAGGACCCATGGTTGGAGATGTGCTCCCCTGTGTGTTGGATTATCCTATTGTTAGATACAAGTGGAAGCTATTGCTCCCCGATTATTCTTATTCTAGATTCAAGAAAGCTTCAGTAGATGGAGTTGAGCCATGATGACACTTTGACATAAAGATCTACAAGAATAGATTACCAAGTGGAATTATTCCTAGTTGAGAGGGAGTGTTACTTTCTGGTGTTACTTTTTGGCAACTAGAGTCAAATTTCACAATGGATAGCTGAAATGGTTAAGATTATAATTTCATTAGATTCCTCTTTCGAGAGGACCAAAATCAACCTATAGATCACCCCAATTGGTTAAGCAGAAGTAAAGTTATGAATTATTTTATTATTTTATGGTTCGGCCTAAACTCATGTGGATTAGGTCAAAGCCACAAGCGATCCCTCACAAAGTTATAAATAGAAGAAACCGCAAGTTAATTTACACACATTCATTCATGAGATCATCTTCATGATTTTTTTGTATTTGGTTCTTGTTTTATATTTTGTCTCACACAGGTACGTCAGGAGGAGCTCGCACTAAGGATCAGGATCATAGGCAGGGTCTCACATCTGATTTGGGTGTTTTGGGCCATAACTGTGGGTAGGCCATGAGCAGGTAGCATCTAATAGTAGCTAGAACCATGGGTAGGGTTTTTCATGGTTGCAGTTAAGATGGTAAAATCGTGAGCATACAGTCTTCAGGACGCGGCTATGGTTATGGGCTTATCATACTCTCAGCCACAGGCACAAAATGTTCAGGTTGTGGTTAAGGGTGCTTCAGTCATAGGTAGACCATATTAAGGTCATGGTTAAGGGATTTACTAGGCAGATATGATTTTAATCACATTAAATTTCATGTGCAATGTCATCATTAATCCATCACGCAATCACAGTCACTTCAGGACAGTTATTGACAGCTGTCTGGAGAATTGAGATCACTTGGTTTTGGTGATTCATCGGATCCATGCTTTTGATATTGTAGATCTACATATCTATGAATATGATCTGTTTATATCCATCGCGTATATGTATTGGGCTCATTCTACTCTCTGCTTACAACTTTTTATGACGATCTATTGAAGAAGAATATTTGAAAGGGTTTCCCCCATAGCGGAGTTTTTCCATGGTCTTCGACCAATCTACTATCTCTTATGGTTGTGTTATTGTCTTCTCTGTCTCTACATTCATATTTCTATATTATTTGGATGCACTATTAATGAAATGTAATTTGGGCTAAAGTAATTGATTCAACATAAAAAAATATTGAAAAATTGACAATAGGTTTATTATATGTTATGTGTATATTCCATTGTAAAAGCACATCAAGAGAATCATGAACAACAAACAAGTGAAAGGAAAAAGGTGTACAAGAATCGAAAGAAGTGTTATGATAATCCAAATAAATATTTGGGTTTGATAATTAATGGTATGGAATAGAAGAAAACACTTCTACCATATTTTGGCCATGCATGAAAACATTTACATGAGAAAAAATGTGTTTTGTTTTACTTCGTCGGTTGTATTCTCTTCAATGGGAAAATGTCACCAAGGGTTTACCTAAAAACTCCAAATATTCATAATGATGCAAATATCACAATAACCATAATTCATGATGCACTTTTTCATTGGTATGGTAATATTCCTGAAGTTTTGTATCTGCAATTGGACAACACTTGTTGTGAAAACAAAAATCAAATTATTATTTTTTATTTCTAAACATACTTGTTGAATTGGGAATTTTTCAGGAGATAAAGGTTGGTTTCCTTCTTGTTGGGAGCACTTGTGACTATATTGATCATATGTTGAGTCAATTTTCAGGAACGTTGAGGAGGAACGATGTTGGGAGCTTGCCATCATTAATTGAATGTATTAATAAATCATACATGCTACATCGAAACTATTTACATGCAAAGGTTTAGTTTGGGATCACATGGTGAGGAGAAATGCATTGAACAACTTAATGACATTAGCTTCCAAAATCAGTTTCATATAAAAAAAGAATTATGGGAAAACACGTAAATGGGCAAGAAGTATTCAACTACTACAGAATAGGTACCATCATCAGGTTTGGAATTTTTGAAGTTCAAATATATTTGCATCAAATATATTTTTCTTACAATCAGTTGCTGAAATTCATGTTGCACGAAAGCATAAGAGAGATGTAAATTATTTGAATTCCTGGAAGAATTTAAAATATATACAAGATATACATATGAGTATTTTGATGTTGTTGATTCGGTTTTGTGGGAGTATTTTTTCAATAGTGAGAGTGATATCATTTCAAGATCAACAAATGAAGATATACTTTTGAAGACTCCATTTATTTGGCCACAAAATGTGTCAAATGAGCATGAGGAAATAAATATTGTTGAAAATAACAATATGAAGGTATTATTAATTATTCATAGGTAGAGTTAATAGAAATGTATATTGGTTCCATAAGATCTTGTGCATAACGTGAATCCATGGAAAACCTTTACAGGGGTTTAGTATAAAATATTAAGGAGCGTTGCATTATCATAGTGTTAGTAGATAGATATGCACATGGCTATCCATTCTAGGTTTCCAAGGCTATAAAGGTCGTTAAAAAAAATGAAGATTTTTCAACCGTTGAAGCACATTGGTATTACACAAATACACACTCATTAAATCATGTGTACATGCAAGAGATGGTAGTTGATAAAAAAATTGGCATAAAGAGATAAATAAATGGTAAAAATATAAATTGTCATCGCATAGACCTCTTAAAATTAGAGGATGTTGACATAAATTTTTATGACTTCAATTTAACAAAGAGAGGAACTCTTCAGTTCAGGACAATAGAGATTCTGAATAGGTTGGTATGAGAAGAAATAATGTTGAGATGGGAGTCTATTGAACACATTCATATATCTAGAAGACTTTTTAAACCTAAAATGGTGGGCATGCATGTTGAATCGGATGGGGCACTAGTTGATGAAAGAGAAGAATATGGATCAACTTCATTTGAATCCATTTATTCATATGAATATGTTTTGAATTCTCATGGTGTGCAAGAACATATGAGTGATTTGAACAATTGTCCAAGACAATTTATGTTAATGATGTTTGCATGGTAACTTGAAATAAAATATTTTAAGAGTCCATATGATCTTACATGAAGTTATGAGTCATTTTTATGTTTGTTGGATTTTATGTTTTAATTATGATGAATTCATTTGTTTAGAATATCCACTATGCAACAATAACTTAAATAAATAATTGATGTTTCCTTCAATCTACAAGTATTGGTATCTTGGTTAGTTTAGTCACATAATTTGTTTATAATGTCATGGTTGAAATATGTTGAAAACTTAAAGATATTTAATTGCATGGTTGAAAAACTGTCAAAATTTTAAGGTTTTCTGAGTTATGATATTTTATCTTTAATGTTGTGATTTAAAAAAATTAGAATTTTAGGGGTTTTAGTGTCATGATATTATATATTTAACGACATGGATGAAAATTGTTGGAATTTTAATGTGTTCCAAGTCCCATTATTTTATCTTTAACTCCATTACTGAAAAATGTTGAAATTGTACTTGAAAAAGAAAAACATTATTCTACTATTAACATTTTTCATATTCAGTGTGTTTTTTTCATTTTTTTGCACAAAAATTTGGTTTTTACTACCATTTTTAAAAAATCTTGAAAATCAACCCTAAAAAAAATAAAACATCCTTCTGAAATACACACTTCTTGAATTTGGGTTATTTTTCATGGTTTTTGGGTATTGTTGGGCTACAATTCTCGTTTCAAAGTTTACATTGTTATCAACAACGTTTTAAAGTTGTGTGTAGATATTGAAGATCAATTTTGAGAGTGTGTGTGGAGAGATCTGTTCTCTCATTTGTAGTGTAAAATTGTGGTTGCATGAGTGTAATTATTTGATGCTAGTTTTGTTTATGAAATAGTGTTTTCAGTTCTTAATTATATTAACTTTTTGCAAAATTGTTTGTACTTGGAGTAGGGACTCCAAGCTAAGTGTGTGTTGATTGTCTATTGTATGAGTGGATGCTCCAAGCTAGTTGTGGCCAACATTTCTCATTTTAGTCAAAGGGTGGGTGCTCCATTGCTAGTGGTGAAAAGTTGATTTTGTTAGGTAAACATGACTCGGGGTAGAGTCAATGTTGACTAGGGTAATAGTAATGGTTTTGGGGCACATGGTTTTGTGCACCCATGGTTTTGGCCCATGGTATTGCATGTAATGGAACCTATAAGAGTTTGGGAAGACTTCATTGTAATGTAGGCCTGGAGGTGAGTGGTGAAGGCTCACTTGGTTGGATTTGCTAGGGTTTTGGCCAATGTTTAATGAAATTTCATTGGTTGGGTTTTTCCCCAGATTTGGGGTTTTCTCGGTTAGACATTATGTTTATGTTTATGTGATTTGTTGCTAGGTTCTTTATGTTTATTTCTCTCAATAAAATTATTTATTATTTTTGCCGTAATTTCTAACAACTGGTATCAGAGCCATATTTGGCTTCAGAGGGATGCCTCTATTGTCAAGGGTTTATTTGACTGCAGAATCTATTCGTAGTTCTGGGCACAAGGATTTGATGTTTGAAGATTTAGATCTGCATGTGAAGAAGGCAGATCTGGTGTGGATGTACCATTGATAAAGAAGATTATTTTGAACCAATGAAAACCGTGGTGTCTCATATCGAGTCCGGTGAAATTCATTCAGAGGAGGCAATGAGCTTAAAGAATGGGGTTTTGCAGGTGTTCGTTTCGAAGGTCGAGGAAAGTAAAAGTCTGAACCTTATTGATGTGAAGGTTGAATAAATTTTGGGATATTTTTCTTCGGTATCATGAGGTGTTTTTGTCATTCTAAGAAAGGATATTGAAGAAACTCTGAGAAGACATCGTTGGAGCCCGAAGTTCAGAAGACGGGGGTATTTTTCTCCCTTAGGATTAACAAACATATGGGATCCATTCTCTGCGAGTCGAACTCTGACGCAGATGATGGACAATGTCAACCGTCTGTTCAAAGATTTTTTTTTCCATCTCGGACCGATGGGGACCTGGTGGAGAATTTTCGAGTCCCGTACGATATCCTGGAAGACGAGAAGTCGTATAAGCTGCGGTTTGACATCCCTGGCCTGAGAAAAGAAGAGGTTAAGGTGGTCAAAGAGGATGGAACCCTTGTCATCCAAGGAGAACGCAGCGAGGAGTCGTAGAAGAACAATTGGTTCTCTAGGAGCCAAGGCAGCTACAACACTCGTATCATTTTTCCTGACAATGCCCGCCTGTAGGAGACGAAGGCAGAAATGAAAAAGGCGCTTGTTTTGTTCTTATCAGTTGCAGTGACAACAGTATGTTTGTTCAGGCTAGCGATTGATTTGATGCCTTTTGCAGGTGGTTGTTACGGCGATGTGTGGGATGCTATGGTGGATCCTTTTCAAAGTTCTAGACTCCATTCCCAAAAGACATCGAGGTTGTTGCCCTCACCCGGGTCGAGTGGAAAGAGACCAATGACACCCACATATTTATCGTGGATGTACCAGGGATGAGCGTACTGTGAAATAGTTTGAAGAGTGCCAACTATGGGCATTGGTTGGAATTTTTTTTTAATGAATGATTCAATGAAATGATGGTTTCATTGGTGAGATGCAACCATGGAAATCCATTGTGCTAGGAAAGTGTTTGATAGAATGTGTCAATCAAATGCTTTGAAGAATGTCAAATGAGAGAGGTTATTTGTAGGTGAATTAATTAAACCATGTATCTGAAGAGAATTCCTAGAGGACTGGCAGTTACAGAGGCTGGTGACCTATGTAATCCGGTAGATGGGTTATTTTTATATGGACATTGATTTCATATGTACAAAGACAACGACAATGAAATGATATATATATATATATATATATATATATATATATATATATATATATATATATATATATATATATTATTATAATGGAGTTAACTTTTTACATGTAAATGGGCATATTGTTGTAAGACCTGGTATGGCATGCGTACCCCTGGATAATCACTAGTAAAGTCTGGGTTAGACCTAGGTGATAGCGGGGATGTCAAGTTAACAATTACCCTGGGTAAAAAAAAAATTGAGGGGGGAAGAGCTAGAGTGAGCGAGGTTGTCTCACTTAGCAGGTTTGGCTGGATTTAGTCAATAATCCCCAAGTCAAGTTTAAGGGGGGAATTGTTAGGTAAACATGACACGGGGTAGAGTCAATGTTGACTAGGGTAATAGTAGTGGTTTTGGGGCACATGGTTTTGTGCACCCATGGTTTTGGCCCATGGTATTTCATGTAATGGAACCTATAAGAGGTTGGGAAGAATTCATTGTAATGTAGGCCTGGAGGTGAGCGGTGAAGGCTCACTTGGCCAAATTGGCCAGGGTTTTGGCCAATGTTTAATGAAATTTCATTGGTTGGGTTTTTCCCCGGATTTGGGGTTTTCCCGGTTAAACATTGTGTTTATGTTTATGTTATTTTTTGGGGTTCTTTATGTTTATTTCTCTCAATAAAATTCTTTATTGTTTCTGCCGTAATTTTTAACAGATTTAATTTAAATGAGAATAGTTTGGAGCAATAGATAATAAGAAAAATCAACAAACAATTTGGTGAATTTTTCTCCCTAGAGGGGTGGATTTCCAATTAAAATCCAAGTGTCTACATATGATTATAGTTTGTGTCTTTCATGTGCATGATATTTTTACATATTTTTAAATGAGTTTATAAATAAGGTTTAATTGCATAATTTTTTATAATTTTTTTTGTAATACTGATTCACCCACCCCCCTCCCCCTTAGTATTACTTGTTTCTAACATTGGCCATGTAGCATAGATATAGAAGCTACCACAATGCTCTAGTTATTTCACTTAACCTACCCAATTTTGTTGTGGGTTATGGGGTGTTGTCATCTCTCTTCGAATTCTTTTTTTGACACAAAATTTATTGAATTCATTTGAAACATACTCACCTCCATTGTCTCTCATGAGAGCCTTCACCTTCTTGTCAGTCTCTTTCTCAATTAGTGCCTTGAATTCAACAAAATTTGGGAATTTCTCTTCCTTCTTCTGCATAAAGAAGATCCAACACTTCCTTCAGAAATCCTCAATAAAAATAACAAAGTACTTATGTCTGGCAGTGGAGGCTATCGAGAAACGTCCAAAAACATCATAGTAGGACTTTAGAAGACTGCATGTTCTTTGATGTCTCGATCATGGAATGCATATTTTACATACTTCCTGAAGGTATAGCCCTTTCAGGCACCCTACTGCTCAATTGATCCTATAGGGAGGCCAATGGTTATTTGTCGCATAATTTTTAAGGTGCCATGATTCAAATCCCCCAATCTTCGATGCCAGAGTTCACTGAAATTGTGACTATGCACTTTCTCTACCTTACTACTTAATGAAACACAACAGTCCACATTCATCTTGTATAGGTTCTTCACATGAACCCCGATCTAATTCACCTCTTCAATGGCTATGTGTCTCAGAAATGCTTTCCCTTTTTTGAAGATCACATCATAACCATAGTCTTTCAAAATTGATACAGAGATGAGGTTTTTCTCTAGTCCTCGAACAAACATGAAATATTGGAGGCGAAGATGGGATTCATAATCACTCTTAAAGGTTGTTGTACCAATTCCAGTAACATTGTACCTCCTTTCCTCCCCAAGCTCAATATGCATATGGAGATATTTCTCCTCCTGGTCACTAAAAAACTCTCTACACCCTATCATGTAGAATGAGGCAGTTGAGTCCAAGTACCACACAGTCACCATCATAGTGTTGGATGTGCATGTGCTAAAGGTGAATTCTAGCTCAAAATTTAAATCCAATGCTTCACCTACTACTCTCATGAGTTAGTATTTCCAAAATATTTGTGTGGACACTTTGTAGCATAGTGCCTGAATTCATGAAAATTGAAGCATTTTATTTTGGACAAGTCTTTCTTCTTGCCCCCTTTGCTAGTTTAGTTTGAGATTTATTTTATTTTCCATTCTTTCCCTTTCCAACCAATGAAAAATTTTCTTCATCCTTTTTCTTGGAGAAGTTCCAAATCTAGTATTCTTCCTGATCTCTTCTTGTACCAAATCAGATCACAAGCACTCCAAATTCAATAATTTTTCCCTTCCATCCATTGAGTCCTAGTAGATATGCCATCTTTTGGGAAGGCCTAGAAGATCTAGGGTCCCCGGGTCATATTCTGCAACATTCACACCAACCCCTTGAGGCTCATCCCAAACTTGTGTAAATATGGTTAGATACTGCAAAATAATGTCATTCTTATACATCTTTATATTTCGAAGTTCGCCTTTGAGGTCCATTTCTCTATGGTAATTTTTATTCTCAAATAGCTCTATCAGTGCCTTCCACATTATGAAAGGTGTTTCATTCCCATGGAGATTTGGGACAATGTGATATCACACTCCCTCCAATATTATTCTCCTCTCCTTGGCTACATCTTTCTTCCATTGGGCTAGGTTCTAGCATCAACTCATATGGGTTTTAGAACTCTTGTCTTGACATATTCTAGCAATATGTTTTCATCAAGTGCTACCTCCATGAAATGAAAATTGAGTTGCCTTCAAAGGCATACTCTAATATCAGTCCGTTGAAGTCCATTCTCCCAAGTCTGAAGAGATCCTACTACACTAAAGTTGAAAATTCAAACATCCTATAGGAAAAATCCAAAATTCATGTTCTAATGTGAATCCTTATCTAATACCATGTAGAAATATGGCAATAGAATTGCAACCACTCAAGAATTTTAATCTAAAATTAAGAGACACAATTATACTCTATTGATCTGCGGAATTTAATTCTAATTTAGAACAACATTTACAAACATTCAATAATAAAAACACACATGCACAATATTTTTTCTATGGGAACCAAACTCTGAAAAACCATTTAATTCTCTTTGCATTCATCACATGAATAAAGAATGTATTACAATTTCTTTCCCACTCTGAGCACAACTTGTAAGTGAATAACTTATCTCTATGCTCAATGAGAATTTATGACCTAGACTTATTCATTTTCTTCCTTTTATTGAGCCCCTATTTCCTTGTGCAAATCCTAAGGAATTAACCCTTATTTTTTAGGATTTTTTCTCCAATTGATTGCACAATTCCCAAGGATTGGTCATGTGAATGCATGCAACATTTGCACACTCAAACTAGTTTACAACTACTTATTGCACTTCCTTGGAATCTCCACCACAGATGAAGAACTTGAATTCCTTTCATCCACTAGATATTTTAAGTTTATTTATCAGTTAATTGTATGATATGTGAGTTAGACTATTGTCCTAATGCATAACTAACCTCTAACTAGTTCTATTAACTATTAGAACTAGTCTAACTAAACAAAACTGGAAATAACTAGCGTGGATTACTGAAATTTATCAATCACGCATGCTTAACTAAACTCCAAGCCCTCTAACTCGAATTTACTGAGCTAGCTAAGTGACAAGAGTGATTTCATACAAGTTAAATACCTCCAAGTTGTTTGTTGTTGTGGAAATTTTAATTTTCTCTATTTTACCAAGCTAAATTCAAATTGAGACTTTCATGCTACACTTCTCAACAGATAAAAGGAGATGTATGAGTAGAAATAATTTTTCATTGTTCAGATGAGTTGCAAAATTAGATGATAAAATGACAAGTTTTGGTCATGAAATCTACTATAGAGGCAAAGATTACGGTAACTAATCATGCTTGTAGGAAGGATATTCATATTATATTTATATGTTCAAAAGTATGGGTACATCATAAATATATTATAGTTTAATGTGATAGTAATAATGTCACTTGTGTACCTCAGAACCCAACATTTCAAGTGAACATAAACCATATAGATACCTAGTGCAAGTTGATTAGGGTCATGGAAAAGAATGGAAAAGTGATACTAGAGAAATTAGTGGTAGGTAATAATTGTTGAGTAGTAAATGTATATCACCAACAAGAAATAAATGTTAAGCAGCATTAGTTGGCCAATTAACCATTGGCAGTTTCCACCATGTAGAATTATAAAACCATAAATTTTTTTATGGTCTTCTTATGTGTATTTATTAAGTGTTAGGGTTGGATAAAAATAATGTAAGTGAGTTTTAACTTGTATTTATGTTGTTGAAATCTCTTGAGAATCCTTAAGTTATTTTTTCACATTCTCATTTAGAATATAGAGACTCTATAATGTTGTAACCATTGTAAACATTTACTTGTTGAATAATTTATTAAGTGTGTTGTTGAGATCCTATGATTTGGTTGATTGGAAAACCAAATGACAAGACAACACATAAACAAGTCTTTAGAGCTCTAGGATCTAGCCCTCCTAGTCTCAGAGAGGGATCTCTCAATATTTTGCAAAGATATGACTTGTTTTCTTGTAAAAGGTTGATTTTAGGCTAGTTATTAAGCATGGGTTTGTTTGATTGTTTGGTGGGACATGATGATCTAGGCAACATAGATAGGAAAGGGAAATCTCTAAGTCATTGGGCAATGGAGTCAAGTAGAAGTTTGCAACAATTTTGTAGATGAATCAGGGGTATAAAAGGGAAAATATAACTTGTCTATTGGATCTACAAAGTCTTTCAGGTGAAATGAAATGAAAATTAAGGATTTAAAATGAAAATTAGAACTAAGGGCAATTAAGAATCCTTAATTATATTTACTTCTCAACAAAGGGACTTAAAACATCATCTAAACTTGAAGAAGTATTTCATAGATAGGGCGAACTATGAATTCTACAAATCACACTTCAGTAAATATCAATTTCAAGACAAACTTTTAAAATGAAATCTAGGAGTCGAGGAACACTCTATTTCATCAAAGATTTCACTTTCAAGGATAAGAAAACATTCAAGATTCACAAATAATTGCATTCATAGAAGAGGGAACTCCTAGACATCTTTGATTACAGCTATAAATACCTTCAAAATAATTATTTGAATGAGTACAAAGGGTATGATCAAAATAGACCTCTTTGGCAAACTTTGGACAATGGTACTTTGAAGGGAGACTTCAAAAACAATTCTCAAGTGGCAGCAAGTAAGCAGGGAAAACCATAAATAATTCTTGAGACCAAATATTTGAACTATTTTTGAAATAAACAAGCTTAAGGATTGAAAATTAGTCAAACTAATTGATAAAACCTTTAGGAGATGAAAACATAAAGACACTAAAGAGTAAACATGTCTAAGGTGCTTCTAGGAGACATTTCTTAGCCTAAACGTTTTACTCTATTGCAAGCAAGAAATGGTGAAAATAGAATGGAAAACAGGAAAAAAATTAACAAATTAGAATACTTCACCAACATCCAAGCTTAGGGATCCAATGACAGAGCTTTCTCCATTAACAAACAGGTCACAACATCCACAGGTTCCAGCACACCAAATTTCTTTCAACTTCAGCAGAACTATGTATTACTTCAAATACTTATCAAATGCCCCAACATACAATGAGTTTGAATGCAGTATTTATGCTGCAAATGAGGAGGTGGAACCATCTAGGGTTCAAAATGTTATTAATGACATAGTAAATGCACTCCTATCCTTAAAAACCATGCAACGCATAAGGTAGGAATGTCTCTCAACTACTTCTTTGTGTAATAAATCTATCTTTACTTCCTGAGGATGAAATAGTTGAAAAGATTGAATGTCTCTCAACTAATTCTTTGTGTAATAAATCTATATTTACTTCCTGAGGATGAAATAGTTGAAAAGGTTGACTTTGAGGTCTTTTTCTTTCTTTACATTAACTGTTCTAACAGTTTATAATATCTTCTTTAGTGTAATAACTGTTTATTTGTCTTTTGAGACATAAAGTAAGTGAAAGGTGTCAATTTTGATTTATCAAGTGAATAACTGCTCTATGTTGACTTATCTGAGGCTACTTTAATCAATGTTCCCTTGATTTCATCATAAAACTGTGTTTTAAGGCCTTTAGCCTTGATCTACTTTTAATTAATCTGCTTTTAGGCTTTGATTTTTCCTTAAGCATTTATCATCATACTTATGTTATCTTTTGCTTTATCACTACTTAAACTATTTGTTCTGTTTCTTTATCCTTTGACCTTCAACCTTTAATCACTGATTTCTTAAAGGGATAATCTTTTCAGCTTTATCCCTTTAAACTGTGTTTTGGCCTAATTCTACCCTTAGTATTCATAATCCATTATATCGTCTTTATCTCCTTTCAGAAATTTTTTAAACTTCTTTCATCTGTCTTTAACTGTGTTCTCTTTAATCTGCCATTTAAACCTTAAAATCTTCTGTCTTCAACCGTGTTTATCCTTAATTTTCCAATTTAATCCTTTAATCTTTTGGTCTTCATTTTGGTCTTCAAACTTCACTGATTTTCTCTGTTTCTGCATGTAGGAAGCCTTTTTGATGTGTTGGAAGGTTCTAAGGTACATCAGTGGCCATGAAACATCGGCTTCAACCTTTATCTTGAAACCCTGGATCCCCTTCTTTGTTTTAGGCCCTCGGATCATTCTGAGGGCTCAGTCACTGAATATGAATGTGGGAGGGCAGCTTTCAAACCTTATCCACCATTTATCCTGCAAACAAACAAAACATATTATAGAACCCTGCTATTTGGAATTGACTGCTTACAGAGGCATGAGGAGTGGTTTATGGAGCGATGCAGAGGAAATGAATGCACAGAAGGGATTTTATGGAGAAAACCATGAAAAATAAAGTTTAAAAATAGTTTTGGCATGAAATTTGGATGAGAGTGGTTTTGCAAAAACCACTTGTGGTTTTCGCGCTGCCCATGAGCGGTTAGTGGTTTTTCCCTGATCGAATGCGATACGCATCGGAGGGTGACGTGTGTCCCCCCAAAAACCACTTTTTTCACATCAATTTGGGTCGTTGACCCACAACATAGAAATATCGCGTGAAAATGAATCTGAGCCATCAGATCTGGATAGACCAGATCAACGGTGGGGGAGGAGCGTGGTGGGGAAAGGTGCACGGTGGAAGGGGGATGGTGGAGGACAGCTGGCGAAGGAGGATTGGATGGGCGGTAGAGCGGTGGGTGGTGGGCCAGTAGGGGTGATGTCAGCTAATGCGTCGTGGAGCAGGTTAGGAGATGGGAGGAGAGGAGTCGCGGGGTTAAATGTAGGCCGTTAGATCTAGGCCTAAGGCCTTTGATCTACGGTCAAGAATGGACCGAGAAAAGGCAAGGCGGGGTGAGGGAGGTTTAATGAGTCAGGAGCATGGTGGCCATTGGATCATGGTGATCTATGGCTAGGATTACTCCGATATTTGACCAGTATGGTGGGGGAAAAAAAAAGGAAAGTGGATTTTTGTAAGGGGCATCGGGGTAACAAATTGTAAGTGAAGGGGCTAGAAGAAAAGGAGTGGGAAAGGTCCGTTGGAGGAGTAGGGGACCGGGAGCGGAGAGATAAGGGGCTGGTGGACTTTAGCTCAAAGTCGGGCCCTCGGGTCATATGCAGAAGAGGGGTGGAGGGTTAAGCCCTCGAGGCCTTAAGGCCCAAATTTTGTAAAAAAGAGCAGAAAAAAGGCCTAATCAGGGTTTTGGGGACTTTTTTCAAGGCTTTCGATAGAAAAAAAGAGGGGCTTTTTTAAAAAAGGAAAAGGGATCAAGGGCTAGCGCCTAGTCATGGCCCTAGGTCTCGTGAAGAAGAGGGGGATGGGGCTCAAGCCCAAAGGGGCTTTAAAGCTCATTGTGTTAAAAAATGGTCAAAATAGGCTAAAACATAGGATTTTTGGTCTTTTAAAAGCTTCTGATAACGGAAAAAGAGTTTTTAAAACCATATAAAGGAGTTATGATGGTTTAGAGGGGTTTTTAGAAGAAATGGGAAAAAAAAGGGGGAAAAATGGGATTTTCAGAGGGAATGGAGTTCTTTTATGAAAATAAAGAGGTCCTTTTGAAGGGGAAAATGAGTGTTGGGATAGGAGTAAATGAGTGAAATTTTATGAGAAAATGGATAACTTAGGGATAATGAACACAGTGAGATTTCAAAAATTCAGAAATTTTCATGAAAAGTTTGTTTTGGAAATTCATGGACTAATCTAGCCATTATCAGATATAACATAATTTATAGATGGCTAACAGTGGCTCCACTTGAGGAGGACAACTTGCCCTTTAGGTGTCCAAAACCTCTAGTTTATCAATCTCTGGATTTCAGAAGACCAATGCCTTATCCATTGGCCAGATTTCTTCTTTTCTTGTTGATATTTCTCTGAAAAGGACAAATTTTATCAATCTGCAACATGTAATTTCTTCAAAGAAAATCTCTTCCTACCCAATCCTACTTGTCCTAACATTTTTTCTCCTTCCTTTGAGTGCATTTGAACTAGCAAACTCTTTGACTTTTTATTTTTTGAAAATAGAAATAAACTATCTAATCCTGTCCTTATTTCTTCCAAGAGTCCAGATTAAAATGTTGAACTCTTTATTTTTCTACCTAAGCTACTATCTGTCAAGATTAAGCTGTTTGACAGATTTTATTCTCTATTTCTAAAATAGGAAATTTAAACATAGTCAAATCAGGATTATACTGTCTGATCTGCTATGGTATCTATGGCTGTATGTATAAGCTGCATATAGACTTTATTTGTTGAAAAATAAAACAGACTTGTGAAGGCTTAAGATCTGAAAATTATAAACATCCTTCTCTTCTTTTTCCAGCTCTGGTTTTGATCTATTTAGAGCTATCTTTTTCCTTTTCTTGGTTCAGATTTTGAGCTTGTTAGAACCATTTCCTTTCTATCCTAATATATTCTACTCATAAGCCAAGTCTAAAAAAATCTTATCAATATGTGCTTCTACTAACTTATCAACATAAATTTAAAGTATGGTCAGCCATGATTAGGCTAGATGACTGAACAATATATCATTTTTTAATCAGCAGTGGCACTTAGATTTTCTCACTTTTAGAAAATTCTCCTTTTTGGGAATGGGCTGTACCTCTTTTGAATATTCCCTCTTTTATTTTTCTATTGTTTCTATGTTTTTTATTTTTTCAAATTGAGAAGCAATGTTATATATAGTGAAAAATAAAAGCTTTGAAATTTAGGACTCTTGGCAGAAATAGTGCTTGAGCATCCTGCCATTAACATGACCTCCAAATAGATCTTCTCCATTCAGCTCTTGTAGAAGGAATGCATTGAGACCCCTGATGAAATGAATAATGTAGGGACCTTTTCATAGATTTTCAAATTGGTCGTGTTTTCCCTTCTCTTCCCTTCTAAAATCCCACTTTAGAACTACATTTCCAACTTGGAAATCATTTTATTTAGTCCTCTTGTCAAATAATTTCTTGATGCTTTCTTAGACTTTTTGTGTTCTCTTATATACTTCATCTCCGGACTGCTGTAAATGGATGGTCTGATTGATCCTTCTCTATATATCATTCTCCTCAGATTGTACTTCTTTGAGGAGTTTCATGACTGGAACTCCTAAAGATGTTGGGAAGACTGCATCCATGCCATAAACCAGCTGATAAGGGGACATATTTATTAATGTTTTGGTGGTTAATCTATCAGCCCATAAAGCATGAATAAGCTTACTATGCCATGATTTCTAATTCTGCTCCAACAGTTTTTTGATAATATTGACAAGGCTTTTGTTGGAGGATTCAGCTACTTCATTTCCTTGGGGATAGTAGGTAGTGGAATGACCCAAGGTAATATGATACTTATGGAAGAAGTCAATCATTATTTTAGATTTGAAGGCAACAACATTGTCAGTGATGATTTTTCTAGCACAACCAAATCTGGATAGTATGTTGGTTTCAAGGAACTTGATAATGACAGAGTCAGTAGCATTCCTAGAAGGTATGGCTTCTATCCACTTGGTAAAATAATCAATGGCAGTGAGGATCCACTCATGTTGGGCTGATGAAGATGGGTAAATTTCCCCAATGAAGTCCAAGCCCCATTGTTGGAAAGGAGCCTCAACACTGATGTGATGTAAAGGTAAAGGTAGAAGTTTTCTCTTGCCATAAAAAGTTTGACACTTATGGAAAGACATGACAAGTTTTTGAGTATCTGGGAAAAGGGTGGGCCAATAGTACCCAGATCTGAGGATTTTATTTGTTGTAGTCTTCCAGTAAAGATGTCCTCCACATTCTCCCTCATGCAGCTCATGCATGATTTTTCCTGCATCAATCTCAAGCAAACATTTAAGAAATATCTCAACAACATTCTCCAATATAAAACCCCATCTAGTATGCAATAATTTAAAGCTTTTTGTTTCAAAAATCTAGCTTTAGTTTTTGACAGAGAAGGAGGGGTATTCAAATAAAGCAGCACATATATGATATCAGCATACCAAGGTGAATTCACAAAATTTTCTTCAATAAATGGAGCTGTAAATTCTTCTGTTTTTTCCAAAACATCAACCATATTCATATCTAGTGCTTGGAAGTTTGATTCAGCTATGAGTTTTCCCAATCCCTACCCTTTGATTAGTTTGGTAGGCCTGATTTCTAAGTCATATTCTAAAATAACAACAATCCATTTTACCCTTTTACCATCAGGGTCCTGACTTAGAATATCCTTGACAACAGTGTGTGGGACAAAAGTAATGATGTGAGAACGTAAGATGTATACTCTAAAGTCTTTCAATGCTTTTACCAAGGCTAAGGCTTGTTTCTCCATGATGTTATAATTGAGTGGAGCATCTCTTAAGGCCCTACTAAAAAGGATATTGGTTGTTCATGCCCCATGTCATTCTTTTGCAGTAACACTACAGCTATTGTATGTTCAGATGCAAAGGAAAAGATATAGAAATCTTTGGTGAAATCAGGACTTATGAAAATCAGTGTTTGAGTAAGAGCTTGTTTCACTAGTTCAAATGATTGTTTAGCTTGTATTGTCCATTTAACACCTATCTCTTTCTTTAGCATGTTTGTGATATTTCTTAATAACTCAGCAAGGTTGGGGATGAATCTCCTTAAAAAAAAATTCTTCCCAATGAAATATTGTAATTCTTTGAGGTTTCTAGAATGGCTAATTTTCAATATGCCATCAATCCTTGTAGGGTCTACTTTTATTCCCTCTTCAGAGATTATGTGGCCAAGAAGTTTTCCTTCTTGGAGGCCAAAGAGTGTATATTTGGGATTCAAAGATAAGCCATATTTCCTACATTTCTCAAAAAAATTTCTTAAATGAACCAAGTGTTCTTCATCAGTTTTAGAGAAAACAGTAATGTCATCAAGGTATATGATTATAAAATAGCCTGTCTTTTGAGAAGGCTGTGTCCATGGCCCTTTGGAAGGTGGCCCCTATATTCATTAAACCAAATGGCATTTTGACATACATGAATGTACCCCAAGGTGTAGTAAAAGCAGTTTTATGTTGGTCACTTGGGAGTACTAACACCTAATTGTGACCTGAGAACCCATCCAACAGTGAAATTCTTTTAGACCCAACCACCCTTTGAAGTATATGATCCATTTTTGGCAAGGAATAGTTATCTTTAAGGGAGGCTCTATTTATATTTCTGAAATCAATGCCAAGCCTAATTTCTCCAGTCTTTTTCCTAATAGATACTAAGTTGGAAACCCATTCTGAATACCTGATGGGAACTATGATCCCAAAATCATACATTTTCTTAATTTCTTTCTCAACTAAAGGCAATAAAATAGGGTTTATCCTTCTGAGTTTTTGTTTGAAACGTTTTTTATTTTCCTTAAGAGGAATTTTGTGTTGAATGATGTCGGTATCATATGATTTTAGATCCTTGTATCCCCATGCAAACACATATTTAAATTCCTTAAAAAGTTCTATGTATTGTTGTTTGATATGAGCTGGGAGAGTGCTGGATAGCTTTATCATTTTGGGTTCTGCTAGGCTGCCTATGTTATGTTCTTCTATGTTTGTTTCTTAGGCTCCATCCTTGGTTCTTTGGCTACATCATTGAAATAAAAAAGCTATTCTAATGGTGTAAGACCTCTTGGAATTGTATCATTTTTACATTGTAAAACTTCCAGGTATTTCTGGTTTGTATTGTAAATTATTTCTGTTCTAAAAGGATGTTCAAAATGGTTTATATCAACAGAAAAGGACAGCTCTGTTTCAAGGATTTGTTCTTCATTTAAATATTTTTCCTCATGGCTAGAAGTAGGTGTTAGTATGGCAAAGTCATTCTTTGATTGCATAAAATCATCTATGTGTTTTTCTCCTTCGAACACTTGCAAATAATCTTCATTGTTAGGTATTGCAGGTCTGTTTTTTACCTTTATATCAGATTGTTCATTTTTCTGTGGTATTTTCCAATTACTAGCAGCAAAGGAAAGTTCATTCTCTAGATGATTTTGAGCTCTTGGGATGACAATGAGTTCGTATTTTTCAAAGGTTTTTAGGAGATCAAGGGTAGCATTTCTATATTCTTTGAGTTTTGGGTTTTTGGTTGAATATTCCCCTTTGATCTGTCTGATAATTAGCTCAGAATCCCCTTGGACTGATATTATTTTGGCTCCTAAATCTTTGAGTAAGTGTAGGCCAATAAGGAGGGCTTCATATTCAGCAATGTTATTTGTGCATGGAAAATCCAATTTATAGGAAAATCCTTTGTTTGTGTTATGTATCCATACACTAGCCCCTGCACTTAATTTGCTGCAAGAGCCATCAAATTTCATTTTCTAAGGTATTTCAATCTCATTTTCCTTTTCTTTCTGCTATTCAAGGCTGCTAAAGTATAGACCATTCTTTTCTTGAGTTGATGGCAGATTTGACTATTCTGGTGGACTAAGTTCTCCTTTTTTTTCCTTTTCTTGTTGGCTGATTTCATCTTCATTATATAAGATAAAGGAATCCAAATTTGAATGGATGGAGTAGATGGGAGAATTGTTTGGTCTATATATGTTTCTAACCATGTATTTCACGTGGGATTCCCTGTATAATCTTCTAGTTTGGTTAAATACTAGGATGGTGGCATAAGACATGTCCATTTGAATGCTCCCCTGTAGTTTGGCTCTCCATGATCTAGATAGAAGCATGCCATACTTAGGGGGAATGTCAGCTACCACTATGTCCATTACTAGACTCTTAGCAAGAATTTGAGACAAGTTAACACATAAATCCTTGATTAAACCCAAGAATTTGACTCTACTTGAATCAAAAGAATAAAGGTCTTTGTATGGTTTAGTAATTTCTAAGCCTAGGATTTCCATTACTACTTTGGGCATAAGATTGTGTGAAGCACCCGAGTCTAACATGGAATTGTGCAAGATCTTATCATGTATGTTCAAGCTGACATAGAAGGGAGGGACAACCCCTTCTTGGTATTTTCCTTCAACTTCATGACCAAATAATAATTATGGTTTATCATCTCTCAAATTTAAAGTATCAGTGTCACTGCCTATATTCAAAGCTTTCAAAACTTGGTTTTTATATACATCCTCAGTTACTAGTTCAGCTAAGGGTATGGTGATTTTGATCTTGGTAATTTCCCCTTCAAGGCTGAAAGGAACTATTGTTCTTGACATATTTACATATATTTTGTCATTTACAACTCTTTCTGCAATTTTGATTTGCTGAACTTTGTTTGGACTGCTATTTGGGACAAATTTATTAGGGCCACTAGCAGAAGTACTAGGGCATCTTTGTTCAACACTTTGCTGATTATTTTTGTCTTTATTTATATCATTTTTGTTGGCCACAGTGTTGGTGTTATTGGCTGTATTTTTAGGCTGATTTTCTAAAGTTTTCTTAACAATACTACTAGTGTTTTTGTCATTAGAAATATCTGGGCTCCCTTTGCTTCTAAGATTATATTGTTTCTGCACCTCCATGATTGTATTTTCAAACCCCAATCTATAATATTCATAATCTTCATGGTTTTTTTCAATTTGTTCTGAAGAGAATAATCCTTGTTCTTCTTCAGTGAGAAAAACATCTATCTCACTATCAGATTCACACGAGTTTCTTCCAACCTTTCAACTTCCCTTTCTTCTTCTTGATCAATATATTTTTGTTGAAAGGGAGGCCTAATCCGTTTCTCATTATCTCTTTGCCTATATTTATTAGGGTCTCTTCTGAAATTTGTATTTCTATTTCTATTTTGGGGGTTGTTTTGGTTTTCTCTAAGAGGCACTCTATCATTCAGATTTATCTTTTCAAGAATTCTCTCCATTAACTTCACTAAGTTATCAAATTTAGTATCTGATGATGAGGTTGATGCCATTGTATCATCTCTGTATGTAACACTTTTCTCTCCTCTCCACCTAGCTCTTTTCTCAATCAGATTTGCTTCTACACTTAAGGCTCCCCTCTGCATGTCTTCTAAATTTAAGGGGTCTCTTTCTCTTAGCTGGTAGGCCATTTCAGGATCAAATCCATCTGGAAATTTAGCCAAGACTAAGCCTAATGGAGGTTTCATGTCTGGGGGAAGTGCATTATAAACACTATTGAATCTAGTGCAATAATCTTGGACACCTTCCCCACTGTTTCTTTTGACATTGGTATATTCTGAAAGGATTTGGAGACGGTTCTTCCTAATTTCCCATTTGTTTATGAATGTTTGATATAAAGAAGGGAGATCATTTATGCTTTGAGGAGTTAAGCCCTTAAACCATTTCTTGGCTTCTCCTCCTAAACTTTGAGCAAAAAATTTCATCTTAATGGTCTCTTCTTCTATTTCCATGTAATCAAAGGCATCATTCATTTTATCTACATGATGTTGGGAAGTAGTAGGTTCATTTCTAGTGAAATAAGGAGTTTTGGATTGGTAATCATTGGGTAAGGGAACCAGAGGTTGTGGTAACACAAGTGGAGAATACCATATTGCCATGATAGGAAATAATGGGGGATTTACAAGAGGTGGATTAACAATAGGGAAAGTGGGCTGAAATGGAGTGTTTTGAACAATGGATGTGTTGATAGGAGTAGAAGAAACACTTGGGCCAGAAAAATGATGATTAGAATATTTGTTATGGAAGGAGATAAAATGATGAATAAGTTGAGAATTAGGTGGAGTAGAAGGTGAATCTTTTCTGCTAAAGCTCTATTGCAAATCTGTGGTTTCAAAGTCAGCTTGGTTTAAATCAATTTGAGACTTATTTCTGAATAGTTTCTTTGTGTAAGGTAAGTCAAAGTGAGGATCTTCCAAGACTGTAATTTTTTCAGGGATAGATCTTGTTCTTAGGATGGTCCTATCAGTAGTTGGTTTTCCTGATCTGGAAGTTTGCCACAAAATATTCTCTGGATTGTCAACTATGGTAGGAGGGTTAGGATCTGGATGGGATCTAGTGTTAATGCTATGTGAAGCCAGATTTCAGTTTCCAAAATTTAGAGAGGTTTGAAGTTCTAGGACTGTTTTTCAAGATTTTTCTTCTCACAGTGATTTCTATAATAGGGAACTAGGTTTCTAAACTTTCTCAAGGCTGGTTAACACAGTCCTAAGGAAATCTGGAGTACTAGTGAGGTAATAGGCCTATTGGGGCTAGTGGAGTCGCCAGGTGGAAATTTTTAGCTTTTATGAAGGTAAAATGTTTTATGGTCCGCCACCAATGGTTTATTTGAAAACAAATCTGAAATGTTTTGGATTTTTCTGAGTTTTTATGTGGTTCTCTGGTTAGAGAGTTTCCTATACCTGATTCAACACTTAGCTAAGGTGGTGAAACAAATAGAGTCTACTCTATGGCTTACTATCTGATTTCTTCAAGATTTGATAAGGGTCTCTTAGAATCCTAAGGGTTACTTAGATTGCCACTGATTCATACAGATCCTATCATGATTACCATTATGATGGTAGTGCTTGAAGAAGCTATAGTTCACTTGAATGAATACTGAGTGTCTTGTTTAGGGATTTTTACTCAGAAAGGTCCCACCGTGATCGCCAGAATGTTGGGATCCTGTGATTTGGCTGATTGGAAAACCAAATGACAAGGCAACAAATAAACCAGTCTTTAGAGCTCTAGGATCTAGCCCTCCTAGTTTAAAAGAGCGATATCTAAATTGTTTGCAAAGATATGACTTGTTTGCTTGTAAAAGGTTGATTTTAGGCTAGTTATTAAGCATGATTTTATTTGATTGTTTGGTGGGACATGATGATCTAGGCAGCATAGATAGGAAAGGGAAATCTCTAAGTCATTGGGAAATTGAGTAAAGTAGAAGTTTGTAACAAGTTTGTAGATGAATCAGGGGTATCAAAGGGAAAATCTAACTTGGATATTGGATCTACAAAGTCTTTCAGGTGAAATGAAATGAACATTAAGGGTTTAGAATGAAAAGTAGAACTAAGGCAATTAATAATCCTTAATTTCTAAAAGTAGAACTAAGGCAATTAAGAATCCTTAATTATATGTACTTCTCAACAAAGGGACTTAAAACATCATTTAAACATGAAGAAGTATTTCATAGACATGGCTAACCATGAATTCTACAAATCACACTTCAATAAATAACAATTTCAAGACAAGCTTTTCAAATGAAATCTAGGAGTCGAGGAACACTCTATTTCATCAAAGATTTCACTTTCAAGGATAAGAAAACATTCAAGATTGAAAAATAAATGCATTCATAGAAGAGGGAACTCCTAAAAATATTTGATTACAGCTATAAAGACCTTAAAAACAATTATTTGAGCAAGTACAAATGGTATGATCAAAACAGATCTCTTTGGCAAACTTTGGACAATGGTACTTTGAAGGGAGACTTCAAAAATAGTTTTTAAGTGGTAGAAAGTAAGTAGGGAAAACCATAAATCATTCTTGAGACCAACTATTTGAAATATTCTTGAAATAAAAAAGCTTAAGGATTGAAAATCAGTCAAAATACTCAATAAAACCTTCAACAGATGAAAACATAAAGACAGTGAAGAGTAAATAGATCTAAGGTGCTTCTAGGAGACATTTCTTAGCCTAAACGTTTTACTCTACTGCAAGCAAGAAATGATGAGAAAAGAATGGAAAATAGGAAAAACACTAACAGATTAGAATACTTCACCAATAGCCAAGCTCAGGGATCCAATGACAGAGCTTTCTCCATTAACAAACATGTTGGATGTGGAGCCTGATTATCTTGTTTATTTTGTATCACAGCGTTGGACCCATGTACCTTAATGGGGCGGCAACGTTGCCCATAATTAAACACTGCCTAGGGGGTCCAAGGGGGTACGACTGTGACTTTATGGAGACCCCTCCCCTGGCGGGGGGTTTCGGGGGAAACGCCCCCGAAGCTAAGAACAGATGTAAAATTTCCTTGTAAAAGTATAGTAATTTCTAGTTAATCTAGGCCACTCATTAGACAGATGATCTGACGGTAGAAGTTAGGTTTAGTTTAGGTTGTTTTCCCTAGAAGGCAACCCCTCGATTTTATGAGGGTATTGTATTGAAGCTATGTATTTTTTGTGTATTTTTAGAGTGAAAAACATATAGGGAGACTGTGAGAGAGAGCAGAGGATATTACAACGGATCTACTGTAGGTTGTGTCTCTTCATTTTTTCTCGATAATAGAAAGGAAGGACTGGTTGTTCGGGGTGGACGTAGCCCAAACTAGATGAACCATGTATATCTGTGTCTCTCTGATTTTATGTGTTTTGTGTGCTTGTGTTTTCCGCATATTTTATATGTTGCATTGATATGTAATATTTAATTTTCTAACAACTGGTATCAGAGTCGAAGGTCTATTTGGCTGATAAACTCGCAGGAAAGAAGGGTTCCTGGTTTGAGTGGGAGAAATGGAAGAAGATGGTAAGTTTAGGGTTGAGAAATTTAACGGCCAAAACTTCCCGCTGTGGAAGATGCATATGGAAGATTATCTGTATCAAAAAGATCTGTACCTACCATTTAGCGGAAAAACAAAGAAGCCGATGACTATGATAGATGAAGAATGGGATATTCTTGATAGAAAGGCACTTAGAACAGTACGGTTGTGCCTCGTGGTGTCGTTAGCCTTCAATATTTCGAAGGAAAAAACAACAGAGGGTTTGATTAAGGTGTTGGCGAAACTATATGAAAAACCCTCGGCCTCAAACAAGGTATTTCTTATGAGACGTTTATTTAATATGAAGATGTCGGAAGGTGGATCTGTTGCAGACCATTTAAATGATTTTAATACAGTTACCAGTCAGTTAAGTTCTGTAGGGGTAAAATTTGATGATGAATTTAGGGCTCTTTTATTTCTATGCTCATTGCTAGAAAGCTGGAATGGTTTAGTTATGGCCATTAGTAACTCTGTCTCTGGATCTAGTACTTTAAAGTTTGATGATGTTGTTGGTGCTATCCTTAGTGAGGAAAATGTGATGGAAAAGCTTCGGTGAGACATTAGGTAATGCTTTAAGTGCAGAGTCTAGGGGAAGAAGAATGGAAAGAGGAAAGAGCTCGAGATATCGCAGTAAATCAAGGAAAGGCAGATCCAAGTCCAGATCAGGGATAGTGTGCTGGAAATGTGGAAATAAAGGACACCTAAAGAAAGACTGTAGATCTTTGAAGTGAAAATAAGGACATGCATAAAAAGAAAACAATCATGAAGAAAATGTGATAGGTGATGTGTTACAAGATGCTTTGATTCTTTCTTTCGAAAATATTACTGATTCTTGGGTTGTAGATTCAAGGGCCTCATTCCATGCCACACCTGATAAGAAATATTTTCATGACTATGTTCAAGGAGATTTTGGACAAGTCCGTTTGGGTGATGATAAACCCTGTAAAATTGTTGGAATGTGTAAAGTTCTTGTAAAACAACAAAATGGAAACCAATGGTTATTAAAGGAGGTAAGGCATGTTCTAGATCTGAAGAAAAAATTGATTTCAACAGGGCAGTTAGGCAGTGAAGGTTGCATGAAAACTTTCACAGATAAAACTTGGAAGGTCACCAAAGGAGCCCTAGTAATAGCAAAAGGAAAAAAGGTTGGTACATTGTATTTATGCAATGGTATTTCTAACTCTATTAATGCTTTAACTTCCAAAGGAGCATATGCAACATTATGGCATCATAGGCTCGGACACATGAGTGAGAAGGGAATGAAGATTCTTCACTCAAGAAATTTGTTGTTGGGTTTGAAGAATTTTGATTTGGATTTCTGTGAGGACTGCATTTATGGAAAACAGAAGAGAGCCGGATTTCTAAGAGTTGGTAAAGAAAAGAAGAGCAAAAAAATAGAGCTTGTGCATACATATGTATGGGGACTTGCTCAGGTATCATCTCTTGGTGGCTCTCATTATTATGTTAATTTTATTGATGATGCAACTAGAAAAACATGGATTTATTGTATTCACAATAAATATGATGTATTTGATATTTTCAAGAAATGGAAAGCTTTGGTTGAGATTGAGACAGGAAAGAAGTTGAAGTGTCTCAGATCAGACAATGGAGGTGAATATTGTAGCAAAGAGTTTGACAGGTACTGTTCAGAGCATGGAATTCATAGAGAGAAGATAGTTCCAAGAACACCACAAGAAAATGGTGTGTCAGAAAGAATGAACATAACAATCATGGAGAGTGCAAGGTGCATGAGATTGCATGCAGGATTGCCTTTACAATTTTGGGCAGATGTTGTAGATACTGCTATTTATCTAATAAACAGTGGGCCTTCAAGTTCCTTGGATGGTGGTATTCCAGAGGAAACATGGACAGGTAAAAAGGTAAACTACTCTTTTTTAAAGCCTTTTGGCTGTGAGGCCTTTGTCCATATTAATAAAGAAAACAAAACAAAGCTTGAGGAAAAATCAAAGAAATGTACATTTATTGGATATGGTGTTAATGATTTTGGTTATCGCTTATATGATTATGAAAATCACAAAATCATTAGGAGCAGAGATGTAATATTCAATGAAAAGGTATTGTATAAGAATCAGTTGCAGGAAAAGAAACAGGAAAAGGAAAATAAAGAATACACAGTTCTTGATGAGATCATTGTGAAGCAAAGGTGCTCCTGTCGAATAATAATAACTCTAACAACAACAACAAGAACAGAACCTCAAACACCCGAAAAATGGTATGAGAAACACTGAACAAAGAGGTGATTGCCCCCTAACGATACTTCCATCATTATGACATTATTTATTGTCAATCATTCGTGAACTGAATGTTATGAAGAACAAGAGTCAAAAGCAGAAGAAGTGGGAGCTAGCCATGGAAGAAGAGATGATAACTTAATGGCTAATCAAATATAGACTGAGCCGCAAGCCTTGCAGTCTGAGGATGGAATAGCTTAAATGTTTTACAGGGTAGGAGAAGAAGATGAGGAAACAGTGTACAAAGCGACTGGTGGTGAAGGCTCGTACAAAAGAAAGTATTGATTTCATGAAAATATTTTCTCCGTTGTTAAGATGACTCGAATAGAACTATTTTAAGTCTTGTAGCTATGGAAGATTTACATCTTGAACAGTTAGATTTAAAGACAACATTTATCCATGGAGATTTGGAAGAAGAGATCTATATGGAGCAAGCAAAATGATATGAGGTCAAAGGGAAAGAAAAATTAGTGTGCAAATTAAAGAAGAGCTTGTATGGCTTAAAACAAGCTCCAAGGTAGTGGTATCAAAAATTTGACAGGTTTATGTCTGACCAGGGTTATACTAGATGTCATTCTGATCATTGTGTTTATATGAAAGAGAAAAAGTATGGCATCTATATTATATTGTTATTGTATGTAGATGACATGCTTGTTGCAGGGTCTAACATGTAGGAAATAAATGTACTCAAAAGAAAATTGGCAAATTCATTTGCAATGAAGGATTTGGGAGCTACAAAACAAATCCTTGGTATGAGAATAACTAGAGACAGAAAAAATCGCAAATTAACACTGTCTCAGAATGAGTACATGCAAAAGGTGTTGAAAAGATTTAATATGCGGAATGCAAAACTATTTAGTACACCTTTTGCTAGACATTTCAAACTTAGTAAGGAGATGTGCCCAAAGACCCAAGAAGAAATGGATTATATGTCTAAAGTTCCATATGCATCATCAGTTGGAAGCTTAAGGTATGCAATGGTCTACACAAGGCCTAATATTGCACATGCAATGGGAGTTGTAAGTAGGTACATGAACAATCCAGGAAAAGAACATTGGCTGGCAGTGAAATGGATTCTTAGATATTTGAGAGGTACCACAAATCAAGCATTATTCTTTGGTGGTTCAAACATTGCTCTACAAGGATATGTTGATGCAGATATGGCAGATGACAGAGATAACAGGAGAAGCACTACAGGATATATATTTACTGTAGGTGGAATAGCTGTCAGTTTGGTTTAAAAAATCCAAAGTGTTATTGCACTTTCAACAACAGAAGCAGAGTATGTTGCTGCTACAGAGGCTAGTAAAGAAATGATTTGGCTACAAAGGTTTATGGATGAATTGGGTAAGAAGCATGATATGGGCACATTATACAGTGATAGCCAAAGTTTCATTCATCTTGAAAAGAAGTCAACATTTAATTCCAGGACTAAACACATACAGCTCAAGTACCATTTCATATGGTCAGTATTGGAAGATGGACAGTTGAAGCTAGAAAAGATACACACTAGCCTGAATTCTGTAGATATGCTAAAAAAAGTTGTAACCAGGGAGAAACTAAGATTATGCTCAGTTTCAATCGGTTTTCAAGGATAAAAATGAAGATGAGAGATAGCTAGAGGATTTATTGTCTAGCAAATGAAACAGTGGTGCAGTTGCTACAATCAGTATCCAAGTGGGATATTGTTGGGTGTGGAGCCTGATTATCTTGTTTATTTTGTATCACAGCATTGGACCCCTGTAACTTAATGGGGCGGAAACGCCACCCGTAATTAAACACTGCCTGGGGGGTCCAGGGGGGGCGGCTGCGACTTTATGGAGCCCCCCCCCTCGGCCCCCGACAGGGGGTTTCGGGGGTAACGCCCTCGAAGCTAAGAACAGATGTAAAATTGCCTTGTAAAGGTATAGAAATTTCTAGTCAATTTGGGCCATTCATTAGGCGGATGATCTGACAGTAGAAGTTATGTTTATTTTAGGGTTTTTTGCCCTAGAAGGCAACCCCTCACTTCTATGAGGTTATTATATTGCAGCTATGTATTTTTTGTGTATTCTCAGAGCGAGAAACAGATAGGGAGACTATGAGAGAGAACAGAGGATATTACAGTGGATCTGCTGTAGGTTGTGTCTCTTCATTTTCGTTGGATAATAGAAAGGAAGGATTGGCTGTTCGGGGTGGACGTAGCCCAAACTGGGTGAACCACGTATATATGTGTCTCTCTGGTTTTATGTTTTTTTTGTGCTTGTGTTTTCCGCATATTTTATATGTTGCATTGCTCTGTAATATTTAATTTTCTAACAAAATAGGTCACAACATCCATAGGTTCCAGAACACCAAATTTCTTTCAACTTCAGCATAACTATGTATTACTTTAAAGACTTTTCAAATTCCCCAACATACAATGAGTCCGAATGCAGTATTTATGCTGCAAATGAGGAGATGGAACCATCTAGGGTTCAAAATGTTATTAATGACATAGTAAATGCACTCCTATCCTTAAAAACCATGCAAGGCATAAGGTAGGAATGTCTCTCAACTACTTATCTATCTAATAAATCTGTTTTTACTTCCTGAGGATGAAATAGTTGAAAATATTGACTTTGAGGCCTTTTTCTGTCTTTACATTAACTGTTCTGACAGTTTATGATATCTTCTTTAGTGTAATAACTGTTTATTTGTCTTTTGAGACATAAATAAAGTGAAAGGTGTCAATTTTGATTTATCAAGTGAATAAATGCTCTGTGTTGACTTATCCGAGGCTACTTTAGCCTAATTTCCCTTGATTTCATCATAAAACTATGTTTTAAGGCATTTAGCCTTGATCTGCTTTTAATTAATTTTCTCTTAGGCTTTGATTTTTCCTTAAGCCTTTATCATCATACTTATGCTGTCTTTTGCTTTATCACTGCTTAAACCATTTGTTTTATTTATTTATCCTTTGAACTTCAATCTTTAATCACTGATTTCTTAAAGGGGTAATCTTTTCAGCTTTATCCCTTTAAACTGTGTTTTGGCCTAATTCTTCCTTTAGTCTTCATAATCCATTATATCGTCTTTATCTCCTTTCAGACCTTTTTTAAACTTCTTTAATCTGTCTTTAACTGTGTTCTCTTTAATCTACCATTTAAACCTTTAAATCTTCTGTCTTCAACCGTGTTTATCCTTAATTTTCCAATTTAATTCTTTAATCTTTCGGTCTTCATTTTGGTCTTCAAACTTCACTGATTTTCTCTGTTTCTGCGTGTAGGAAGCCTTTTTGATGTGTCGGAAGGTTCTAAGGTACATCGGTGACCATGAAACATCAGTTTCAACCTTTATCTTGAAACCCTGGATCCCCTTCCTTGTTTTAGGCCCTCGGATCATCATTCTGAGGGCTCAGTCACCGAATATGACCATGCGAGGGCATCTTTCAAACCTTATCCGCCATTTATCCTGCAAACAAACAAAAAATATTATAAAACCCTGCTATTTGGAATTGAATGCTTATAGAGGCGTGTGGAGCGATTTATGGAGTAATGAAGAGGAAATGAATGCGGAGAAGGGATTTTATGGAGAAAACTATGAAAAATAGGGTTTAAAAATAGTTTTGGCATGAAATTTGGATGAGAGTGGTTTTGAAAAAACTATTTTAAGTGTTGTAGCAGCGGAAGATTTACATCTTGAACAGTTAGATGTAAAGACAACATTTCTCCATGGAGATTTGGAGGAAGAGATCTATATGGAGCAACCAGAAGGATATGAGGTCAAAGGGAAAGAGAAATTAGTGTGCAGGCTAAAGAAGAGCGTGTATGGCTTAAAACAGGCTCCAAGGTAGTGGTATCTAAAATTTGACAACTTTATGTCTGAACAAGGCTATACTAGATGTCACTCTGATCATTGTGTTTATCTGAAAAAGAAAAATGATGGAAGCTATATTATATTCCTATTGTATGTAGATGACATGCTTGTTGTAGGTTCTAACATGCAGGAAATAAATGTGCTCAAAAGAAAATTGGCAAATTCATTTGTAATGAAGGATTTGGGAGCTGCAAAAAAAATCCTTGGAATGAGAATAACTAGAGACAGGAAAAATCGCAAATTAACACTATCTCAAAATGAGTACATACAAAAGGTGTTGAAAAGATTTAATATGCAGAATGAAAAACCAATTAGTACACATTTTGCTAGCCATTTCAAACTTAGTAAGGAGATGTGCCCCAAGACCCAAGAAGAAATGGATTATATGTCTAAAGTTCCATATGCATCAACAGTTGGAAGATTAATGTATGCAATGGTCTGCACAAGCCCTGATATTGCACATGCAATGGGAGTTGTAAGTAGGTACATGAACAATCCAGGAAAAGAACATTGGCTGGAAGTGAAATGGATTCTCAGATATTTGAGAGGTACCACAAATCAAGCATTATTCTTTGGTGGTTCAAACATTGCTCTACAGGGATATGTTGATGCAGATATGGTAGAATATATAGATAATAGGAGAAGCACTATAGGATATGTATTTACTGTAGGTGGAATAGCTGTCAGTTTGGTTTAAAAAATCCAAAGTGTTATTGCACTTTCAACAACAGAAGCAGAGTATGTTGCTACTACAGAGGCTAGTAAAGAAATGATTTGCTTACAAAGGTTTATGGATGAATTAGGTAAGAAGCATGATATGGGAACGTTATACAGTGATAGCCAAAGTTCCATTCATCTTGAAAAGAACTCAACATTTAATTCCAGGACTAAACACATACAGCTCAAGTACCATTTCATTCAGTCAGTATTGGAAGATGGACAGTTGAAGCTAGAAAATATACACACTAGCTAGAATTCTGCAGATATGCTCAAAAAAGTTGTAACCAGGGAGAAACTAAGATTATGATCAGTTTCAATCGGTTTTCAAGGATGAAAATGAAGATGAGAGATAGCCAGAGGATTTATTGTCTAGCAAATGAAGCAGCGTTGCAGTTGCTACAATCAGTCTCCAAGTGGGAGATTGTTGGGTGTGGAGCCTGATTATCTTGTTTATTTTGTATCATAGCGTTGGACCCCTGTAACTTAATGGGGTGGCAATGCCGCCCTCAATTAAACACTGCCTGGGGGGTCCAGGGGGGGCGGCTACGAATTTATGGAGCCCACCCCTCCCCCCCGACGGGGGATTTCGGGGGCAGTGCCCCCGAAGCTAAGAACATATGTAAAATTGCCTTGTAAAAGTATAGTAATTTCTATTCAATTTGGGCCATTCATTAGGCAGATGATCTGACAGTAGAAGTTATGTTTATTTTAGGGTTTTTTTCCCTAGAAGGCAACCCCTCACTTTTATGAGGTTATTGTATTGCAGCTATGTATTTTTTGTGTTTTCTCAGAGCGAGAAACAGATAGGGAGACTATGAGAGAGAACAGAGGATATTACAGTGGATCTGCTGTAGGTTGTGTCTCTTCATTTTTGTTGGATAATAGAAAGGAAGGACTGGCTGTTCGGGGTGGACGTAGCCCAAACTGGGTGAACCACGTATATATGTGTCTCTCTGGTTTTATGTTTTTTGTGTGTTTGTGTTTTCCGCATATTTTATATGTTGCATTGCTCTGTAATATTTAATTTTCTAACAAAATAGGTCACAACATCCACAAGTTCTAGAACACAAAATTTCTTTCAACTTCAGCAGAACTATGTATTACTTCAAAGACTTTTCAAATGCCCCAACATACAATGAGTCTGAATGCAGTGTTTATGCTGCAAATGAGGAGATGGAACCATCTAGGGTTCAAAATGTTATTAATGACATAGTAAATGCACTCCTATCCTTAAAAACCATGTAAGGCATAAGGTAGGAATGTCTCTCAACTACTTATCTATCTAATAAATCTTCTTTTACTTCCTGAGGATGAAATAGTTGAAAAGATTGACTTTGAGGCCTTTTTCCTTCTTTACATTAACTGTTCTGACAGTTTGTAATATCTTCTTTAGTGTAATACATGTTTATTTGTCTTTTGAGACATAAAGTAAGTGAAAGGTGTTAATTTTGATTTATCAAGTGAATAACTGCTCTGTGTTGACTTATCCGAGGCTACTTTAGCCTAATTTCCCTTGATTTCATCATAAACTATGTTTTAAGGAATTTAGCTTTTCTTTGCCTTTAATTAATCTGATTTTAGGCTTTCATTTTTCCTTAAGCCTTTATCATCATACTTATGTTGTCTTTTGCTTTATCACTTCTTAAACCATTTGTTCTATTTATTTATCCTTTTAACTTCAACCTTTAATCACTGATTTCTTAAAGGGGTAATCTTTTCAGCTTTATCCCTTTAAACTATGTTTTGGCCTAATTCTTCCTTTAGTCTTCATAATCCATTATATCGTCTTTATCTCCTTTCAGACCTTTTTTAAACTTCTTTCATCTGTCTTTAACTGTGTTCTCTTTAATCTTCCATTTAAACCTTTAAATCTTCTGTCTTCAACCATGTTTATCCTTAATTTTCCAATTTAAGTCTTTAATATTTCGGTCTTCATTTTGGTCTTCAAACTTCACTGATTTTCTTTGTTTCTGCGTGTAGGAAGCCTTTTTGATGTGTCGGAAGGTTCTAAGGTACATCGATGGCCATGAAACATCAGTTTCAAACTTTATCTTGAAACTTTGGATCCCCTTCTTTGTTTTAGGCCCTCAGATCATCATTCTGAGGGCTCAGTCACCGAATATGACCATGGGAGGGCAGCTTCAAACCTTATCCGCCATTTATCCTGCAAACAAAAAAAAGATATTATAAAACCTTGCTGTTTGGAATTGAATGCTTACAGAGGTGTGCGGAGCGGTTTATGGAGCGATGAAGAGGAAATGAATGCGGAGAAGGGATTTTATGGAGAAAACCGTGAAAAATAGGGTTTAAAAATAGTTTTGGCATGAAATTTGGATGAGAATGGTTTTGAAAAAAAAACTGGTGGTTTTCACGCTACCCATGAGCAGTTAGCAGTTTTTCCCTGATTGAACACGATACGTGTCGGAGGGTGACGCATGTCCCCTCGAAAACCGCTTTTTTCGTGTCAATTTGGGTCGCTAACCCACGGCATAGAAATCTCGCGTGAAAATGAATCTAAGCAGTCGGATCTAGATAGGCCAGATCAATGGTGGGGGAGGAGCGCGGTGGGGAAAGGTGCGCGGCGGAAGGGGGATGGTGGAGGACAGCTGGCGGAGGAGGATTGGACGGGTGGTAGAGCGATGGATGGTGGGCTAGCGGGGGTGATGTCAGCTAATGCATCGTGGAGCAGGTTGGGAGACGGGAGGAGAGGAGTCGCAGGGTTAAATGTAGGGCGTTGGATCTAGGCCTAAGGCCTTTAATCTACGGTCAAGAATGGACCGAGAGAAGGCAAGGTGTGGTGAGGGAGGTTTAATGATTTGGGAGCATGGTGGCTGTTGGATCATGGTGATCTACAGCTAAGATTGCTCCAGGATTTGACCAATATGGCGGGGGAAAAAACAAAGGAAAGCAGATTTTTGTAAGGGGCGTGGGGGTAACAAATGCTAAGGGAAGGGACTAGAAAAAAAGGAGTGGGAAAGGTCCGGTGGAGGAGTAGGGGACCGGGAGCAGAGAGACAGGGGGCTAGCCGACTTTAGCTCAGGATCAGGCCCTCGGGTCATATGTAGGAAAGGGGTGGAGGGTTAAGCCCTCGAGGGCTTAAGCCCCAAATTTTGTCAAAAACAGTGGGAAAAAGGCCTAAACGGGGTTTTTGGGACTTTTTTCAAGGTTTCCGATAGACAAAAAGAGGGTTTTTTTTTTTAAGGAAAAGGGTCAAGGGCTAGCACCTGGTCATGACCCTGGGTCTCGTGAAGAAGAGGGGGCTGGGGCTCAAGCCCAAAGGGGATTTAAAGCTCAATGTGTTAAAAAATGGTCGGAATAGGCTAAAACATAGGATTTTTGGCCTTTTAAAAGCTTCCGATAAGGGAAAAAGAGTTTTTAAAACCATATAAAGGAGTTATGATCGTTTAGAGGGCTTTTTAGAAGAAATGGGAAAAAAAGGGGAAAAAAGGGGATTTTCAGAGGGAATGGAGTTTTTTTATGAAAAGAAAGAGGTCCTTTTGAAGGGGAAAATGAGTGTTGGGATAGGAGAAAATGAGTGAAATTTTATGAGAAAATGGATAACTTAGGGATAGTGAACACAGTGAGATTTCCAAAATTCAGAAATTTTCATGAAAAGTTTGTTTTGGAAATTCATGGACTGATCTAGCCATTATCAGATATAACATAATTTATAGATGGCTAACATGTGTTTTATAGTGTTTTGATGTGTAATGGTTTGGAATTTCTTGCATTTATTTTTTAATTATCATACATAACTATGTGTTTCAATTTTTATACACATTCTTCTTTAGTTTATTTTCGGAAGAAAAATATTTTAGAATTCTACCTCCTTTCAAATAACTCCTCTACTCCATTTACTCATGTATATCATTTCTTCTTTTCATGATATTTTCATTTTTCATAAGAAGTTTTTTGTTAACTAATTCCTCTTATTTATTAGTTTCCCATACACAATGGAAATTAATATTGAATCATTAAATTCCTTGAAATACCCCCACCAAAGGTATTAATGGAACTAACCTTAACAGTAATCTTTTCGTCCTATGGATAAAATTTTCTACTCCACATTTGAGTTGTTACTTCAATTTTTGAATAAGATGACTTTGATGCTTTAGTTTCTTCATCCTTCCTTTTTTCCTCCAAAACTATTTCACTATAGATAAATTTCATCTCTTTTATCAACACCTTATTTTTCCATTGGGTTAATCATAATCATAGATTATTTGAGATAATATTGAGTGATTGATTGATGAGTTTCGTAATGGTGCTTTATGATCCCAAGGTTTTGGTAACCCACTATATCTGATATAATGGAGGTTAATTAAATACTTGAGGAACTCAATTGTAATATATCTAAATCTTTAGAGAATATTTTCTAAAATATCTATGCACATACAGTTTTTGTTGTTTTAGATATTTTTCTTTGTAATGAAACACTTCCAATATTAAAGCTTTATCTAAATATAATGCAATTGCTTATTTATCTTAGTGAGATTCATTCATTTTACACAAAGAATCATCTCTTTCATTTTCAAATTCATCCTCTTTCCTAAGTATCACAAGATCTTGCAAGCTTCCTCAAGTGGATAAATGCACTCATGTTCATCCTTTGAGGTTTCAATGGTCTTCATTGCTCTCTTTTTAGACTCAAACCGTAAAATAGCTTACCTAAATATATTTTTGGAGATTTAAAGAGATTAATTTGGAAATACAATGGTGCAGCTTCCAAGTGCCTATGTTCAAAATCACTAAGATTTTCATCCAGTTCTCCATGTGAAATTGTAGTTGAACCTGCACATAATCACTATAGATAGAAAATAATGAAAAAAAGTTGCAAGTAGGAAAGAAGACATAAAGTAGAAGAAAGGATGAAATCAATTTGATTCACACATACACACCCACAAATGAGAGAAAAAAAATTACATATGACATACTGTATACAGTTTAACTAATACATTATAATAGGGCATCTATAGAGATGTTGTCATGCATTAAAGAAAAAGGACACCTAGGCCTAGTTAGGTGGCCATGGAGTGGTCAATTAATTGTCTCATGAAAGTGGAGAGAAGTAAAACACATGCATGCACTTTTGAAGTGACTTCTTAGTGATAATATTGAGTTTCCCATGCATGAGTTCACTCCACTAGTCTAACTAAAGTACAAATAAGTGTATGTAATATCTCCAATACCCCTCCTAAAGCACTACTAGGGATAACACAATGAATGTATCTTGGAAAGAAATCATGTAAGGTACCCATTTTATAATGAATCTATGTAACATTGAAAATTTTAAATAAAAGGAAAGAGGGAAAACCACCTGGGAAAAAAATCACTCTTAAAATGCAATGTCAAAAAAGAAATATAACTGATAGGCAGTTTTGTCCTTCACCCTAAGGTGATCTTGCAAAAAGTGAAACTTCTTCTGAGTGAAAGACTTCATGAAAATTTCAATGGTTTATTTAGAAGTGGAATATTATTGCAAATTGATGAACCCATCATATAAAATCCTTAAATGTAGTGCATGTGTATCTTGATGTTTTTTATTCATTTTCATTACACTAGATATCCACAAAAGTTATGTGTTCTTTAATTGCCACACCAAATGGTAGTTGGGTGATGAAATAGGATAAAAAGCTTAGTGAGGAATTTATGTGACTAAATGGAAAGAATATAAATGTTTACTTCACCTTTGTGTTCAACATTTGGTGATGTCAAAGAAATCATGAAATTATTTTTTCTACGTCACCAAAAAATGGGGTTGAATCCAAAACTTAGAACATATTTTGAAGTGGACTTGTGATCAATGTTATCACCATCCCAATTTGAATTAGTGTGTCCAATGAGATCCATATTACACCCTACTACATAATGAATCCCATAAGTGATGTTTCCATGGACATATCTGAGTATATGCTTGGTGGTTTTCATATGTAGCTCTTGTGGCTCCTACATGTATATAAAAACTACGCCTACTACATGTTATCATATAAAAGGTGATCACCTAGCCATAATTCATTAGGTGTATTGACATATGTCATGTAGTATGGGTTTTTACACATTAAAAACCACTTTTAACTTAGGAAATAGCCTAAGGAACCACTTTTCCTAAGTTATTTTTGCTAATTAATTTACCCACATGAAAATAACCCATAAGTTCATTAATTTTATGTTATTTTCATATTTGTACCCACTAAAATGAAAATAATTCAAAATATTATCACTCACATTTTATGTTTCCATAAGAATAATTCAATAAATCATTTATTTATTGATTATTGCTTAACCCTTTATAATATTCTCATAGAAATAATTTATTAAATCATTATTTATAAACTATTTCTAACTTATTTTACCATTTCACCAAGAAGTAATTTCATAAACTCATTTGTTTATTAATTATCCTTATTATTTTACCCATTTTTATTAATCAACTCAATAAATCATTAATTTTTGAGTTAGATATCTAAATAAAGTCTATTGACCATTTATTTCACCTTTTCCTCTACCAAATAATAATAAAATACCAAAACTTGTTATATCTTGATTTGAACCAACAAATATTTTATTATTGGACTACATAAAATATAACCTAGCATTTTATTATAAATAGAGAGGTTTTATCTTCCCATTCTACATAACCATTATGATCATTCATGCTTTGATACTATGACATTTGAGTGTTATCCACTAGAGCCTTAACATCTTTTTCTTTTTTCTTTTGGTGTCCTTGGATCATTGAACTAGTTTTTGAGAAAAGGATCCATCAAAAATATAGATAGAGGATCATTAAAGAACCCTCCAAATGAGGAGGCTCCCTTTAGCCATTCTCATAGGGAGCTTCTCAATAGGTTTTAATTTTTAATAAAATCTTTATCTTTGAGCAATGATTTTAGTAATTGTTATTTGCTTTAGATATATTTTCTTCTACCTAGTTTCTTCTATTATTATTCTTTTATGCAAATATAATAATTACACATGAATAGTTACTACTTTTAGGCTTTAACCCTCTTTGTTAGGATATTCTAACACATAGGAAATAGTTAAGAATAACTTATTCTAGTATAAAGTTAGGTAAAGTGTGTTTCTTTACTATGTACATTTGTAACTTATAATCTGACGGTCATGATTTGTAGTGATCCGACGGTTCACTCTCTCCTCGGTATTAATGACACTTGATACGTGGCTTAACACCTGATTTTTCCATGATCTTTGTTTAAAGATCATGGAGGGTCATTATTCTGTTAACCGTTTATGAGAGAAACATATGTAACTTTTCTTTTATATTAACAAATTTCCTGAAGTGGCCACGTTGGTTAAGGTCGTGGACTGTTTCCATCTTCGAGGGTTTTAACCACATGATAATAATGTTGTACTAATTTGTGATCTATTTGTGAGTGGTGACATTTGGTTCTTGATCTACGAAACTTGCCCTGTAAATTCCTACATGGTGTTAGAGTTATTTTGAGGGTCGCATCCATTTTCGATCCAAATTCGAAGCCGGTTTGACTACATGCAGTTGTCGTTTTCTAGATATATTATTTCTGAACTTTTTCGGGCCTAGAGAACTGCTCTGTTGTGTCTATAGAATTTGTTACAGTGAAGAAAGCCTTTTTTTTTATGTGAAAAGTTTTATGGTTTCCCAAGTTATGTCAGTCTAGATTTGGAGGCATACAATATATGTTTTGCAGTTATATTTGTTAATAGCTTTTCTTATTTCAGTTCCCTCTATTTGTTTTGATTTTTAGGTTTTATTTATTTGTCAGATCTATACCCTCTTCTTTGTGTATTCTCTTTTCTCTACGCTGTGTGCAATATCGAAAAATTATAAACAAGAAGATTTTTTTTTACTACGTATGCTCTTTCCCCACGTCTTTGTGTGATTTGGGGAAACAAAAAATAGTAAAAATAAATAGTTTTCAGTAAGGCTAACCAAAAAACTAACATTCTCCCATAAGTCTTGCATTTATTTGTTTGCTCAATTTTTTGTGCAGGAAAAGCATGCACACCAAAGAACAGTTGACAACCAAACGGATTAAAGAGAGTTTTTTTTTCTCTGAAAAATTTGTTTGGAAATCACAGTCCTTTCTTCAGCTCTGGAACCATGTTAGTTCGAAACCACTCTAAGTAAAGGCTAACTAACGCGACACTCTGCTCTTGACTTGTGTGTTAGTAATGCCGAGGCTCCTCTAAAACAGAGCGTTAATACAACAAACTAATGCTCCTCTTGACTCAGTTTTTCAAAAGGCGTAACTTCTTCATCCGGAAGTCATTTCTCGAGGCGTTTTTTTTTTTTAAACGGGCTAATTTTTCAAGATATTTCCATTGGAGTAGTTAGTTTCAACTTTTCTCAGCTTCAGTTTTTGAAATGGAAAGTGCATGCCTGATTATTCTTAACAACGCCAATTATTTCCAATGGCTATCTCACATGGTAGATATACTCATAAGTAAAGGGCTTTAAAGAATAGCCACAGGACAAGAAACTAAACCTTCTGATGATGATAAAGTCCCTAAATGGGAAAATAAACAAGATCAAACACGAGGGTTGATAGGAATGTCCATTGCTCAATATCTTTGATTTCACATTCTTAACATTGACACCCCTGATAAAGCCCTGGAAAAGCTAAATACTGTTTTTGGCATCCAAAATCAAATCAGGCCCACCAACTTGAAAATGAGTTGCTTACTTTGGACCCTAATAATTTATCCTCTATTGAAGATTTTTTGTCCAAATTCAAGACCCTTAGAATTCTTTTAGAAGGTTGTAAGGTCAAAAGGAAGATGGTAGCCTCACTATTGCATTCTTTGCTAAGCTTCTGGCCCCCCGCATATTCTCGTATTTGTTTCCCCTCGCCTTCCATTCCACTATAGAAGCCAATACTCTAGAACCGCCTTCAAGAACCCCCTCTTTGATGCCTTTTGCGATTCTTCGATAAGAGAATAAGAAAAAATTTTACACCTTGGTTACAACTTCCTGAAATGTTTAAGTAAGCCTTACCGCACTCAACAAATAACCATATATCAAAAGAATCCCAAGAAGGCGTATCCTAAAAAGTATGGTCCTAAACCAAACAAGGTTCCTAAGCAATTTCAGCTGCAAACTGAAAAAGCAACTCACCAAAATGATAAGGCAAATAAAAACAAAGGGAAGAAGATAGATAGACATTGCAACTTTTGCAATTGTGATGGCCATATAGAGTCCAAATGTTTTAAGAATATGGAAGCCTTAGAAGTAGCAATGAAGAAGCACAACATCAATTTGGAGCACTCTTCACCTTCATCTTTAGGAATGGAACTTTCTGCTTGTGGTTGTCAAGCATCAAGATTTGGTTGTGCATTAAATGTATCTTCCTCTTCTTATTCTCATGAGTGGCTCATTGATTCTAGAGCTTCTTATCACATGGCCAAAAATAAAGCCATGTTTTCTTCTTTAAATGATTGTAACACCAAAAATATTTATGTTGGTGATGATAGATCTCTTAGTGTTGTAGGATTTGGAACCATTCATCTAGATAATGTTCAGTTTAATGATTTACTATGTGTTCCTACCTTTACATGCAACCTTCTATATATTTATTAGATAACTCATTCTGGTGAAGGGAAAATAGTAGAATTATCACCTCATGATGTTTTAATCAAGGACCTTAAAGATCCCAAACATATTTTAGCTACTAGCATTGTTGATGATTCCACAAGGTTGTATAATTTTGACAACTTTGGGCCATCATGTCTTCCCTCTGTTTTTTTTGCTCATAATGATGATGTGAGCAAACTTTGGCATGAGCGATTTGGTCACTTAAACTATCGCTCTCTTCAAACTCTATGTAAGTAAAATATGGTGACGGGCCTTCCTATGGTATCTTGCCTAGATGGTTTTGTCTCTGAATGTGTACTCAGAAAACATCATCGGGATAGTTTTGACAAATGTGCCTCTTGGCACGCTTCAGCCCCTTTGCAGCTTGTGCATAGTGATTTATGTGGTCCACTTCATGTTGTGTCTTTCTCTGGTTTCAAGTACTTATTAACTTTCATTGATGATTTTTCCAGATGCACTTGGGTATACTTCTTAAAACCCAAGAGTGAAGTTTTTAACATGTTCTGGCTCAAGGCCTTTGTTGAGAAACAATCTGGACATCAAATTCTTAAGTTAAGATCAGGCAATGGAGGAGAATATGTTAACAACAAATTTATCAAATTTTGCACTGAGCATGCCATTCAATTACAACATATTGTTCCATATACTCCACAACAAAATGGTGTGGCTGAAAGAAAGAATCACACCTTAAAAGTAATGGCAAATTGTATGCTTCAATCTAAAGGACTTAGTCTCAATTTTTGGGCATAAGCAATTAACTGTGAAAATTACATAGTAAATCACACTCCTACTAAGGTTTTAAAGAATATAACTCCAGAATAAGCTTGGAGCTCAATCAAACCAGATGTAAGTCACTTTCATTTTTTTGGAAGTGATGCTTGAGCCCATATTCCAGATGTAAAACATAAAGCCTTATAACCTAAGAGTGAAAAATGCATTTTTGTTGGATATTCTGAAGATGTCAAAGGATATAGACTTCTTCAACCAAAATCAAAAAATATAATCATTATAAGAGATGTAAAATTTGATGAAAATATATCAGCCTGTGAGCCTAGTTCAGTGGGTGTGCCACCTTTGGCCTACAAGCCTAATTCGGCATATGTGCCACCTCTCTCTCTCTCTCCCCTATTTGTAATACCATTCCTTCTAGTTTAGATGATGACAGCGAGGATGAAAATCCTCCTCCACCTCTTGAAATTATTCCTTTTACTCCACAACTTCCAAGATGGGTCTGATCTACTCGGGATGCAGCAGGTTCTCTTGCAGGTGACCCTGCAGATCAACGACATACACGTTCTCAGTTCAAAAGAGCCTCTTCCTTATTAGCTCAAGTTCCAGAAAATCCTGATCCAGCCACCTTGAAGAAGATTCCGGTCATCCAAATTGGGATGAAGCTATGAATGAAGAATATCGTTCCTTATTGGCGAACGATACTTGGGATCTTGTTCCTCTTCCAAAAGGAAGAAAACTTGTCAGATACAGATGGGTTTACAAAACAAATTTTGAACCAGATGGAAAAGTGGATAGACATAAAGCTTGCCTTGTCACTAAATGATTTTCACAAATTGAAGGCATTGACTATACTGAAACCTTCTCCCCTATTTCCAAAAAGAATTCTATCTACCTTGTTCTTTCCCTTGCTGCCTCCATTAAATGGGAAGTCCATCATATGGATGTTAAATCCACCTTCTTACATGGATATTTGCATGAATAAATCTACATGGAACAACCCCCTGGCTTTATCCAAAATGACTCCAGCCTTGTTTTTCGCCTTAGGGAGTCTCTCTATGGTCTCAAACAAGCTCATTGGGCTTGGTATGACAAAATGGATAGATTTATATTAGATAATGGATTTTCTAGGTTTCATTCTGACAATGCTATATACACCAAGAAAGTGGGTAAGTCCTTCACCATCCTTGTTCTTTATTTTGATGATCTTATCCTTACTGGTAGTGATCCAAACCATAGTGTTCCTAACCATATCAACCCTGTGAAGTCTAGTCTCAAAATAAGCTCAGAATTTACAGACTTAGGACACTTGCATTATTTCCCTTAGTCTTTAAGTCTTGCAATCCGAAGAAGGTATTACCCTCTCGACTCAAGTATGCCCGTGATCTTCTACACCACTTTCACATGGAATACCGTAAGCCAACCCTTCTCCCTTTAGTCCGGAGTCAAGACTGGAGTGAAGCTTTCGGTCACTTGTACTACCCCTGAAGTTGATGCTACCTTATACAATCAACTTGTTGGTAAACTTATATATCTAACCCATACCCATCCTGACCTTTCCTTTTTCTTTTGTCTTGCACTCGGTTTATGCACCAACCTCATGAAAGTCATTGAAAGTGTATAAAACAATACTTGTTATATTTCTCCGAGGTAAAGTTCATTTATTCATTACAGTGCAGGAGCATCTCCATTGTTGATTGGTTTCACTGATTCTGATTGGGCTGGTGACCTTGATGATCGAAATTCTACTGCAGGATATGTATTCACTCTTAGTTCAGGACCTATTACTTGGTATTGTAAGAAAAAAAGTTCCATCTCTCTTTCTTCAGCAGAAGCAGAGTATCGTGGTGCAATTGAAGCCATCAAGGAAGCCATGTGGCTTCGTCAGATTTTGTCTGAATTTGGTCTTCATCAGCAGCATCCAACTACACTTTGGTGTGATAATTAGAGTGCCATTCAGCTATGTAAAGATCCAGTTCAGCATCAGTGTATGAAACACATTGAACTCCACATACACTTCATTAGAAATCTCATTCATGATCATGTTCTTGAAGTGCAGTACTGTCCAACCAATGATCAAGTAGTCGATATCTTTACGAAGGCTCTCACAGAAGCGAAGTTTACCAGACTTAGATCCATGCTTGGAGTTCAAGAAAGTTGTCATTAAAGGGGGATAGGCTCTAATTCCTCCTTCCTTCTCCTATTGTGTCACCTTTGTAAATCCTTCAATCCTAGCCCAATTTATTCTTAAGGGGGGATGTTAGGATATTTCGACACATAGGAAATAGTTAAGAATAACTTAGTCTAGTATAGAGTTAGGTAAAGTATGTTTCTTTACTATGTACATTTGTAACTTATAATTTGACGGTCATGATTTGTAGTGATCTGATGGTTCACTCTCTCCTCAGTATTAACAACACCTTATTCATGGCTTAACACCCAATTGGTCCATGATCTCTATTTAAAGAGCATGGAGGGTCATTATTCTGTTAACCATATATGAGAGAAACATATGTAACTTTTATTTTTTATTAATAAATTGCTTGAAGTGGCCACATTGGCTTAGGCCATGGATTGTTTCCCTCTTCGAGGGTTTTAACCACGTGATAATATTGGTGTACTAATTTGTGATTTGTTCGTGAGCGGTGACCTTTGGTTCTTGATCTACAGAACTTACCCTATAAATTCATACACTCTTATTTGTTTTTATGCTACTATCCACTGTAGAAATTATTTTCTTTTCTAACCCTTGTGCATGAAGACATATAACACTCATATGAGAGATCTAGACAAGGTTGAGTGAGATAGAGGAGATTTCCCACAATTTGTCTATACATGGTGCAATGAACCAATGACATATCATTTCCATCCTCAAGTTATACCCCTGATAAGAAAGGAGTAACTATTTGCTTGTAGTCAATCATGTGAAAGAAAACTAAGAGAGATATTGCATACTTGGGCTGAGAATTTTGGTCCATGAATAATTCTGGTTCATTTTTTGTCTATGGAAGGAGTGTAACAGACCCATATATATTACAAGAAACCTGTTATGCAAATAAATTTTGGTTGCAACAATTATTGAGGTTAAAATACTTGGGATTAGTAGATCATTTACATAGAGAAATATCATCAATAGAGAATCAAATTTTCTTAGTATATAAACATGTTGACAGGAAAAAATGCCCGACCAACAATAAGGGGATCTCCCCGGTATAAAGTCCCAACTAGACTCTAGAACATTTGGGATAGAGATCCTGTCTGGGGTGTAGGTCCAGATTTTTATTCAATTCAGTGTCCTGGATTGATAACATAAATTATCGACCAGGGCTGGTAAACTGATGAGGTGTACTTGCACTATATGTGCCTAAATATGCTTACTCTCATTTCATTTTTTCAGTATTTTATTGACGTTTTTTTATTTTTGTTATGTTTGATTTTTAGTATGCTACTCTATGCTTAGAAGATGAAGTCAAATCTATGTCAAAAAGAAAAGAAAAGAAAACCTTAGATTTAAAACAGAGTTTAATTGTAAATTTTGTTCCTAATTAGGAAAATGGTGAAAAATAGAGTATCCTAATCCATGGATGTTATAGCTTTCAAATGAACATGAAACGTAACTGAAAATAATATAATCCAACCTGGTCCATTTAGTTAGAGGTTTGTTGGAATAATTTTTGAAAGAGATTAAACTCTAATGTGATGAGGATCTTCCTAAAACATACAACAACTTAGAATATTATAGTGAAATCTTATTCATGTGATAGAGTTATTTTGGAATAGCTTGAGAAGAATATTGCTACAATATACTAAGGATCTCCTATGGAATATTTGAAACAACTTATGACATTACAACTAGATCTCATTCATCAGCTAGATATTTATTGGAATAGTTTATGGTAGGAGTTAGACATAATGTGATAAGGATCTTCTAAACAAAAATCAAGCAGTAACTCACAGTATTACAACTAAGTCTTTTCTGTGATTTAGAGATTTATTGGAACAATTTTAAGAAAAATACTGTTTATAATAATATGAGGATCTTCTATCTAATTGCAGAACAGGAAATGCTAATAACTCAACATAGTACAACTAAATCTCATTCATATAATAGTGATATGCTGGAAAAGCTTTAAGAAAAAGAATGGTTGTAGGATAATGAGGGTCTTCTTAATCTAAATGACAAAAACTAAAGTGCTAGTAACTTAGGATGTTACAATTAAATCCATTCATTGAATAGAGATATGTTGGAAAAGCTCAAGAAAATACTAACTATAACATCATGAGGATCTTTTATTTAAACAAACAATGTAAGACATGATACTAAAAGATATGAACTCAGAAAACTGTCTAAGTAAGAAGTATAAAAAAACATAATTAAAAGCTACTAATCTAGAAAGCATGTAGAAACCTCCTTGGATAGCAGGGGCCCTCTGCTATCAATTTGGCATAACAATATTTAACTCCTCAAGGTTGTCTTCAGTACATCATCAGAGTTATGCTTCTTTTTATTATAAAAAATACTTCAACATAGAGTATCATAGTATTGGTAAAATAAGTATCAACTGTCTCTCTCGGTCTTACCAAGCTAAATTTATAGGCAATTACATAACTGATATTGAACGAAAGTAGGCACAGGTGTACTTCTAAAGTCAAAATCAAACTAAAACTCCTTTTTAGGACTCGCGATTTGCTGAAAGCAAATCAAGAGTCCTTATCCTTATAGAAATTAGCTTCTTGGACTTTTGTTTTGACCACGTGCATAAGCATCTCCAGTTATTGATTCAGCCTTCGTGGATGACAAGGAATGATGTAGGAAAGATTTAGAATTTAACCATATACGTCTTTTCTTCAGATGACACCTGTAACATGTTCAAACACCAAAATGGCTACGAAACGTTTCACTGGCTACAAAATGACTGCATTTTGTAGCTAAAACTACTCAGAAATCATTAAGACAACAAAATCACAAAAGTAAAACAAGTTAGTGATTGCATGTATTCCTTAAGTGATTTTAATCATTCTTATTGGTCTTTAGGTCTAAGGAATGATGAAATGAAGTGGAATTTGGCAAAAGAGAAGACAATTTTAGGGCTCAACATACCCCCATTGCAAAAAATTTGCATGTCCTCATGCAATTTCATCAAAACTTTATTTCATTTGTACTGATACTTATGCAAGAACATCTAACCTCCTTTTTCTGTTTCTTCTGGTAGTTAATGTCATCCTGGGTTTCCTCATGAGTGTTTTGAACTTCAGATTAATGAGTGCCCTATTCAATTTCCTGTTTCTTTTCTTCAACTTTTTTTTCTTTATATAGTACTTCCATTTTTTGAGAGAGAGTGTTGTTAATGATGCCTTTAAATTTGACCTGCTCTCTTAGGATTTCATTTTCATTTTTGATATGGTTATTTAGTATCTCGAATTCATAATTGTCTCTTTTTAAAATTTCAATTGGAGGTTCTTGTGGAATGGGGGATCTTTCTCTGTTCTCTGAGGCTTTTCTTTCTAATGATTCCACATAGTCATAAATCTGTTGTTGGGCTGGATCTACATCTGGGGTTCTTCTATCAGGATTTTCTTCATACTGGTATACAGGAGATCTGTCAACTGGTGTCTAGATTGGAGTTTCTTCTTCTTCAATGTTTATGATTCCAGTTTCTTTAATGCATGTCTTTTTCATCATGCCTTTAAGCCTGGAGCTTCTCCTCAATTTGGGTGGATTTTCATCTTTTACATCCTCTCCTTCAAGACATTCATTTGATAATTCCTCCTTCATTTTATTCCTGAGTTGTTTCCTGATTTTTACCAACTTTTCAGAGATTATTTCATCACTGTCTTCCTGTGTTGATATATCAGGCTTGATTTCAATAGATTTAACATCTTTTTCTCTCCTACTTCTTCTCACAGGTTTTTCTTTAGACAATGTTTCTTTTGTTTCTTCAAAATGGTTTCTTAGGAGGAATTGATCCCAACTATCTCCTATCTTCTTCAAATGAAACTCAATTAATATTTTAATTAAGCCATGATGATGTAAGGTAGTTTCTAAGAACTGAAGCCTTTTCTCGGCATTCGAGGCCATCCTTTTTAAACTATTAAGTAGGAAGAAGGGAAGATTTATTTCATCATCTAGAAAATTCATCATGAGTCTAATATGATAGACATACGAAGTGCCAAATCTACCTTCACAGGTTATGAACTTTTGTAAAATTAGTAGCATATTCCTCCACTTATTTTTCAAAGTTGAACTAGGAATACCTTTCTTAAACACTGCAGTGTCCATACCTGGGTTTTTTAGTATTTGTCTCCAAGCTTCATTATGAAATTCTTTGTTTTTAAACCAACTTTCTCCCTGTCTTGGTAGCTTTGTTGCTTCTACGATGAATGACTTTGTGATGGTGAACTTGATATCCCCAATTTCTACCTCTGATCCATCGAACGACTTGGAAAATGACTTTGTGATTTCTTTGTGGAATCCATTAAATTTCTCTATAAAGCTTATTCATCCAACCTGTTGTAATAGCCCTTTAATCTGAGGGTATCCTTCTAAATATTTTGTTCCAATTGGCTCTGACCTTACAATAAGCCCCATTTCTTCTTGATAAAGATTGCTTCCTTTCTTTGGCTTCAATTCACTGCTCTGTTTCTGTTCTTCCGTCTGAATCAAAAGTAACTGTGAAAGGTTGTCTTACCCTAAAAAAAAAATGACTTCTTTGCAGATTAGGATTGGCTACGGAATATAATAATAGTGAGTGGATGTGAAACAGAATATGGAACTGGTAAATCATGAGGATAATCGAGTTTAAGAGTTTGATATGGGATGAATGACCGCGAAGAAATATTATGAAGATTTTCAAAAATTATTAATGAATGTTATGGTCTGATGACGTGACCTAATAGGTCACTTCTAGGTTATGACCATTAATTTTCAATTAATGATGATTCGTTATGGAGCGGGATGACAGAGATTTGGTCGAAGAGTTTTTATGATAGGTATTGATCAATTCAAATAATAAAATAAATTTAGGAAAACATATGACCTAACCATATTATACCTTTCATGATTTGCTATCAAAAATAATTTCACACAGTTTTACCTTAGCCCTTTTTAAATTTTTGCTGCTTTGATGTGCTTTGTCTTTCATCTGAAAAATATTGATCTTTTAGGCTCCATAATCTTCTTTGACTCATCCTCTGTTTACTGGAGTAGGTTTTGCAGAATCAATTGGCTGCAGAACAGGTAGCTACAGAATGTACCTGTAAAAACTATGAAATATGGAATGGAATGAAGTGAAATGTGGATGGAGTGAGGTATGGAATGGAATGAGATGGATCATGAATATGTCATGGAATGAAATATGGATGGAATGAAAATGAATCTACAACTTATGATTTTATGATACTTAATTGCAGAAAAGAATAATTTTGAAAATCTAAAGTGTCAGAAAAATTTTGATTTTCACCTTAGATTTTTTGTATAAACATGCCAATCAATGATTGGTTTTCGTGTTTATACCCCTTATATATATATATATATATATATATATATATATATATATATATATATATATGATTGAAGAAAAATATAATTAAGTTAGTGAAGAAGAAGAACTCTTCTTCATTAACTTCATATCAATGTTATCTTGAAATTTCTTGAAAAATTCTTCTCTTAAAAGTGGCTTATGATACAATTTCAGTCTGTGTCCATTTACAAGAAAAGCTACCTTTCCTTCATCTATTGTCCTAATTTTTATTGCTCCATTTTCAAATATTTTCACGATATCATATGGCCCAAGCCAATGAGTTTGAAATTTACCTTGAAAACCCTTGAACTTTGAATCAAATAAGAGGGCTCAGTCACCTTCTTTAAATTTTTTTTTCCTTGATGTACTTATCATGCCATCTAGTCCTTTGTTGTTGGACTATGCTTGTTCTCTGGACTACATATTTTTGAATCTCATCCAATTCATTAATCTGCTCCAGTCTGTGCTTTTATGCTTCTGTTAGATCAAGTCCTAGTTAGACTACCATTTTGAAAGTTTTAATCTGAAACTCTATGGGAAACAAGACTTGTTTTCCATAAACAAGTTCATAAGGAGTGTGACATGTTGTGTTTCTCCATGTAGTTCTGTAGGCTCGAAAGGCTTCATGAAGTCTTTCTTCTCAATCTCTTCTATGTAAATGAACAGTCTTTGTTAGGATCCCTTCAATGAATTTATTGGTGGATTCCACTTGGCCATTTACTTGTGGATGGTAGGGAGTAGATTTTCTGTGTCTGATTTTGTAATTTTTTACCATTTTCTCCACTAGATTCGATGTGAATTGAGCTCCTTGATCTGTAAAAATTACTCTTGGGACACCAAAATGAGTAAAAATATCCTCAAAAAGAAAATTAACTACAGATGAGTAATGGTTTGGCCTCTACCCATTTGGTAACATAATCAATGCAAACTAATATATATTTATTTTGTCTTGATGGAGGATTAATAGGTCCTACAAAATCCAAAGCCCATTTATCAAAGGGTTCAATGTGTACCTGAGGTTGCAATGGCATCTCACCTGAAGGAGAAGGTTTCCCTACCCTTTGGAAACTATCACACATTTTAACGTACTCTTTAGCATCCTTAAAGAGGGATGTCCAATAATATCTTAAATGAAGGATCTTATAAGCTGTCCTCTTATCAGCAAAGTGTCCACCATAAGATTCATCATGACATGCCTTGAGGATCTTAAGCATCTCGTCTTCTCGAACACACCTCCTAATAATAAAGTCTGGACCTGTTTTGTATAACTCATTAGCAATCCATGAATATTTTGAACTGTCATAAATGATCTTTCTTTTATCTCTTGTATTCATAATTGAAGGAATTTTTCCTGAAACTAGATAGTTAGAAATATCAGCAAACCAAGGAGTTTGAGTGGTAATTGCAAAGAGATATTCATCAAGGAATTTATCTTCAACTGGAGTATTGTCTTTCATGTTTTGGAGTCTAGATAGGAAATCATCTACTGTATTTTTTTTTCCAGGCCTATCTAGAATGGTGATGTTAAACTCTTGTAAAAGCAATAACCATCTTGTGACTTTGCCATTAGTAATTGATTTGTTCATTAAATACCTAATTTCAGAGTGATCTATGTGGAAAAAAGTTTCATAGCCTGTTATATAGTGTCTGAATTTATTTATAGAATGAACAACAGCTAAGAATTCTTTTTCAGTTACAGTACAATTTAACTCTGAAGGAGTCAAATTTTTACTTGTATAGTAGATGGCATAAGGAATCAGGTCTTTTTGTCCCAATACAGCTCCTAAAGTTGTATCTGAGGCATCTGTTGAAATATGAAACGGTAATTTCCAGTTAGGTCCCCTTAAAATAGGTGCTTCAGAGATTTTGGTTTTCATGGTTTCAAAAGCTAACTGGCAGTCAGGATTCCAACTGAATTCACAGTCCTTTTTAAGTAATTTGAAAAGTGGAGATGCTATTGTGGTGAAGTTTTCTATAAATCTTCTATAATACCCTGTAAATCCTAGAAAACTTCTAACATATTTTTGACAACTTGGAACTAGTAGTCTAGAGTGACTTCAACTTTTGACTCATCAACTCTGATCCCATCTCCCGAAATGTGATGTCCTAGGACAATCCCTTCAGTAAATATCATAAAACACTTTTCATGACTTAATGAAAGGTTTTCTTACTTACATCTCTTTAGGACTTTTTCCAAGTTTTCTAAGGCTTCTTCAAATGTGTTTCCATAGACTGTGAAGTCATCCATGTATACCTCTACACAGTCATGTATTAGATCTGAAAATATTCCTAATACTGCCCTTTTGAATGTTGCAGGTGCATTGCATAATCCAAATGGAAATACTCAGTAGGCATAGGTACCCCAGGGACATGTAAATGTGGCTTTGTCTTGATCCTCAAGTGCTACTTGAATTTGATTATAACCACTGAACCCATCCAAAAATGAAAAGTACTTTTTTCCTACTAATGTGTCTAACACCTGATCTATGAAAGGTAAGGGAAAATGGTATTTAAGAGTAGCTTTGTTTAATTCTTGGTAGTCAATGCATACCCTCCATTTTCCATTCTTCTTGGGTACAATCACCAAAGGAGAGACCCATTGACTATCTGAAATGGGATAAGTAAAGTTGAATTTTAAAAATTTATGCAACTCTTCTTTAACAATCTCCCTAAGGTTTGGATTCATCCTTCTCTGAGGTTGTCTGATTGGTTTACAATTTTCCTCTATATAGATATGATGAGTGCTAGTCTTAGAATTGATCCCTTTCATGTCAGTGTACTCCCAAGCATATGCAGTAGAGTGTCTCTATAATATTTTGACTAGCTTTTCTAGTTGAAATTTCTCTAGGTTTTTGTTTATGTTTAAGGTTTTTCCTAGGAATATTTCAATTGTAGAGCTGAAAAATCTTCCATGGAGTAAAGAGACATCTATCTTGATGATAAGAACTCATAGTTATATTCTTCTTGAAATTTTTCATGTTTGAATTCTGAAGAAGATTCATAATTTTCCAAAGTATTCAGAATTTGACTATCTTCACTAATTTCTGAAATAGTGAAGAGAGGTTGTATATCTTCTTCATCATCAATCCACTGAGTGTCATATAATTTTGTGATTGTTCTTGTTGGAGGATACAAGGTGAATTTCTTGGTTGAACTTCCATCAGAGATGTACATATCACCAGATCCTCATCTAATGAAAGCATCAGCTGTAGCTAACTAAGGTCTTCCTAATATAATAGGATGTCCTCCTAGAACATTTTTAGGAGTTAGGATCATGAAATCCATAGGATTCTCCCAAGAATCTAAGGACACTGGAATATCTTTTATTAGCCCATCTGGTTTGATCACAGATCTATATGCTAATTATAGCAGTGTGGGTGTAAAAAGAAGATTAGGAAGTTTTAGTTTTTCCATGATTTGCCTACTCATGATATTGATTGCTATTCCTAAATCAATATGTGTGTTTTGGATTTCAATTCCATTGATGTGTATTTTAAAAACTGGATTTCCTGGGTCTAGATACTTTGGAATGGCAATCTTACCCATCATTATATCTGCTATTTTGCCTACCAGTTGTATTTTCTTTATCTCTTTTTTTCTTTTTCCTGTTTTTTTCATATTCAACTCCTTTATTGTTTTTGCTAAGATTGGAATTTCCTTGATAGCTTGTAATAATGGAATCTTAATACAAACATTTCTTAACTCATCTAGGAAATCATAGTTGGGCATCATAATTTGTTTTTATACACCCCTATCAATTTGTAATCTTTCTAGAAAAGGAGGTGTAGAAGTAGATGTTGATGGTTGTTCTAATATAGGTGTTGAAATTATTGGTTCTGTCTATTTTGATTTTTCAATATTTTGGTCTTGAAAAGATGTTCTTTACTCAAGAATTTTATTTACCCATAGAGAATCTTCCTCGGAATTGTTTTTCTCTTGTATAATTATAGAAGGTTTCTTCTTTTCAAGTATTCTTCCAGACCTAAGTTGAACATCATTAAGGTCTAAAGGAGTAATAAAATAGGTTGGGAATTGTTGACCTTCTATCATATATGTATTCTGAGGGTTTTTATTGTTGGGGTTTGGTATTGGTTGCGTAGGCAATTGATTTTATTTTTGAGGAAATGGTAATGGAAGTGGTGGATTTTCATTTTCGTTTTGATGTTGTAGATTCTATTGAGGATTTTGTTGAGGGGGAAGTTTGAATATGTTGGATATGAGGGATAAGAAGGTGGATATTGATAATACTGGGAGAACCTTCCATAAGGATTTTGTGCTCCTTGTGCCCAAGGTTGATATTGATTTTGAAATTGGGGCCAAGGTTGCTGCCAAGAGTTCAAATTTGGTGGGAGTTGATTATACAATTGATTATTAAACCCTTGTGTCTGAGGTCCCTGCCAAGGTCTTCTAGAGACAAAGTTAAGAGATTCTGTGGAATTTGTGGGTGTTTCTTCTTGAAAGACAGCCTTAATACAAGGGAGTGAAGGAAAACTCTTGGTCTCATGTTTTTCTGAACATATTGCACAAGTCTCTATTACTTTTGCATCTAAAGGACACTCTCTCAAGGCATGCTTCTTCCTACATTTGGGACAAAATATTTCTAAGGCATCAGTTTTGGATTTTTGCTTGTTTTGTAACTTAAGGGTGTCTATTTTTTCACTAAGACTCCATAGAATGTCAGATTTGAATTCATCAAGCATATTACCTATTTTTTCCCTACTTATTATTCCAGATGCAGACTTACTTGCTCTTGCAAGAGCAGGGTCTCTTGGTCCTTTTTAAAATTTTAGATTTTCCTCCTAAAAGATTGATACATAATTAAGCTATATGAGGTAATGAAATCTGAGATGTGTACCCTTTTCCCATCATCTTGAGGATATCTGTTCATTCATCCCTAATTTTTTTCAACAAGAGAGCTTTCAAAGTATCTTGATCTAGGTTTTCCATTTTTTCCCTCTTGATGTTATAATTGAATCTTTCCAAAAAATCTTCCAGATTTTCATCCTCTTTTTGCATCATCTTAAGCACTTCTTCCTTATGATTGATTGGTATACAGTAATCCAAGTATCTATCTAGAAATTATTTTCTCATTTCATCCCATGTCCTAATAGACGTAGTGATTAAACTCATAAACCATTTTAATGTTGCTCCTTTAAATGTTGAAGGGAACAGTTTAAGTTTCTGAGCATCTTGTAGATAATCATAGGTTCTACATAGAACTTCAAATTCAAATAAGAAGGTCTCAGGATCCTCACTTTTTAGTCCATGAAATTTTGGAAGAACAGAAGGTGAGATATTTTTCATAGTTGCATTAGTCTCTTCATCTATTATAGGGAATCTAAAAGGACTTCCAGCTCCCCTTCTACCTCTTCCTCCTTCTGCATTTCCTCTTCCCCTACCTTCTTTTGCACCTCTACCTCTTCCTCTATCTCCTCCTATTTCTCCTCTACCTCTACCTCCTCCAAATCGTGTATATTCCCCATTAAATACTTATCCCTCCCCTTCTTCTTCCATGATAGAGTATTCTGAATTGATATACGGTTCAGTTGGAAGAGCTAGTTGTTCTACTGGTTCTTCTATCAAGGGTATATTGAAGAAATATTCCTCTTCTTCCTCTTCACTAGGGAATTGTAATTCTTCTACTGGAATATATTCCCCTGTGGAAGTGAAAAAGGTTATCCCTTCTGTAGGAGTCGTTGGATCTTCTTCCTATAGAATTGCTTCAGTGGATGAAGTGGGGGATCTTCCTGATGGGATATCTGATCTTGAGACCTCTGGAATCCTATGACCAGTATAATATGGAATGTGAGTTTGAGTTGGAGGTGTGTTGCTTCTTGGTCTTCGTGGAGTGAGTGGAGTTGTGGGAATTAAGCTTCTCCCTCTTACAAATCTACCCCTAGAATCTCTTTCTCTACGCATATCATTATTTTTTGGAAATAGGAAATAAGGCTACCTAGTTACACCTCCCCGGCAACGATGCCAAAATGTTTAGTCAATTCAGTGTCCTGAATTGATAGCATAAATTATCAACCAGGGCTAGTAAACTGATGAGGTGTACTTGCACTATATGTGCCTAAATATCCTTACTCTCATTTCATTGTTTTAGTATTTTATTGATGTTTTTGAGTTTTTTTATGTTTTAGTTTTAGTATGCTACTCAATGCTCAGAAGATGAAGTCAAATCTATGTCAAAAAGAAAAGAAAAGGAAAAGTTAGATTTAAAATAGAGTTTAACTATAAATTCTGTTCCTAATTAGGAAAATGGTGAAAAACAGAGTATCCTAATCCACAGATGTTATAGCTTGCAAATGAACATGAAAGGTAACTCAAAACACTATAATCAAACCTGATCCATTTAGTTAGTGGTTTCTTAGAATAATTTGTGAAAGAGATTAAACTCTAATGTGATGAGGATCTTCCTAAAATAGAAAACAACTTAGAATATTATAGTGAAATATTATTCATGTGATAGAGGTATTTTGGAATAGCTTGAGAAGAAGATTGCTACAATATACTAAGGATATCCTATGGAATATTTGAAACAACTTATGACATTACAACTAGATCTCGTTCATTAGCTAGAGATTTATTGGAAGAGTTTATGGAAGGAGATAAGACATAATGTGAGAAGGATTTTCTAAACAACAATCAAGCAGTAACCCACAGTATTACAACTAAGTATTTTTTGTGATTTAGAGATTTATTGGAAGAACTTTGAGAAAAAAATTGTTTGTAATAAGATGAGGATCTTCTATCTATTTGAAAAATAGGAAATGCTAATAACTCAACATAATACAACCAGGTCTCATTCATATAATAGTGATATGTTGGAAAATATTGAGAAAAAGAATGGTTGTAGGATAATGAGGGTCTTCTTAATCTAAATGACAAAAACTAAAGTGTAGTAACTCAGAATATTACAATTAAATCCATTCATTGAATAGAAATATGTTGGAAAAGCTTGAGAAAAGAATAAATGTAAAATCATGAGTATCTTTTATCTAAACAAACAATGTGAGACATGATACTAAAAGATATAAAATCAGAAAACTGTCTAAGTAAGAAATATAGCAAAACGGAATTGAAAGCTAATTATCTAGAAAGCATGTAGAAGCCTCCTTGGATAGTAGGGGCCCTCTGCTATCAATTTGGCATAAAAATATTTAACTCCTCAAAGTTGTGTTCAAAACAGCATCAGAGTTATGCTCCTTTTTATTATCAAAAGTACTTAAAAACAGAGTATCACAGTATTGGTGAAATAAGTATCAACTGTCTCTCTTGGTCTCATCGAGCTAATTTTATAGGAAATTACATAACTGATATTGAATGAAAGTAGGCACAGGTGTTCTTTTAAAGTCAAAATCAAACTAAAACTCATTTTTAGGACTCGTGATTTGCTGAAATCAAATCAAGAGTCCTTATCCTTATAGAAATCAGCTTCTTGGACTTTTGTTTTGACCACGTGCATAAGCATCTCCAGTTATTGACTCAGCCTTCGTGGATGAAAAGGAATGATGTAGGAAAGATTTGGAATCTAACCATATACACCTTTTCTCCGGATGACACCTGTAACATGTTCAAACACCAAAATGGCTACGGAACATTTGACTAGCTATAGAATAACTACATTTTGTAGCTAAAACTGCTCAGAAATCATTAAGACAACAAAATCACAAAAGTACAAGAAGTTAGTCATTGCATGTATTCCTCAAGTGATTTTAATCATTGTTATTGATATTTAGGTCTATAAAATGATAAATGAATGATGAAATGGAGTGGATTTTGGCAAAAGAGAAGATAATTTTAGGGCTCAACACCAGCTACCGTTGAATATGCCTTTCTCAGATGGAGGTGTGTCTCGTGGACAAGAGGATGCATGACTACTCGAATGATATGAAACAAATGGTCAATGAGTTCTCCTAAAAATGAAATATTATAAATAGAAAAGTGGTATTTAAAGCATGCATCCAAAGGAAATGTTGTTAGCAACACATCATTAGGTTCATGCTCATAAAGAAGCTTGCTTGACCATAAAAGAAACAGTCCTTTATGGTTGAAACACCCTTCAATTCCTTGAGCATTTTCCGAGAGATTGAAAAGATATCAACAAATAAGTTATTAAACATTCTTGAGCAAAACACATCCACATATCATTGACACATCCAAAGAGCTTAAACGTACAAATGATATATTAACATAAAAACGTAGACTAGTCAATTATAAAAGATAGAAAACACATAAAGACATAATATTCATAATGCTAACACACATGCGTTTTCATCAGATCCAATAGTGGAGTCAAAACATTGGTTTTTATTAATTCTTGGAATCATGCATTCAATGCAATACAATTATCTCTTCTCACTGTGGAGTCCAAAAAAGGTCCCTTACATTTTCCCTAGAGGGAGTACTTATAGAACCAAAAGCGACCTTTGGGTGGCCTTGTCCTTTCAACTTCCTAACTGTTGGCATGGTATGTGACCCATGTGATGTTACGACCTACGACTTGGTCCTATTTTCGACCTGCAACTGGGTCCTATTTGTGACCTGTGACTGGGTTCTATTTGTGACATGCGACTTGTAAAACTATTCCTTGTCAAGGGAGCAGTTGTGTGAAGGAAAGGCCTGATACTTCTATCTGTTGTTGTTCCCTGAGATAAGTCTGCCAGGACTAATAGTCTAAAGCCACTGGAGTGACCTAAGGTGTGTCTTCTCCCAACCTGTGAAAACACTTGAGAGCGTCTAGAATCAAAGTGCGCCTCTTCACAGAGATTTGGTTGGATAGGGATGCTAGCTTGGTATAGATCCGGACTGGTGCAATGATGAACTGATCAATTTTTTCCTTTCAGGCCGAAAGGTCCTGGGAAATAGCTACTTGCCTGATGGGTTCCAGAAATGCTTGGATGTCTTGGGTCACTTCTTCCCTTGTCTTTTGAGTGTCGAATGCCCCCAAGGAAGGAATGTGATGTACCTCCGCTGTCGAATCGATGCTACTGATCAGGTGTTCATAGGAAAACATCACCTTTTCCACATCCTTTACAAGCTTATCCTTGGATTGTATTTCATCTGTATTTGTACTTTGTCGTTCTGCGTGAAGATCCAATCCTTCTTAGGTAGGGTGTCGGCAGCCCGTGGATACTTTTCGGACCATTCAAGCATACTCTCTAGTGCAGTGAAGGCTTCTTTTAGTTGTACAGCTTCTTCTTGGTCTCTGCCTGAGCCCTTAGTAGCGGGGAAACCATATATTCTATACTAAACATCTCCTCATATACCTACTTCATGGTAGTCTTCAAAGTAACCAAATCCCCTTGAATAATGGTTGGTAACCCATTGGCCTCAGTTTTTGTGAATTGAAGCCTTTGATTTTCTGCTTCTAGTGCCTTATTTTACTTTACAACCTGAGCTGCCTTCTGCTCAGAATCCTAGAGTCTATTTTGCAAGGACAAGATCTCTATTCTCATCCCGCTGACATTCACCTTTGTAGCTACTGCGAAAGTGGTTCCCGTTGATGCCACCATGATGGGATTAGTCCTAGTGTCTAGGATTATGTCCTTTACTATGGTCACTACGAGGGGCTCGGCTGGATTCCATGCGAGGCACCTTCTCTTCTCTTGTCTCATCTTATGTGTGAACTGGTCGTAAGATAGTCTTGTCAGGTATAATACATCATCTTCATGTCCTTTAGGGATGCCAAGTTCTGAGAGTGGGAGATGTACACCCGTCATGGGAGTTGTGAGGGGTACCTCAATATGGGGCATATCTGCTTGTTTTCTAGTCTTTGAGAGCGGTGTCTTGCTTCCCTCTGCTTCCTTGGATGAGCCTTCTTGCAACTTCTGAGTTTCTTCTTCCTTTCTCCTTCTTTTGACCTCTTCCTTATCATGTTCCTCCTTCAACCTACACTCGACCTCCGTCTTCTGTCATTTTTTTCTTCCTTCTTCTTGCATTATTCTTCCTCCTTCTTCTTGCATTCTTCTTCCTCCTTCTTCTTGAATTCTTCTTCCTCCTTCTTGCAGGCCTCTTCTATCTTCTTTTTCTTCCGTTCCTCTTTTTGTTGTTTTTTCTGTTGTTCTTCAACCTGCTTGTTTCACTTATATTCTTCCTATTTTCATGCCAAGGTATCTTGGGTCCTTTGGAGTTCTTTTTCTATCATCTTCTTCTCAACCTCTTATTGTGCCTTGGCCTCTTTGTCTCTTCTTTCCTGTTTCTCTTTAGAAATACTACTACTTGGAGCATTCTTTGGCTTTTTAGATTTGGAAGAAGATGATCCTCCTATGGGGTCCTTCCTTTTAAAATTATCGACCCTCTCTTCCAGATTTTGATCGTCTTGACTTCCTTGGTCTCTATTTAGGTCAGCTGATTATTTAGGCGTGGCTTCCCTATATTTGTTGTACCAGTTCCTGACTTGTTCCTCAATAGGGAATTCTATGTGTTGGTATTTCTAATTGAACTTGGCCCATTTGCAATGTGTCAAGATGACCCTTTCAGGGTCATATGATCTATAGGCAAAGGTTACAAAGTGAAAACCTCTGATGTCCTCTGCCTCCGCCTCTACTTCTTTGAAATCCTTAACTGTGTAGGCACCAATAGTAAGCAGGAGGGTAGGCCATGGCTTCTTTTTTCATTTTCTACGGACTTTGGAGAACTCGCTCGACATCTGGTAGCACACCTCTTGTAGCAGCAGTTTATTAGTGACATACTTGGGTAGTGCATGAGGCACCTTGAATGATCCGAAGACCCTGATAAAAGTTCTCTCAGTAATGGGGAACTAGTTGGCTACCTGGGTTACTGTTTCGATAACCCGACTGAACATGAAAGGGGCATATTTACTAAAAAGCTTCCCATAGAGAGCGTGGATGAAATTGTGTGAGATGGATTCCATATCTTTCTTGTACCTAGAAGCCCAGAACACATTCAAATCTTTGTGAATGGGCCCACTGTGCTTTACATCCCAATTATGCGACCATCCCTCGAAATAGGATCTCGCTCATACTTCATCTAAGAGGGAGGAGGCCATGTAGAATTTTGATGTGCATCCCTCTTCCGATGCCTGTGCTGCTAATATGTTTTCTCTGAGGGCCGATACTACCAAGTAAGCCTAGTTGAAACGGGTGTCGTAGGAGGTGATTGCATACATGAGTGGGACCCAAGCCCCATTGAAGGTAGTGGCATCCTGCCGGCCATAAAACCTGCACATCATTACTGCTATGAGCTTATAGACCTTCCTAAGGCCATTTTTTTATACTTTTAATCCTTCTTTAGCTTAAACTTCTCACGGTCACTAGTACCTCATGTGTGGTGACCCAATCGACATTAAAGGATTCCTCCTTAGACAGGAGTGCATAGTATAATTTTGTGTCTTTCCGAGTCAAGTTGGCAAAATTTTTTCTCTCAGTGGTCATGGATGACCCAACACTTAGAATCAACTTTCTGGAGGATCCATTCAAGTACTTCGGCCCAGGGGAATATTGGTGGATGAGCACCTATGTAGTGAAGCTTGGACCTTTTCACTTGAATATATAATTTTTGGTCCGCGAGATCCTCTGGGAATTCTGGCTTTGTGAATTCCTGATATACTTGATCCCAAGTCATCTTATCTCCTTTTCCAAAGACACGGGCGATGTCTCCATAGATAGGGGGTGGTGGAAAAGGCGTGTCTTCTCCTGACATCTCTATCTCGGGGCTTTTGTTTCTCATAAGAACTGTTGGAGGCCTCATATAGCTTTAGGATGAAGAGATGGAAACACACTTGAGCTCAGCTTAATATCCCCTGGCATGTTAAAAAAAATGCCATGATAAGATGGACGACGTGATAACAAAATATGATGGGACTAAATAGACCTATAGATGATTTGACTCCTCAGGTTAGGTCACTGCGACCCCTTCTAGTTACTATCTGTAGGATTAAGGAGGTTTGCGACTTGGAGACCTAGAAATCGGGTCACACGGTCGTGAGGTCGTACTTGCATGAAATATCTAAAAATTGTGACTTTGCTACTTGGGAACTGCAACTAGGTCGCAAGGTTGCTAAGTCACAAAGTCGTGATTTGTGTGGTTAGTCGATGATCTGTGACCTAGCGGCTTCATGACTTAGTGACCAGGTCGCAAGGTTGCAAAGTCATAAGGTCGTGAGGTCGCAAGGTCGCATTAGGGATTTCTAAGAGAAATACAAGTGATCGTGACCTGCAAGGGACAAGGTGAAAGAAGGGAAAGAAATCCAAGGGAGATGGGTAAATCAGGGTTGATGGCCCTCTCAAAAAGCGAGGGAGGAGTGTCTGTGGTAGATTAAGGAAAGGCAAGGCTTAGAAGGGGCTAGGAAAAGAGGATTTTAGAGCAGGTGAGATGGTGTTGGCAAGAAAAGAGGTCTTAGGGAGAGACCCAGGTTCAGAAAGGTGGCCAACAAGGGTTATCGCAGTAGTCTATCACAATGTCGGCATTTTCACCCTACTCTGAGGAACAGAGAGTCTCAACCGAGGCGTGTCGTGACCTTAATAAGGCTGGGATTGGATTAGGTATTGATCAAGCATGGTAAATGCACAAACCATCCATAACTTAAGTACTTCGAATAATTATAAATACAAGATAGATAACAATACTCATGAACTTGATCAGAATGATAACCAAAAATTCAAAATAGTCGTATGTCCCACTAAACCATAACACAAGACAGAACTTAGAACAGTAGCCTTATATTAGAAATTGTTGCATTACTAGTAAAATACTATTACATCACTCCTTAGAGCGTGCCTGGCAGAACTGATCACAATCACATTACAAGATATAGAATAGAACAATGACAAAGAGAGAGAATAGAACAACATGAACAGAGCTCTCCTACGGCTCCTGCTCCCTGATCCCTACTAAGCCAAACTACTCTTTCTTCTTACCGGCTGTCTATTTGTTCCATCACTAGCGTGACTGACAGTCCTTCCTTCTTTTCCGCTTGGTTGTTTACTGGTTTGCCTGATTTATGGGAATCCCACTAATTTTCCTATGTCACTTCCCTTTTCCATGTGAACCTGCTTCTGCAACAGCCATGCCACCTGCTCTTCAATTCCTCACAACCGTGACAGCTCTTTGTCTACCATGGTTGCGCTCCGCCACCTGTTCTCTGCAACAAAAAACTATTTAATTTCAAAAAAAGGGCCCCAATAGGCCCTGACCACATCCTATTGACTCATCCCAAGTAAATTGTTTCCTACCGCCTCGGTCTCCATTGGTCCGCTTGATTTCATGGCCCGTTCTGTCTGCTCCTTTTCCTCTGTGTGCCCAAACAAGGGCCCCAAATCTGGGACCTTTGTTAGTGTGGAAGCTTTCAGCTCTTGGAAACTGTCAATGGCCTGCTTCCATCCTTACATAAGCAGGTTCATTTCTGTTGTGACCTGAGCGACCTCTTTTTCTCCTGCGACGGTTGGTAGACCACCGAAGATACTAGAGATTTGAACATTGGCCTCGGCGGCTATTTGCTGTATTGTTTGTGCCGTGGTCTTCACCGGCTACCTGAGCTCTCGTAGAGATTGTTTGGTTGTGGCTGAATGCTCCTCAATCTATTGTATCTGAACTTCGAGCTCCTTCACTTGAGCACACAATTGGTCTAGTCTGTCCAGGTCTGCAGCCTCCTGAATCTGTTTGGATAGTTGATGTAGCTTTGCTGAAACTGGTTGTGACTTCAAGGTGAGAGAGGTGGAGCATTCATGTAGAACCTTGAGTAGGTCATACGCTTCCTTTGCTGCAGTACTCAGAATTTCCTGCTTCCCAGTGATCTATGTCTATCGCTTTGCAATCTTCTCTGTGTAAATGATGGCTGGGTCTGGTAGCATGGGCCTAGCCTCCAATGCTGCCCTCAGCTCCCTATTTTCTCTGTTGAGATTCGAACAGGCCATGAAGAAATGAATGGACCATCCAACTACGTTTTCCTCTACCATGTGACTTGGTATATGTTTATTGTGGGCTGTCACCATGGGCCATAGTTTTTGGAAAACCTTGGTCACCATGTCCAGTTGGCCCTGGAGTTGGCTCTTCTCTATTCTCAACAGTTCGTGCTCTTCAGTAAGCACGATAATTTGTACTTTTTGCTGCTCGAACCTCTGTTGAAGTTCTGTATGAAGCCCCTCGGCCTACTGCACTACCTTCTGAATGAAATTATGCAATTGGGTCGTTCCCCAGGTCTATAGACTTTCGACTCTGGAGATATCTTGATTCGACTGTCATTCTTGGAGCGGCTGACTGCTTGCAATGGACATTGCTGAATGCTCTTGTGGTGACTGCGGTTGTGTTGGTTGTGACACCGGATCACTGCGGTTACCCATGCTTATATTGGGTTCGACTCACTGAAGTATCAACCTTGCTTGCTGAAATTGATTTAGCTCTCCAGCTTGAGTTGTTATGTCTTCAGCAAAAGATGCATCTTGACTTAAAAGTTCCTGAAAAGAACTTGGTCCAACCAGGGTTTGGCTAAACTTGGGTACCGCTGCTGTACCTAAGCTAACCTTCGCCTCGACATCTTCGTTTGTTTTAGTTTGCACCCTGACTGGGTCAGATATGGTGGCTGATGTGGAGGGTGTGCGAGATGGGTGATCTTTGGAAGTGAATGAGGTGGTGACTGATGGTTGGTGAGTGCAAGGAGGTGATATACGAACATTTAGAAAAGAATAGGGGTTTATGGGGGGTAGCTCCTGAGTCGTCTGGGGCTCTGTTATGGGCTCTTCTCTGATTGGGACCCCTATGTCCATAAGTTGTGTTTGATCTTGCCCTGTCAGATCAATGACTTGGTTTCACATTGCGACTCTCGCCTTATTGGCCTTGGGTGTGGCTACGAGTGGCTTTGAGGCTTTGCTTTTCCTGACAAGAGTTGTTACTAGTGGTGAATTAAACAAGTTCAATGGTAAGGTGGTGACTAGGGGGGCTGGGATGGAAGAGGATGCAACATTTGCTGCCTGAAATTCTGTAAATGTAGGAAACATAAAAGAATCACTAGTTAAAGTTTGGACCACCCAGTTAAGGCTCTATACCTTGGTATTTAGCTGCTCAATGATTGGAGTCAGTTGTAGCCACGACATCCTAGCCATCACTTCCTCTGATGTCTCCCCCAACAACAGGTCTGGCAGCATCCCATCAAATGAGTAGATGTAGACTCCGCTTCTGATCTCTATTGCTACTCCGGGCCAAGAGCATACTTCTGTGTGAAAATCCCACTCATCGATTTGGAATTTCAATGCTCTCATCTTGAAGGTTGACTCTAGCACACAGGCTTCCCGGATGTAAGTTTTCTTATGGTTAACCCCAAACCATATTTGCATCGCATATATTTCCAGTAAGGTCCATGGAATTTGTTGTTGTCTTATCGCGAAATCCACCATCTGGCTGTACCAGAATTTGAATGCCTCCTCATTCACCTCATTCGAGCTGGGGTCCCTTGATGTTTTCCAGGGAGTGAACTTCATTGCTAGAGGTTGGCCTGGCGCCACTTCCAGTGGTTGCCTTATTCCCTGAAATGTCCATTTCCACATGGCCAGCGCCATTATAAGGTACCCATAGATGAATCCCGTGGCCCTCCTATAGTTTTCCTCGCATGCTTTGACCAACTCATTGAGTAGAAACGAGCACCGGTTCAGTTGTTCCCCTTGGAGACAATGCTTCGCAATTGAGATAGTGTATAGCATGCATTCCCCTTTTCTATAATGTCTCATTGTTTTTCTTGCAATCAATTAGCACACAAATTTGATCGCTGGGTTGTTGATTAAGTCTATCTTAGCTCCTTTTCCACCTCTCTTGGTGTCGTACTTCTTGTATTATTCCATGTCCCCTGCTTTATTTTCTCTCTTGGACACCGTCTCGAAAGCCATGGAGACATCTCTCCCTTCATGTGAAAACCCGGTCAATATATGAATGTCTTCCACGTGAATTGGGATTTCTCTTCCTAGCCAGAGCTACCCATTGTGAATTTTGCTTAGTAGAAACTTGGTGCATTGCATTGCAGCCCCCATAGTGCCGAACACTGGAAGGTTATGTAGGTTCAATATGGTGGATTGCTTAACACCTCCGAACTCTGGGAGTACTCTTTGTGCTTGTTGTCCTGCCTCTGTTGCATAATTCTCCATGTAGACCTGTTTCTTCATTGCTGGAAATTGGAAGGAGTCTGTGAGGTTAGTATCAATCAACGAGGCAATGTCATATTTGCCTACCAGGGATTCCATCTTGTGAATCCTCTCATCGAGCTCATGCTCAACAACTACTGGCACTACCCTAGTCATCTTAGATCTTCTTTGATACACTTGTAGCACTATTCCTCCTCTTTCCTTATGAATCCCTGCTTCTGGACTCCTTCCTTGTTCTTTCTCTGGTGATGTTTCCCTTGCTGTGTTTGCTGTTTCTGATTCTAACTCAGACTTCTCTGGCATTCTCATGCTTTCCGTCATGCAGGTTATGTAAGTAACCGACATGCATGAGGTTGATAGGACCCCATAACTAATTAATTTTCCCTGCCTTTCCCCGAGGCTATATTCATGTGATTAGTTACCGGGCTGACGTGGGTTCTGACAAAGCTAACTGTGGTTTCAGGGTTTGGGTAGACATGATGGGTGATGGTTATGGCTTATTATGGGAAATTCATTTCAGTATGGGTAATGCTAATTATGGAAATTATTTTTCAAATCTCGATAACTTACGGACTGACATGGGTACTATGAACAATGATGATGGAGTGATGTTCGACACACTTTTCCTTTTGAAGTGGCTAACACGTTGGACCTGATCCCCCCCGACCACAATCGATTTTGCTGCGGTCTCCGCAACGCAACACTGAATTTTTCTTCTGCTACAAAATGTCTCTATTTAGAATCCTATCTAAGCTCTCCTCGGGTGCTGGAGAGTTATTAAATCCATATATTATAGCCTAATCTACCCTACAGACTTCTCTCGGTTGCGAGAGAGTTTATTTGAAATGAAATATGGAACTTACTCATGGTAGGGTTTCGGGCGTGTCATGTTCACCCATCCTAGCAGTATCTGGCCGTCTAGTTATGCTAAGCACACTACTCTAGACTCTTTGATTTCGATTACATGGTACAGTCCTAGTCAATGCATTTTTAGTTTCCCTGGAAACTTTTGGTACTTGTTGTCATATAGTAAAACTTTTCCACCAACCTTGAAAGTTTTTTTTTTGATATGGTGGTCGTGTCGTGCTTTTTTTCATTCTTTTTGGACAGTTTGGTGGAATTCTACTAAAAACCTATCTTCTTCCCGCGCTTGCAGTTCCTGTAATCTGTCCTTCATGGAGTCTTCTTCTGATAGCTGGAGTGAGGTTGTGATTATAAGGCTGGGTATGGAAAACTCTACTGGTACTACGACCTCTCTCCCATACATCAGCTGGAATGACATTTGGTTATTGAGCCTCTTGACAGTCATTCGGTATGCCCATAGATTTGTTGGTATACGTTCGTCCCAGTCGTCTCATTGAGCGTTGCAGACTTTTGTTAATCCCTTTTTGAGGATTTTTTTGAATTCCTCTACCGTGACATTAGTTTGTGGGTGTTAGGGGTTGCTCTTGTGATGTTGTACCATGAAGCTTTCCAGCAGGGATTTAATGGTGGCATTGATGAAATGCGTACCCTAATCACTTGTCAGACTTTTCGGGCATCCAAATTAGCTAATTATGTTTTCAAATATGAACCGTGCCACTGTGTCAGCTATGCAATCCTTCACCAGCATTGCCTCTACCCATCTTGTCAAATAGTCTATTGCGGTGATGATATACCGGGCTTGCGAGTTTCTTGCAACTGGTGCAATCAGGCCTATAAAATAAATTGCCCATTTCTCAAATGGTTGTAGTGCTTTTACTAGGTGTATTGGAAGCTCATCCCTATGCGATGGACGTCGTGTCCTCTGAAAAAAATCTGTTAATTTTAGAACATGTTCTATGCCATTTCAGATTAGGGCACACAATACTGAAGCAGATAGAACATACAAATAGATCGATGGAAGACAAGCCAAAACAGAGATAATGAAAGGCGGCGTTACGGCGATCAGCAGGATGCTTCTACCAGCAAAGTCTCCAATAGGTCATTCAGCCAAGCGTGTCACACATCACCCCAGAACAACCCAAACAAAAGAACACTCCATAAATATGAAGCATGAAGAACGCCATCGAGAGAGAGAGAATTCCTCCGCACAATGTTGTGTCAAATGAACTCTAAGTCTGTCCAATATATAGGAATATTTCGAGGTGTGTGACACGTCCTTTAAGACATTTAAGTCAATATTTTATTCTAGGATGACCTAGCACATAAGTGGAATAAATTCAAAGTACATGTTCTGCTCATCCAATCGAGATGATCTTTGGATAAATCTTACACCTGACCGAAAGAGGAATACGATAAAAATATTGGGATCATCATCTGAGTAGCACAACCCAGAGTTTGGACCTAGTTGTCCAATTTTAGCACTCCCTCTCAACTAGGGAGAACTCTGTCCACTAGTGTAATCCAAACATCGTGCATCATCCCACCGTAACTTTCTTTGCTGGCTTTTTTATTTCAGAACAAAAGTGGGTTAGTCACAAAGACATCATTCCCAGTTGATAGATTCAGCCCAGAGGTCAAAACCTCTCTTGGACTCACAAAGAGTCTCCAGCCAACCAAAATTTGGTTCATATGACCCGAAGTCAGGCACAGGTCTGAAACCTCACTAGACTTGATCCCAGATCAAGTGGCTGGATCGTGCCATCCTAGACATAGAGAGTACTACAATCTCTAATGCATCCATTGGTCTTGCTATGGTCTCTATCCACATTTCCTACCTCATTGGCCAAATGAGAGGTACTTCCCATGAGTCTGAAACTCCATGGGTAGGATGCATACAAGGCACCAATCAGAGAGAGGTAAACCATCTCAATATCATCACGGTGGGGTAGAAGCACACCAAATAGGTTTGGCAAGCCTAACCCTATGGTTTCTTATAGCACCAAAGCTATCCCCAAAGCCCCCTTAGAGCTCCCAGAGCTCATCGTCCAATAGGACCCTCCAAATAGGGTCATTCCATGATTCCAAGATTCTCACAAAAGGTTAGGAACATGTCCTTCCCCAAGGGCATTGTGAGAATATTCGCAACCTACTCATCAGTTCCTATATGATCGAGCCTTACGGCACCTCGATGTACCATATCCCAGATAACGTGGTAGCTTCCATCGACACACTTGGATCATTCGTGGAACACGGGATTCTATGACAAGCGAATCCCCCTCTAGTTATCACAAAGGATAAAGTAGCATCTAGCACATTCTCAAACAACTCACAGAAGAGCTTTCGCAACCAAGTGACTTCACAATAGACCATACATGTTAGAATGTATTCGGCCTCAACGGTGCTCAAGGCTACTGACTTTAGTTTCCTGCCCGAAGCAGATCTACATGTGAAGTAGCATCCAGATGTTCTCTTGCGATCCACCACACTGCCAGCCCAATCGACATCAGTATATCAATTGAGTGTCATACTCCCAGTAGTGTATCTCAACCCATGGTCTATCGTGCCTCAGATATATCTCAAGAGTTCCTTGGAACCAACCCAGTGAATGTTATGATCAACCATGTGTTGACTCAAAGTGTTCACTGCACAACATATGTCTAGACAGGTGTTCACTAAGAACATCAGGGTCCCTATGAGTTGACGATACTTAGTAGGGCGGGCCCAGCAACACTGCTACTCAACTTATTAAAGTTGAGTTCCATGGACTTACAGTCCATCATACTAGAAGCTTCATAATGTCTTTTCCTTGAGAAAGGAAAATCTCGCCAAGACTCTACTAGACCTTCAGGCCTAGGAATTCGTCTTAGGTCCTTCATCTCGAACTCAACGGCGAGCTCCCTCTTGCACTGATGAATGAGAGGGTTAGCACCTGTTAGGAAGAAGTCGTCCTGATACAACACCAGAGTGAGAGGCTTATCTCTATCAACCTTGAAGTAAAGGTTCAGATCAGCATTACTACGAGTGAAGCCCAACGCCATCAAGTAGCTATCTATCCTCTCATACCAAGCTTAGGGTGCTTTCTCTAGCCCATCGAGGGCTTTCTTAAACCTACAGACATGGGTGTCCCTATCTTGGACTTCAAACCCCAGAGGTTGCACTACATACACCTCTTCCTTTATCGCACCATGAGGAAATGCAGTCCTTACGTCCATCTGATGAATATTTCGCCCTTGTGTAGCAGCAAGGGAAATAATAGATTATAGGTGCAATAGCAATCGGTGCCTTTAGGCGACACATTTTTCCATCAGATCCATGCTTGATCTTATATCTAGGTGACAACAACTTTGATCTGTGATCTAGGAACCATATCCTAGACATCATCCTGCGTACTTCTAGACTTGATATTTTTTATAGTATCATATTGAACTCATGGCAGCTGGATACCCCTGGTATTTATATGGCTTCTTGGTTTTCTTCCGAAAATTCCCCCTCTGAAGCCATATGTCCTTGAGCCATGAGGATATTTTTCCATTTAGAAATGGTATCCGCTCATGAGCATATACATATATATTCTCCCTCTTAATGCAAGCTTATATTTTGAGAGAATACATGTAATTTGAATGAGGGCGTCCAAGACTACAGTCTTTTGCTAAGGATTCCAACAATGAGTCTGAAAGCTGTACAGACACATTTTACCATTACGCTCAAATGTAAAACTGCTATTGTCACATGCTTACTGCTACATAGGTGTCTATCTATGTCATTGTCCAACAGGGAGAATATATCAACAAGCCTCAGGTTTTGTTATAAGTCTTGTTATTCTGAGAAGTTTTGTTGTAGCTTCCTCAACCAACCCTCTTAACTGTGATATACTGAACTAGCAATCCAAACATAATTCCTTCTTTCATAATTCTGCACTTGAAAGCTTCATCTACTACATCTGGCATCTCATCCAGCACTGCTTCTCAATTTCAAATTTACAGTTAATATTTGACTGATCTAGGGCTTCAAGTCTCTAGATCTCAAGTCAAAAATTCAGCTCCTAAATTTGATAGATTTGGGAACCAATCATACAAATGTTCCAAACACAGAAATTTACCCTTCTTCATGTTAGAGTTTCCTTTCAGCTATGCAGATCTAGCACAGTCATAAGTGCACATCATATAGACTGTGCCCAGAATATTTACATTTGGAAATTTGAAAAACTTATTTATTTTCTATCCCTGATGGCTTATAGACACTATCCAATAATCCAAAGGCTTCACTGAAAATGTAGTACACTGATGTAGTTTTCTGTTAGGTTATTTTTCAGACTGCACCATCCACTTAACCAATCATTGGACAGCCTTATGAAAATGTAGCCTAGGAAAGGTGCCTTATGAATGGGCTGAAGTTCAGGGTATGAGGTAGTCTCTAAAGAATGATCATGGGAAAATATTTAGGCACACGATCCAATCCAAAACATACCTCAAATGATGCAACTTCTTTCCCTTGCATCCCTGGTGGCCTTGTGATGAGAGAAGGCACCTCTATTTTATTTTGGCCTTCAAAATGCCACCTACAGGCCTGCGGCCTAGACATGGTGGTTTTATTTCCAAGAAAAAGTCTTCCAACAGTCTTACTATCATAGCTTCAACTACCTTTGAGTCCCAGACAGGACATAAAATGGGCATTAAAATGAGATAGAGCAGATCTGAGCTTACCTTTGGGCAAACCTTAACTGTTGTTGGTAGCCTTTAATCCACACTTTAATGCTGTCACGTCCAACATATCAACACTATTATACGCATCCCTTGTCCGCACTTATATTCAAACTTCTTCATGCAAAACTTAAAACACTACCCAAATAGCCTTTAAATAACAGTGGTTTTCCTTCACTTGCTGTGACCTTCCTTTGAAGGACTTCTTGCCTTTTTATGGTTGATCTGGGCATAGAACAACTGTCAACCTTCAACTACAGGCTTGGTAAGGGTTGCGGCTTTCGTTTCCCAAGAGTTCGGTCAGTAGAAACCCTAAACCTAAGCAAAATAAATATGGGCTTCATCTATAGATTGCTTGCATCATTCCAGAACATGGTCACTGCAGTAAGCTGTTACATTCCTTTTATCAAATCCTTCGAGACAATGCGGTCATACACTCATCTTTAAAAAAAAAAATTTAATTCAATGCCTTTTTCTCTGTGAAAACAAGCAAATGATGTTTTGAATAGGAAGAGTAGAAGCTCTCAGTATAGCAGCTAATGTTGTCATTCTTTCAAACTGATGTACCCACAGATGAGGGTAAACTTGAAACTGGTTTCTTTCCAATATGAGACTTCCAACACTACCCAGACTTCTTTCTAAAGGGTCGTGACACCCTACAGATGCAGCGGCACCCTACAGTTGCAGTGGAAACCTTAAATTTAATTGTGTCTTCCTTAAATCCATGATATCGGGCTTCGAAGGGCCCACACCATTCAAAACAACATCAACAACTAAAAAAAACTTTGACGGCCTTTCTGAAGTCTTGTGGAGAGCTTCCAAGATGATGGTTGGGTGAACCCCCTTTTCGAGTGAATTCATGAATTGCTTCAAGACCACGACCATTGAGGAGCCATCATTGGCCATGATGTTGGCCTGACGGATAATATGAAGAACATAATAACTTATTGTCAATCCGATCCACTACCATGAACCCTAATCCACAATTTCTCAGACTCTAGAGCCTGATTCACTGCTCGTAAAACAAAATCATGCGAAAATTATCCACACTCATCCACAGCTCAATTTCCAGAAAATCATATAAAAAATCACAATTTGATTCACTGCTGTAAATATCGAGCGACGAAACCTCAAATTTTAAATCCCGGTTTGATGTTCTTTGCATGCGGACCAAATCTACTAATAAGATTAGCAGTGTGTGTACTTCTAACAAAAGACAAAAATCAGACAATCAATCGAGTGAATACCCAAAAATTCACCGCAGGAACCATGACACCAATAGAAATGAGCAGCGAATGGAACCATGACACTAGTATGCTGAATCGCAATAAAACGTACACTCTACTACCGCAGAATACACAGCTCGTATGGGTATTTATGTTGATGGGTTCTCCACAAATCTCTTATTTGTTAACAGGCCGCCCTGCTACCTGATAAATGAGGTGTGAGGAATGCGATAGTCTTTAGTGAAGCCTTAAGGCTTGCGGCTTTTAGAGAGGCTTCTAATTTTTCTCTCATGTAGGCCTAGCACACAACAGCCTAGAGCCTTCGATCCTCCAAAAATGGTGCATAACCAGCGTAGCGTTTGGCCCTCAAGGGCAGTTTGCAAGATCGACCTTTATTACGACAGTCAATAAACCCAAACGGAGCTCCAACATATAGGGCACAAGAGAAATTCCTTTGACACAAATATGGACATTGTCTTCCCCTCAAGCTCCGATACCATGTTAATTTTAGAACATGTTCTATGCCATTTCAGATTAGGGCACACAATACTGAAGCAGATAGAACATACAAATAGATCGATGGAAGACAAGACAAAACAGAGATAATGAATGGTGGCGTTACAGTGATCAACAAGATGCTTCTACCAGCAAAGTCTCCAATAGGTCATTTAGCCAAGCATTTCACACATCACCCCAAAACAACCCAAACAAAAGAACACTCCATAAATACGCAACATCAAGAATGCCATCCAGAGAGAGAGAATTCCTCCACACAATGTTTTGTTAAATGAACTCTAAGTCTCTCCAATATATAGGAATATTTGGGGGTGTGTGACACGTCCTTTAAGACATTTAAGTCAATATTTTATTCCAAGCCGACCTAGCACATAAGTGGAATAAATTCAAAGTACATGTTCTGCTCATCCGATCGAGATGATCTTTGGATCAATCTTACACCTCTCCGAAAGAGGAATCCAATAAAAATATTGGGATCGTCATCTGAGCAGCACAACTTGGATTTCGGACCTAGTTGTCCAATTTTAACAACATCACATTTCTTAACGAATGCCTTACTGTCACTGCATACCATCGGCCACCATAAGCCCGCCTGTAGTACTTTTCTAGACATCCGTTTAGCTCCTACATGTTCTCCTGCAACTCCAGAGTGGCACTCCCATAATATGGCCTCCCTCTCATGGTCTAGGACACATTTTCGTAATATTTGGTCCAGCCCCATTTTGTACAAGTGTCTTGCGATAAGCTGGTACTTTGCGGCTCAGAATACTAGGTGTTTCTTCTGTACTATGGTATATTCCTTTGGGCACTATATTGTTGTTAGGTAGGTTGAGATCTGATCTAGGTATTCTGGGATGGCTTCTACTCTGAAAAGATCAGTGTCTGGCATCTGATCATCTAGAGATACTTTTTTTTCTCCGGTTTGAAGCCTTGATAGGTGGTCTAGTCCCACGTTCAGTTGCCTAGGTTTGACTATCACCTCGAAGGTGAATTCTTGAAAGAGTAGGAGCCATCTGCATATCCTTCCTTCCAAGAGCAGTTTGTTCACTAGATACTTCAGAGCTAAATGGTCTCTGAAAAAGTTGGACATTCCTCCTAACAGGTAGTGGCAGAAATATTAGAGGGAGTACACCATTGCTAATGCTTCCCTTTCTGTCGTGGTATTGTTCCATTCCGATGTTGATAGTTTTCGGCTTACAAAGTACACTGGGTGATCAACTGTAGTGTCCCCTGTTTAGGCTAGAACTGCTCCGAGTGAGATGCTTGAAGCATCAATGTGGACATGAAATTACTTGTCCCAATCCGGACGACCAATATTGGCGCACTTGCCAATTTTTCCTTCAAGGTGTCTAGGGTCGTTGAACAACTCTCTGTCCAGTTGAATTGTTCTAATTTCTACAATAGCTTCTCCAATGGGGATGTTATCTTTGCGTAGTTACAGATGAATCATCTATAATAACCTATATGGCCTAGCAGTGACCTCAACTGTTTCACAGTCTCTTGATCTTCCATGTTGATTATCACTACTACCTTTGCTAGATCCACGCAGATTCCTTGTTTGCATACAACATGTCCTAACAATATTCCAAACTACACCTCAAAGATTCACTTCTTTAAGTTCAATGAGATTTGTAGCTATCTACACCTATCAAACATAATTCTCAGTTGCATGGCATGGTCTTTCAACAGGCTGTAGATACTCTAGTCATCCATATAAACCTCTAGTAATTTGTGGATGTAGTCGCAGAATGCTGCTATGACAATGCATGAAAATACTGTTGGCGCATTACTCAAACTTAATGGAATTACGTGGTATGTGAAGGAACCCCATTTGGTGGTGAAGGTTGTATTTTTCTTATCTTCCTCGGTTATCCTTACCTGATGGTACCCTAAGAATCCATCTGTAAAATAATATGCTTCGTTCCCCGCAACATTGTCTAGGACTTCGTCACTGAACAGGGTGGGGAATGGGTCATGTATACAGGCATTGTTTAAACTCCTATAGTCAACATAGACTCAGATTTCCACCTTATCCTTTTTTCTCTATATAACTATGGGACTTACCCATTCTGCTTCCTCCACTAGGAATATCAATCCTGCCTTTAGCATTTTTTCGATTTCCACTTTAACCTTTTCCTTTACCCTTGGATTCAACCAATAGGGTCGGTGCTTGATTGGCCTTGCCTGAGGCTTTAGTGTTATACGCATTTCTCCTAGGTACTCTTTGATTCCTTTCAAATCAGTTACGGATGATGGGAACAAATCCACATATTCCTGTAATAGACTGAATATTTCCTTAGTCTTCTCAGCATCCCAGTAGTCCCCGATTGATGCTAGTTTGGGCTTCTCTTCGGTCCCAATATTCATTTTCTTGGTTTTGAGGTTGAGAAAATGAATTCCCTTGATTGTCCAGTCCTCCTGAATATCCTTCTCTCCCTCTATTTCTTCAAAGTAGAGATGTCTAAGTCCCTCTATATTATCATCGTCCATCTCACTATTTATCTTCTTGCATGTTACTGACTGTTGGATGCTTTGGTTTGGGAGTGGTTTCTTGTCCTCCTCCTTATTCTCTGGGAATAAAAGTACCCTTTTAATGGCTTGTACCGCTTGGGGTGACTATATCTGTCTTTCCTTCAAATAAGAAGCACTATGTAAACTTCTTCGTAACTTCTTGCCAAGTGCCAGTTCCCCTTTTCATCTCCTCCATTAGGTACCAGGCTTGTGGAATTATATCCAGGGAGTGTATAAATTTGTGGACCCACAGCTCCTACGGGTGTTCTGTAGTGTTCCATTGATCTTCACACTCCTTCAAATGCTTTCTGGGATCTGAATCCCCCTAAAATTTTCGAGTGTATTAGAGTCCTTCTTCTCCCTTGAACTTGGCTTTCAGTGCTGTTGCAACTCTGTCCCATCGCGACAGTGAGTTGCGTTGGTTTTTCCACCATCTTGTAGCCATAGATTGCAAGGCCACATCCATGAGCGGGACCCTTTGATGCTTTGGTACATTGTCTTATGTTTTGATAATGAAAGTATTTACAACATTCATATCGGATAAAGTTGGGTAATCTCTTACCTCATTCACGATCCAATTGATTTTTCTAATGGTGGCACATCTCCTTGTGTTGGTCTCGTATCCCCCTTACTTCCAGTCATCCCAGGATATCTTTGAGCCCAAGTCTGAGCTTTGAATGCTCCTCTAGCTCACCGATCCTCTCGCCGTCGGGTTGATGTATTCTTCCCTTTTTCCTACAGTAATTTGATAAATATGGTCGAGAAGCTAAGCATCTTCTCTGTTATCGACAGACTCTGTGTATAGGGGACCTTGATATGGGTCAAGCAGTTGGGTTACTATGACCTATCCATCCTCAAAGATCATCAATTCCTTCTTTAAATCTATTACTGCATAGTTTTCAAAAGCCCAATCGATCCCTAGTAATGCTGGATAGGGATCTTTGTCTCCTATAATGTTGATGACCTCAAAGTTTGTGTATGTTTTTACTCCTGCAACATCGACTTCAACCTCCTCCAGCCTACCTATGGGCACAATGCAGTACTCGTTTGCCATATGGAGTTGAATTGGTGAGTATGTTAACCTTGGTTTCCCCAATGCTTCCCACGTTTTTTTGGGCAAGATATTTACGTCGGACCCCAGATCAAGCAGTGTGTCCTTAATTTGGAATCTCGCGACTTGATTATTCACCTGGAACTCTTTTCCTATCCTTCTCTTATTTCTCTTCACTCTTTGTATATTTTTTTTTGTTGTGCCAGATGATTCCCCTGGTTCCGTGGTCTTCTGTACTACTCTTTCTAGGTTATGTTTTAATTGTTCCAACATGGGTGCATTGTTAACAGTTTTTAGAAAAAAATGGAACCATTCTTCAATTGTAGTACTTGAATTGGCTTTGTTTTCATCCCCTTCCTTTGGTTGTAGAATTTCGATTCCTTTTCTTCCACTGCCTCTTCAAAGAATTTCTTCTGTTTTTCTGGCCTAAATTTTTCCTTTGGAGATGCTGGTCTTACTAGTTTATCAGGTCCATATTTTGTGCATCTTCCCCAATTCGTTTGCCTCCCTACATCACTATAGCTACGTTCTGCATGGCTTGAGCCTTGATTATTATTGGCTCTGCATTTACCAAATTTTTTCCTCATTGTCTGGCCCTTTCTTCCCATATTTTAATGAGCTCTGGGGAGTCTTTTGTTGCATACGTGTTAACCCTGCACTGAGAGCACTAGGGTCTTCTAGGAAGTGGAAATTCCCTAGCCACATGGCCCTCTTGGTCACAGTTGTAGCATCATACTGGTCCTCTTCCTCCCATTCAACCTCCTCTCATGCCTCCTCCTTGTCCTCTAGGAGCCTCATCCACTCTATATGAAAGCCTATCTAACTGTTCCGCCAAAGCATCTAGAGCTCTACACTGCTCTATGCTATGTGTGGTAGATGCACAAAACTCACAGTATACGTTGTTCGAGACATTGGAGTACTTTTTTAGTGTGGGGCATAGGCGGGGTGAGTGGCCCATTCTTTTGCAGATCTTGCAATACTTAGTCATCGCTCAATTTTGTTGCGGGAGGAGCCCTGTATATGGGTGTTGTGGTGGATATAATCGTTGGGTGTTTATTTGCACGACCCCTCCCACTGGTGGAGCTCCTGGAACCCCTATTGCTGGTGTTCCCACGTTCTAGCCCCGCAATTGAGGACATTTGGTTACCACATGTCCTTCCATTAGATAGTGCGTACACCATACATTTGGCCTTGCTGGATGCATGGGTTGAATTTCCTTGAGGTTTTTTGTCAGGCTAGCTATTTGATGTTGTAGTCCCAGGATGGAATGGTCTTGAGCTGATGCCCCTCCTTTAAATTCTTGTGGGTATCCTTCCATGGCCTCTATCTTCATGGCCTGTTCTAATGCATCTTGCAACATCTTGATATTTTTCTGTGTCAATGGGGTTCTTGTCAGTGGGATAAGGGCCTTGATAAACCAATCCCTTTGGTGATTGGGATCGATGAGATAGCTGAGTTTTCCAACTGCATCTTTGAATCTCTTCATTAGATCCCATGTAGTTTCCCCTTCTCGCTGCTTGATCTCCCACATCTTTGATAAACCCTGCTAATCTGTTTGGGGTAATTTGAATTCCTTCAAAAAATCCCTTTTTACATCATCTAATGTTAGGTTCTGATGAGTCTCAAACGACTTTATAAACTAGTGTAGAGCTCTCTCTTGGAGAGTAGTTTGAAATTCCACCAACTTACCTGTGTCTGGTGTCTGTCGAGCCCTCCATATGGCCTCATAGAGGTACCAGTGTTGTTCCACATCATCATTACCTCTCCCAGAAAACTCTGGGTACTGATTAAATGAACCTGCCATGCTTCCTTATGTGGGGTTTACTAGAACAAATCCCCTTACTCTCGGTTGTGAAATGGTAGTACTAGGACTGTTGCTAGTGTGTATTACTGTTGTGGACTGAACGCTATTCGACTTACTTAATTCTCGTAACTTAACAAAAATTTCACCTAGCAGCTGATAGAGTACCAGGGGAAGGCCATCACTAGAGCTACTTAAACTTTGGGGAATAGAGTCACCTAGGATTATGGGTGTCGGCCCTTCTCAGAATAGTTGCTCCATTGCAACATGAAACTCCACATCAGACATCTCCTCAGGGCGTGCTTCATTTTTTTCATACTCCTTTCCCTTTTCTGCTTGGGCTGGGATCCTATACACCTGCTGCACTTTCTTGGTGGTCCCTCCTATATCTTGGGAACTCGTCTGACCTTCCATATGCTTCGTCATCTAAGGCACCTCTCCTTTGTCTCTCCTTTTCCTTTCTTGTCTTTCAAATTCTCTCATAACCCTTTTTTTCCACTTCTCAGCGAGTTACGCCCTCCGATGTGCTCGTCATTCCCTTAACCTACTGGAGGTCTCAACATCCATATCCCTATTCCCCCTTTTCAACTTACTTGTAGCATCTATCCTTCAATCCCTTCCCCCAGTACTGGAGGTTTAGGTCTCCATCTCAAATTTTTGTAACTCCATCAATCCTTCATCCACTATCAAATACTTGATCCACAAGGGGATCTCCGTCAACAGTCCTCCGCATAGCCTTGATCTGAATACGTCTTCCGTTTTCGAGAAAGACTAGTAGCATTCAACTACGAACTCTACTATGTATCCTTCCAAGGTATATTGCACCCAAAAATCTACAGCTCAGGTCAAATCGGTATCTAACCAGTGGAGTGCTACTAGATCTAAGTGCACCCACTTGTGACAGACCTTTCGAAAACCTCTCCGGACTACCTTGGTCTGTAATCTCCTCAACCAATTGTATAGCTCCTCAGGAAACTTTCCCTAGAAGATCTCGTATATATCACTGGCAGACTCAGAGAATAGAATTTGGTTCTTAATAGTCTTCTCTTTTTGCTGTCTCACTACCACTATTGGGCTATGAACTGGTCTAGATGGTCGTCCCACCATTTCCGTATTTCTTTCTCGAAGATCTGTGATACCATGATCTAACTCCAAAATGAAATTTCAAGTCCTGGCAATGGAACCATTTTTTGGCAAGAAAAGAGGTTTCAGGTGGGGACCCAGGTTCAGAAAGGTGGCCAACAAGGGTTACTGCAGTAGTCTAGCAAAACATCGGCATTTTCACCCTAATCCAAGGAATAGAGAGTCTCACCTAAGGCGTGCTGCGACCTTACTAAGGCTGAGATTGGATCAGGCATCGATCAAGCATGGTAAATGCGGAAAACATCCATAACTTAAGTACTTCGAATAAGTGTAAATACAAGATAGATAACAATACTCATGAACTTGATGAGAATGATAACCAAAAATTCAAAATAGCCATATGTTCCACTAAAATGTAATGCAAGACAGAAATTAGAACAACAACCTTATATTAGAAAGTGTTGCATTACCAGCAAAAGGCTATTACATCACTCCTCAGAGCGTGCCTAGCAGAACTGATTACAATCACATTACAACATATAGAACAGAACAACGACAGAGAGAGAGAATAGAACAACATGAACAGAGTTGTCCTATGGCTCCTGCTCCCTAATCCCTACTGAGCCAACCTAATCTTTCCACTTACCGACTGCCTATTTGTTCCATCACCAGCACGACTAACAGTCCTTCCTTCTTTTCCACTCGGCTGTTTGTTGCTTTCCCTAATTACTAGGAATCCCACTGATTGTCTTCTGCCGCTTCCCTTTACCATCTACACCTGCTTCCGCAACAGCTACGCCACCTGCTCTTTAGTTCCTCGCAACTATGATAGCTCTCTGTCTATAGTGGTTGCGCTTTGCCACCTTTTCTCTGCAACACAAAAATGTTTAATTTCAAAACAAGGGCCCCAACAGATGGAAACCCTAGCTGGAGAGATGGTGAGGATTAGGGATGTAAATGGATGGAGCCAAGGGAAATTAATAGGCTAGGGTATGGGGTAGGTGAGGCAACATCCAAAAAAAACAGGAAACAAGAGGAGGATTAACCAACTTACCCAGAAAAGCCACGCTCCATTTCACTTGTCAGATGTCTTGTTTGCTCCGTCATGAAGGTCTAATGTGACCTACCTGACCCTTTTATTTGTAAAGAGGTCGCACGTGTGATAATATAATGTAGGTTTCTAAGTCGCAGATTGGGGTTGGTCAAGCAAGGATGTGACCTTGCGACCTGGAGGTCGCAAGGTCGCTAGGTCGCGCAGTCACAAATGTTAATTTTTGAGCAAGGATTCGACCTCGCGCAAGGTCGCTAAGTCGCGCAGTCGCAAATGTTAAATTTTTTAGCAAGGATGTGACATTGCGGCCTCGCGACCTAGAGGTCGCAAGGTTGCTAGATCACAGATTCGCAAATGTGCATTCTTTATAGACCTTGCGACCTTGTGACCTTGCGACTTGGAGGTTGCAAGGTTGCTAGGTTTCTTAGTTGTAAATGTGTAATTTTGATCAGGACTGTGACTTTGCGACCATGCGACTAGTTCAAAGAAAACAAGTCATGAATCTATCTTTGAAGATAATTGCTTGAAAGGGACTTTCTCAAGATTGATGGATGAGGGTGCAATAGACTTACCTTCATCAAAGCGATCAGGGGCTTTGAAATTTCAAAAGGGGATTAAATTTTGGAGGGTGTTGTAGCAGCTACAACAAAACATTTGCATTAGATTTACATTGAATGAAATGTTGAGAGAGTAAATAGGAATCCATTTTATCATACCATTCTCTACATTCTTGCTTGAGGCCATAGAGAGACTTATTAAGTTAGAAAAACAAAGTTGGATTATTTACCTACCATTGTGAATGGTCCATGTAAATTTCTTCTTTGAGATCACCGTAGAGAAATGCATTCTTCACATCCATGTGGTGAACCTCCCTCCTTCTTATTGCTCCAATTTTAAGAGCTAAACAATTATAGTCCAATTTGGCCACTGGAGTAGACGTTTTTCCATAATCAATGCCATGAACCTACTAGAATAATTTGGCTAGCAATTGTGCATTATATCTACTCACTATTCCATTTTATACTTTCATTTTCTTATAAATCCACTTGCATCTAAAAACATTACCATCTAATGTAAGTGGAACCAAGTCTCAATTTTGGTTCTTAATGAGGGAGTCGCACTCCACGTCCATAGATGATTTCAAGAAAGGATTCCTTACAAATTATGCATATATAAGGTCTAGAGCTAGAACCATATAGAAATGCATGGATATAACCAATTCTATAGCTATAAGTACATGAGATGCTTCCTCAAATTGAAATCTTGTGGAAGGATCACCAAAGATATCAGTCATGAAATGCCACTTCTATGCTAAAAGTGGTTGGGAATATGAAGCTTCGCAAGCACACTCATGATATGTTGAATTAGCTTTGGAAATAAAATATGAAATTTGATCTAAATGACAGGATGCATCATGTGTTAGATCTGCTACTAAAGGATGCACGAAAGTTTCTACATGTTGTTCCTTAGATGTATGCAAGGGACTCTCTTCAAAGTAGACACTCCTATCAATGAAGAGTTTTTGTTTGAAATATATAATAGCCTATATCCCTTTACAGCATCTATATATCCAACTAAGATAAAATATTTTCTTTAAGGCTCTAAAGCCTTCCTCTTGTTAGCCCCCCTATGAAATTCTTGACAAGCAAGCTGGGGGCTGTGTCTTTCTGGAGGCCTTCAAGGAATGCATCTCCCCTGAAGACACATCATCCTTGAGGTATCTCTGTGCTTTGCCTTATACAAATCCCCTCTGCTGGTTCCTCTCCCTAAGACCTACGTTACCCCTTGTACCCCTGCAAATGTCCCTTTTTCCCGTTTCCTCTTTCTGTCAAAGTGTTTTTGTTCCCTCTATTTCCCCCCTATCAACCCTCTAATTTCCCAAATATTCCCCTTTACATTCGTCCCTTACTCTTTGTTGACCTTAATTCCCCTTTACCCCTCTATCGTTACCTCCCTACGATGTAAAAACGCACTAAAATGGGCTTAAAACCCACTTTCCGACCTTGTAATAGGGCTTAGCCTCTTTCTGCTAAACCTTAACCACTTCCCCACATAACCCTTTCCCAGAAAACAAGCATTAAAAGCCTTAGGGGCCGATCGCATGATCGCATAATCGCAAAAGCGCATGTTTATGTGAAACATTCCAATTGTCCATCGCAAATATTTGCGATGCGATGCGATCGGTCGCGTCATCGCACTTTCCTCCATCGCAAGTCCGCCCCATCGCAAAGCGCAGAGCGCAGTTTTTGTTTGTACTGCTTTCCACCATCACACTTTCCTTTCCACCATCGCACTTTCCGCCTTTGCGATCTGCGCTCATCCCAGTTGCATCCATCGCAAAGCACAAAGCGCAGTTTTTGTTTGTGCCGCTTTCTGCCATTGCACTTTCCACCTTTGTGATCTGCGCTCATCCCAGTTGCATCCATCGCAAAGCGCAAAGCGCAAAGCGCAGTTTTTGTTTGTGCTGCTTTCCGCCATCGCACTTTCCGCCTTTGCGATCGGCGCTCATCCCAGTTGCATCCATCGCAAAGCGCAAAGCGCAGTTTCTGTTTGTGCCGCTTTCCACCATCGCACTTTCTGCCTTTGCGATATGCACTTTCCGTATTGGGTCCCACCTCGTACGATCATTCCCGTACATCTCGGCGCTTTCCATTGCATTTCATGGCATTGTCCTTTGTATTTTCTCCGCAGCCCAAACTTTCGTATTTGCATTAAAGTTTAATGTTTTTGTACATTCCGCCCCATTTCATATATTGTCCAACTGTTTGGTCTCCACCGTTGATCTACGTCCCTCGGTCATGATCTGATGATCCACAAAGAATGTTCACACCAAACCCTATTTGTCGTTGTTTCCTCCATATCAATGCATTTTTCACATTAATTTCATTCAAAAACTCACCACCACCATGTTTATTTCCTCCCGTCTTCCACAACTACCCTTTATGCATGGTTTTCATCACCCAGTCCCATATTTTGTAGGGTTATCAGATGGTGAACGCCGCCATGGTTACACAAATTTCAATACAGCGGCTAGGTGACAGGACTCGCATTTAAAGAACAGAGTTCGAGCTCTGCAAACTTTCGCCGGCACCATTAAAGATTAGATTGCACAAATAAAGACAGTACGGGAGCAGCAGAGGGCTCGAGGCAAGAAATGGAAGTTTTTTGCACCTTTTCAGGGATTTTAGAAGGCAGAGGTACCAGTTCAAAGACATCCAGGGTTACATGAAAAGTCCAGCACGCAGAAAACCACATAATCAGGGTCTCAAATCAGCAGAATGTTTCTTCCTAAGCACAGACATAGTACACATTATTGCTTCAGTATGCATTGTGTCCAAGTGAAGTTTTCCTCCTCTCGACTGTCCAAAATACTATCAGAAACATTTATTTCACAGCATGGCAGACCATTCAGGCGTTTATTTTCCATTTTGTTCCTGCACCAAAAGTACCACAGAGTCCTGCGAACCAAAGTACAACAAGAGGCAGACAGAAGTAAATGGAGGCCGAAAGGATTCATTCTTTCGTCCAAGACATCTTAGAAATAAATGCAAAAATTTAAAAGCAGAATGGGCTTCGGCCCTCTTTCGTTTCAGAGTTTAATACTGCATTTAACTCTTCACCCACCTCTTCTGCCCCTCTTCAGCTATAAAACTCATGAGGAAATGTTGTATTGGTTGTTAATGAGATATCAGTGAAATGCAAGTATTCTCCTCCTGAGACAAGTTCTCTGTGTATATTGTAAGATAGGCTTAGATTTGATGTATTCAGACTGAATGTTCAAGCTATGGGCTATGATGTACCTGATTGGTGTTGTTTTTAATATGACAAGCATGTTTCTTTGGATCCTGATCTAAAGCAGCTGGTGATGTTTTCCTTTCTCTATATTTGTGATTGACTTGCTTTCATTTCATCATGTTTCTTCAGGCTCGCATCAGAAGTTTGGCATAAGATTTACCCTTGATAGGTACCTTATGTTGCTGCTCTCCCAGCCTTTTATGTTTTCTACTTATATGTGTATCTGAATGTTGATTTCAATTGGTTTAACCAGTGTAGTGGATGTTATTGCCTGCTCTCTGATGTATGAATTAATGAAATCTATGTTTAGATGTTCTTGTTGGGATTAGTTGAATGTGTTGAGAACACTGGAGGTCTAGAACCTGGTCTCTGCCCCTCTAGGATCTGTCCATCTCAATTAACCCTTTCCAAGATCCCTTGTATTGCCTCTGATTTTGTCCAAGCAGGCCTGGAGTTAAATGACCTCTGGTATGATCTATAGACAGAGTTGGTTGGTCCTCCTCCTTTCATTTTCAATCCTTAATGTCCCATTCCAAATATCTCCTTCAAGATCCAAATGCTCTAGATGACTAGCCCAACTGAAAGCTTGCACATTGAACACAAATAAATCCTTTCTTGACTCCATAGCCCAATGGCTTTGATGTTCTTTGAGTTATCTGTCTCTGCCTAAGCTTCCTCTTTGCTCATCCTTGTCACATATTGGTCCTTCTTTTCCTGATTCCCTCCAACCAAACACAAACAATCAAACAAACAACCATGAGCCTATAACTAGCCTAAAATCATAACACCCGAGCTTCAAAGACATAAACCTTTGACTACCATAGAGAGATCCCTCTCTGGACCTAGGAGGGCTAGATCCTAAGGTCCCAAAGTGGTTCTATGTTGTCTCATATTTTGGTCTCTGTCAGCCTAGCCAAAACATGGGAACCCCAACATAATGGCGACTCCGCTGGGGATTCTGAGTACATTTCACCTTAAACATTCGTAAAAACCTCAGAAACTTAGAACTCTGGTTAGGTTGACAGTAAGTCACCCCTTTCTTGAATCAACCTCCATTATTGAATATCCACCATACTCTTAGACAAAGCCTGGAAAGGGCCAGGTAGCCTCCAGATCTCATCCTCTTTTTAGAGGTGACATATCTGGTAAATGCCCTCCCAGTCAATCTCTGGTTGGAGCTTGCTGATTCAGAGGAGATTCCTGAAAGGTGACAGTGCCTGAGCACTGTGGTGGACAGTGTACTCCCTAGAAACATCCTAAACCCTCCACCTGGCGACTCCATTGTTCCTAAACGAAAAGACTCCACTGGTGATCAGTAGGCCTGCTGATTATCTTGGTTTCACAATCAGACTCCACTAGGAGACCAGTCCCTGAGACAACATTAACCACAGTAGAAGTGACAAATAGGGTTAAGCTGCTTGGCTTATAAACAACATTCTGGCTTTCAGAACCATCCACACAAGAGCTTATCCCAACCCTGACCCACCGGAAATAGTTGAAAATCCAGAGAGTATCCTCAAAGGAGCTCCTACACCTAAAAGACCAACCATTTCCAACCACATTCTTAGAGCTAATTCTGCACCAGAAAACCTAACAGCTCTAGCACATTTCCTCCCTGACCTAGACATACCTAATAGACTACCGAGAACTAGGTCATCCAATCATCTAGACCAGCAAGACCTTGAAGTTTACAATACACCATCTAACAGTGGTCAAAACACTAGGGACAATGAAACCCCTCCTTCTACACCACCTGATTTTCACTTCCTTCAAAACTTGGGGCTCTCTCACCCTCGATCTGCTCAACAAACTTCTGCTGGTCCAAACATCCCTGTCATCCAAATACCAGCTTCTCAAGCTAACCCTATACCCCATTAGAACATTATCATGGCAGCATGGTATGCACCTCTGCTGTTACCTCAACCTCTGTTACCCTTACCAAATGATTATCAGTCAAAAATCCCACACTTCACTGCTAAAGAGTCCATAACAGCTCACCAACATGTATATAAGATGGAGGACTCTTTTGATTATATGGAAATTGATGATGAAACAATCAAAATGAGGATCTTTGCCCAAAGCTTAGGGGGCGAGGTGAAGAAATGGTTTAAGAGTTTACCTCCTGGAATTATTCAAGATCTCGCTGCATTATACCAGATCTTCATAAAAAAATGGGAGGTTAGGGAAAACCCTCGCCAAATCCTAGCCGAATACATGAGCCTGAAAAGGAATGTAGGAGAGAGTGTTCATGATTACACCACTAGATTCAACAGTATATATAATGCTCTCCCTCCACACATGAAGCCTCCTCAAGGTATGGCCCTGGAAAAGTATCCTGATGGATTTGATGCTGACCTGGCCTATGAGCTTAGAGACAAAGAATACACCACCCTGGAAGACATGCAGAAAGGAGCGATAACCATAGAAGCAAACCTGATTGAAAAAAGGGCAAGATTAAAAGCCGAAAAAAGGGTAACATATAGGGATGACAATGTAGCTTCCACATGTGATCCCAAATACGATAGACTATCTAAGAATGTGGAAGAAATACAACAAATGATAAAGAGGATGGTTGTCCAAAACAACAACCAAAATAGAAACCAGAACCAAAACATTAGAAGAAACAATGCTGCCCCCAACAGACAAAGAGAGTCAGATCAACAAATCATTCCCCCATTTCAAGAAATTTTTTTAGATGAAGACGAGGGAATCATTGAAGAGTCTGAAGGGAATAACATAAATATGTTTAAAGCAGAGGACTCAGTCCTTAACTGTGACCTAGAAGAAGATCAGCCCACACCTTCATATTGGGATGAGGAATGGTTAGAAACTGAGGATTACAGATTAGGATTTGAATATGCCATGTTACAGGTTAGGGAAAAATATGAACTTAGGAGCAAGAAAAGCCAAGATACTTCCAAAACAAAGACTCCTGAGGTAACCATCAAGAAAAGACCTGATAAATCCTCTAAAGCATCTGCTGCAGGCAACAAAACAGCAGCTGAAAGTTCTGGTAAAGACAAAGAAAAAGACAACCAAAAAAATGAAAAACAAATTCAACCAACCAGTAGTACTGGCACTTCAGTTAGTACTCCTGATACAACTGTTCCAAACCTTGTACATAGTGAGAAATCACAATCTGATTCGGCTACTAAGGCAGTAGCTAATAAAATAGAATTGAACATTACAAAGGTCCAGTCCACTTTCAATTTAGAGAGTGAGATTGAAAAAATCAAAATCTCTGTACCATTATCTAAACTAGCCACTCAGAATGTATATAAAGGCCAAAATTTGAAAGCATTAAACCTATGGGAAAACAACGATACTGTAAATTTAAATGATGATCAACCTGCCCTCCTCTTTGGTCCAAAAATTGAAGGAAAGTTTCAGGAAGGGGTAGTTCCACCTTTTTATATCAGTCTTAACATTCATGACAAGATCCTTCATAATGCCATGCATGACTCTGGTGCATCACACAATCTAATGCCTAAGGTAGTGATGGAAAGGCTAGGCCTAGAAATTACCAGACCTTACAAAGACTTATACTCATTTGACTCTAGCAGAGTAAAATGCCTAGGACTGATCAAGGATTTATGTGTGAGTCTGACCCAGATTCCTGCCAAGTGTATGGTCATGGATGTTGTGGTGGCAGATGTGCCACCAAAGTATGGCATGCTATTGTCAAGATCATGGGGAGCCAAACTGCAAGGAACAATGCATATGGATGGCTCATATGCCACTATCCCTATATTTGGCCAACTTAGAAGACTGTATAGAGAGTCTCAGATGAAATTTTTAGTCAGTAGCCCCGAGAAACCTGAAAACTCACCATTATACTCTGTACATACAGATGTAGACTCTTTCATTCTCTACAATGACCAATCCTCAGAAGAGCCGAGATCAGATAATGGAAATACAAACATACAGCCCATGGATTTCAACATAATGGCTACTCTGGAAGAATATGAAGAAGAAGACCATGGGAAAACTGCTGAAAATATAACTCTGAATGAAATAGAAACAGAAAAAAAATAGCAAGCTAGCCACCTCCCTGATCTCCATGCCCATAATGAACCACGAAATGACCCCCCTCCTAGCACAAAACTCACAACTCAACATAATGGCGAACCCAGCTGTAGGGGAGGGGATGAAGACAAAGTAAACAACGAACCCCTGTGGGAAATGAACTTTGATGGGTCATGTACTAGGAAGAGTGCTGGAGCAGGAGTGTGGCTGTGTAACACTGAAAATGATCATGCAGAGAGCCACGCTGTCAATTTGCATTTCAAATGCACGAATAACATTGCAGAATATGAAGCTCTGATCTTGGGCTTAAATCTGTTGAAAAAACTAGGAGCCCGTAGGATAGCTATGAGAGGAGACTCAGAGTTGGTAATAAAACAAGTGAATGGTGAGTATTCAACAAAACACCCCAGGCTTAGGGCATACAGGAATGACACTCTAGATTTGCTGAAAACGTTTGTTGAATTCGAGTTAGTGTTCACTCCTAGGGGTCAAAACACAATAGAAAATGGATTAGCTTGTCTATCTAGTTCATATCCTAAAGCCCCAGCTGACCAAAAATTTATCATTCAGACCAAATTCAGGCCTGCAGTGCCAGACAATGAAAAATATTGGCAGGTCTTTGAAGGAGACAAACAGATCGAAGATTTCCTGGTGGGCAGGAATGAGTTTGAATTTTCTGATTTAGACCCGATTTCTGATGACAGCTGCCCAAGCGAGGATCCCCCGGATGAACAAGAAGCACCCTGTAACATAGAAATAAATTCTTTTTCTGAGCAAACTAGAAATTTCAACGAAAATAGTGAAAACGCAGAAAATGAAGAGGTCGAAGTGCTGCAGGCCAAAGACAAGAATATACCCAGAGGCCTGGCACCCTTAGAGGACCTCTTTGATTTCAATGATGTAGCAAAGAAGCCCACTATAGAACATGCAGAATCAGATATAGAAGAATACAACATTGGCACTGAAGACCAACCCAAAAAGATCAAACTAGCTAAGTCTATACCTGCTAACATGAAGAAAAAATATATTGACCTGTTCAAGGAATTCATAGACGTGTTTGCATGGAGCTATGAAGACTTAAAGGCCTATGACAGCAACATCATTCAACACAAAATACCCTTGAAAGAAAATCAGAAGCCTTTTAGACAAAAACTTCGAAGAATAAATCCAAAACAATTGCCTGCAGTAGAAAAAGAGATTAATAAAATGTATGATGCAGGCATAATTGTCCCTGTGAGGTTTTATGATTGGGTGTCTAACTTAGTGGCTGTAAGGAAGAAGACAGGGGATATCAGGCTATGCATAGACTTTAGAAACCTGAATAGAGCCTCCCTGAAAGACAACTACCCTTTTCCTAGAATGGAACATATCCTACAGAAGGTAGTAGGCTCTAAAAGGATCTCCCTGCTTGATGGTTTTTCAGGATACAACCAAGTTCTGGTACTCCCAGAAGATCAACTCAAAACATCTTTTACCACTCCGTGGGGCACCTTCATGTATGTGAAAATGCCCTTCGGACTGATGAATGTTGGAGCTACCTTCCAAAGAGCGATGGACATAGCTTTCTCAGAGGAGATAGGACACTTCATAGTTATCTACTTGGATGACTTGATTGTCTTTTATAAAACTGAAGAAGAACACTTGAAACATCTGAGGAAAGTTTTTGAAAAATGTAGAAGGTACAGCCTGTCCTTAAATCCTAAGAAAACTATTTTTGGGCTGCAAGAAGGTAAACTTCTGGGCCACATTATATCTGAGAAAGGGATCAGGATAGACCCACAGAGAGTTGAGGGGATACTTAAAATTACACATCCAAGAAACATCAAGGAATTGCAGTCCTTCATAGGGAAGATCAATTTCCTTAGAAGATTTATCCCCAATCTTGCTGAGCATCTTAGAAAAATGACTGAAATGCTAAAGAAAGATGCGGGAATTAAGTGGACTGTTGAAGCCAAAAAATCTTGAGTCAGTAAAACTTGCGCTCACTCAGGCCCCTGTACTTATCGGCCCTGACTTCTCAAAATATTTTCTGATCTTTTCATCTGCTTCCCAACACACAATAGCTGCGGTTTTGCTGCAGAAAAATTCAGAAGGTAATGAACAACCTATCGCCTTCTTCAGTAAAGCCTTAAGAGATGCACCCTTAAAGTACAACATCATGGAAAAGCAGGCCTATGCCCTGATTAAGGCCTTAAAATAATTTAGGGTGTACATTCTGCATTCTCACACCATTGCCTTTGTGCCAAATATAGTGGTCAAAGATATCTTGTCCCAGGACCCTGATGGAAAAAGGGGAAAATGGATTGCTACAATCTTGGAATACGACCTTGAAATAAAATCCACTAAACTGATCAAAGGTCAAGGCCTAGCCCAATTAATGGCTGAATCAAAATTACAGGCCCTTGACATTAACATGATGAATGCCTTAGACGAGCAGGAAGGATTGCCCCATCCAACTATTAAGGAGCAGTTTTAGAACTCTCCTTGGTATGATGATATCCTTTACGTGCTCACTAACCTCAATGCCCCTCCAGAACTGCCCAAAACAAAGGCTAGATTCATAAAACTCAAAGCTCGAAATTACTGCATTATGAATGAAAGTCTATATTGGAAAAATCCAAATGGCCTTTTACTGAAATGTTTGTCTGAAACTAAAGCTGAAAGAGTCAAACAAGAATTCCATGCCGGGGAGTGTGGAGGCCACCTGAATTGGAAAACCACTGCAAATAAGATACTTAGGGCTGGTTACTATTGGCCTACCCTCTTCAGTGATGTCCATAAAATGATACTTACCTGCCACAAATGTCAAATATTTGAAGGCAAAAGAAAACTCCTCCCCCTCCCTTTACAACCTATCACCATAGAAGGTCCCTTCCTGCAATGGGGCCTAGACTTTATTCGGGAAATTCACCCTTCTTTTTCTGGACAGCACGAATGGATCCTAACTGCCACAAATTACTTCACTAAATGGATAGAAGCCATACCCACTAGGAATGCCACCGATTCTGTCATTATTAGGTTCATAGAAGACTTCATTCTATCTCAGTTTGGCTGTCCAAGGAAAATAATCACCGACAATGCTGCTGCTTTCGGATCCAAAAGAATGGTTGATTTCTGTCACAGGTACGGAATAGCACTTGGACATTCGACTGCCTATTACCCCCAGGGTAATGGCCTAGCCGAATCATCAAATAAAAGCCTGGTTACAATCATTAAGAAGCTTCTGGAAGAGAAAAAAAGATCATGGCATAAAAAGTTGATACATGCCTTGTGGGCAGACAGGCTCACTACAAAGAAATCCATTGGCATGTCACCCTTTCAGCTGGTTTACGAGACTGAAGCAGTTTTTCCTAATAGTCTTGGAGTTCTAGTGATCAAATTTTTCCAGGAGATACAATCAGAGGAAAACAGTATGGTAAGGAGAATCAATGAAACTATCCATCTGCAGCAAACAAGAGAGAAGGTTTATAGAAGAGCTGTCAGAGTACAGAAAGGCATAAAGAGACAGTTTGACAAAAGAACCAAAGCTTCAAATTTCAAGGTTGGAGATAAGGTTCTGAGATGGGATTCAAGAAGAGAGGACAAGGGCAAACATGGAAAATTTGACAGCTTGTGGCAAGGTCCATTTGTCATCCAGGCCACTATGGGTCCTAATGCATTTTTCTTACAAGAACTTGATGGCACAGAATTGTTTGGGGGTCCTGTCAATGGCAGTATGCTCAAACATTACTTCTATTGATTTTCCATTTCCAGTTTCATCTCCATTGTACATACCGTTGCAAGTTTTCATTTTCAGAAAAAGAGAAAATGTTCCAAAAAACAGAATGAAAAGAGAGGTTCAGACATGCTCAAAACATGAACCTCTGAAGTAAAAAGCATGGCTCAAACCTGATCAAAATCCGAGCCAAAGGAAGCAGAATAGCTGGTCCTAATAAGCTCAAAATCTGGATCAGCAGCGAAAGAAGAACCAGCTCTAATATGCCCAAAACCAGAGCTGAAGCAAAGAAAAGAGGTGACTCAAATATGCTCAAAACCTGAGTCACAAAAAAGAAAGAAGGATATATCAGAACTGCAGATTTCATGCCTTCATAGTTTTGTTTTCAAGATCCCACTCCAGCAAGTCAGACAGTCTAATCCTGGCTTGGCTATTTTAAATTTCATGTCTTAGAATGTAGGTGAAGAAACTTGTTGGACAGTTTAATCCCAACAGGTAGTAGATTAGGTAGATAATTGTATGAGGCCAACAGTCTAATCTTGCCTCATGGAGCAATAAGGGTAGATTTAGAATAGGTTTGTTTTTGTTTTGCAAAATAAAATGTAAAGGGTCTGCAAGCTCAAATGCGCCCAAAGGGAACAATTAGAACTTTAGTCTGGGTAGGTAGATTGGTTGGGAAATATTTCTGCTGGTGTTCCAATCTTGTGGTGGCCGCTGAAATCAAAGAAGAAATATGGCTTGTGACAACAGGCAACTGGCCTATTCCAAAGATCATATCTGGTTTCTTGACTCCTCCAAGGAGAAGCCATCCCCATGTGGAGCCACTGTTAGCCCCCCTATGAAATTCTTGAAAAGCAAGCTGGGGGCTGTGTCTTTCTGGAGACCTTCAAGGAATGCATCTCCCCTGAAGACACATCATCCTTGAGGTCTCTCTGTGCTTTGCCTTATACAAATCCCCTCTGTTGGTTCCTCTCCCTAAGACTTGTGTTACCCCTTGTACCCCTGCAAATGTCCCTTTTTCCCTTTTCCTCTTTCTGTCAAAGTGTTTTTGTTCCCCTCTATTTCCCCCCTATCAACCTTCTAATTTCCCAAAGATTCCCCTTTACATTCTTCCCTTACTCTTTGTTGACCTTAATTCTCCTTTACCCCTCTATCGTTACCTTCCTTTGGTGTAAAAATGCACTAAAATGGGTTTAAAACCCATTTTCCGACCTTGTAATAGGGCTTAGCCCCTTTCTGCTAAACCTTAACCACTTCCCCACGTAACCCTTTCCCAGAAACCAAGCGCTAAAAGCCTTAGGGGCCGATCGCATGATCACATAATCGCAAAAGCGCATGTTTATGTGAAACGTTCCAATTGTCCATCGCAAATATTTGCGATGCGATGGACTACGTCGCAAATATTTGCGATGCGATTGGTCGCGTCATCGCACTTTCCTCCATCGCAAGTCCGCCCCATCGCAATATCGCAAGCGCAGTTTTTGTGTTTGGTGCCGCTTTCCGCCGTCGCACTTTCCACCTTTGCGATCTGCGCTCATCCCAGTTGCATCCATCGCAAAGCGCAAAGCGCAGTTTTTGTTTGTGCCGCTTTCCGCCATCGCACTTTCCACCTTTGCGATCTGTGCTCATCCCATCCATCGCAAACCGCAAAGCGCATTTTTTGTTTGTGCCGCTTTCCGCCATCGCACTTTCCGCCTTTGCGATCTGCGCTTTCCGTATTGGGTCCCGCCTCGTATGATCATTCTCGTACATGTTGTCGCTTTCCATTTCATTTCATGGCATTCTCCTTTGTATTTTCTCCGTAGCCCAAACTTTCGTATTTGCATTAAAGTTTAATGTTTTTGTACATTCCGCCCCATTTCATATATTGTCCAACTGTTTGGTCTCCACCGTTGATCTACGTCCCTCGGTCATGATCTAACGGTCCACAAAGCGTGTTCACACAAAACCCTATTTGTCATTGTTTCCTCCATATCAATGCATTTTTCACATTCATTTCATTCAAAAACACTGTTCTCGCCACCGCCATGTTTATGTCCTCCCGTCTTCCACAACTACCCCTTATGCATGGTTTTCATCACCCAGTCCCATATTTTGCAGGGTTATCAGATGGTGAATGCCACCATGGTTACACAAATTTCAATACAGTGACGAGGTGATAGGACTCGCATTTAAAGAACAGGGTTCGAGCTCTGCAAACTTCCGCCGGCACCATTAAAGCTTAGAATGCACAAACAAAGACAGTACGGGAGCAGCAGAGGGCTCGAGGCAAGAAATGGAAGTTTTTTGCGCCTTTTTAGGGATTTTAAAAGGCAGAGGTACTAGTTCAAAGACATCGAGGGTTACATGAAAAGTCCAGCACGCAAAAAACCATATAATCAGGGTCTCAAATCAGCAGAATGTTTCTTCCTAAGCACGGACACAGTACACATTATTGTTTCAATATGCATTGTGTCCAAGTGAAGTTTCCCCCCTCTCGACCGTCTAGAATACTATCAGAAACATTTATTTCACAGCATGGCAGACCATTCAGGCGTTTATTTGCCATTCTGTTCCTGCACCAAAAGTACCACAGATTCCTACAGACCAAAGTACAACAAGAGGCAGACAGAAGTAAATCGAGGCCGAAAGGATTCATTCTTTCGTCCAAGACATCTTAGAAATAAATGCAAAAATTTAAAAGCAGAATGGGCTTCGGCCCTCTTTCGTTTTAGAGTTTAATACTGCATTTGACTCTTCACCTACCTCTTCTGCCCCTCTTCAGCTATAAAACTCATGAGGAAATATTGTATTGGTTGTTGATGATATATCAGTGAAATGCAAGTATTCTCCTCTTGAGACAATTTCTCTGTGTATATTGTAAGATAGGCTGAGATTAGATGTATTCAGATTGAATGTTCAAGCTGTTGTGGGCTTTGATGTGTTCGATTGGTGTTGTGCGACATATGAAGTGATGTTTTTGGATCCGATCTGTGCTACCGTATGTTTTCCTTCCATATTTGTGATTGACTTGCTTTCATTTCATCATGTTTCTTCAGGCTCGCATCAGAAGTTTGGCATAAGATTTACCCTTGATAGGTACCTTATGTTGCTGCTCTCCCAGCCTTTTATGTTTTCTGCTTATATGTCTATCTGAATGTTGATTTCTATTGGTTTAACCAGTGTAGTGGATGTTATTGCCTACTCTCTGATGTATGAATTAATGAAATTTGTGTTTAGATGTTCTTGTTGGGATTAGTTGAATGTGTTGAGAACACTGGAGGTCTAGAACCTGGTCTCTGCCCCTCTAGGATCTGTCCATCTCAATTAACCCTTTCCAAGATCCCTTGTATTGCCTCTGATTTTGTCCAAGCAGGCCTGGAGTTAAATGACCTCTGGTCTGATCTACAGACAGAGTTGGTTGGTCCTCCTCCTTTCATTTTCAATCCTTAATGTCCCGTTCCAAATAACTCCTTCAAGATCCAAATGCTCTAGATGACTAGCCCAACTGAAAGCTTGCACATTGAACACAAATAAATCCTTTCTTGACACCATAGTCCAATGGCTTTGATGTTCTCTGAGTCATCTGTCTCTGCCTAAGCTTCCTCTTTGCTCATCCTGGTCTTATATTGGCCCTTCTTTTCCTGATTCCCTCCAACCAAACACAAATAATCAAACCAACAACCCTGAGCCTACAACTAGCCTAAAATCATAACTTAGAGCTTCAAAGACATATCCTTTGACTACCATAGAGAGATCCATCTCTGGACCTAGGAGGGCTAGATCCTAAGGTCTGAAAGTGGTTCTATGTTGTCTCATCTTTTGGTCTCTGTCAACCTGGCCAAAACATGGGAACCCCAACACCTCTTATGTCAGAATGTGGGCCCATAAGCGAAAGCTGAAAATGTAGAAATGTGTGACTTCTAGTTGCATGCCACTCCATGCTTCAAAAGGTTTTTTGTAATAATATATTTTTGGGGAGACATATTTTGTATGTACAAAGCATACTTTATTGCTTCATCCCATAATTTGGAAGGAAGGGACCTTGCATGCAACATGCAATCGGCCATTCCTTTCAAGGATCTATTCTTCCTCTCATTTACCCTATTCGACAGTGGAGTGTATGGAATTTTGTTTTGCAACTGTATTCTTGCTTCATCACAAACATGTTGGACATGCATGTCGACATAATTCCCCCTTTATCTATATGGAGTATCATGATCATTTTTCTAGACTGCTTCTCTATATATGCTCTTAAAACCTTCATATGCTCAAACACTACATATTTGAGTTTGAGAAAATACACCCATGTGCATCTCGTGCAATTGTCAATGAATGTCAACATAAATTTGGCTTTGCTCATGGAAGGACACATAAATGGCCCCATAATATCACTATGAACAAGCTCCAAGGAAGAGGATACTCTCAATGCATACCCCTTCTCAAACATTATTTTTGGATGCTTTCGAGTAGCACATCTTTCACAAACTCCATTGAAAAATACTATGGCAAGCAAGCCTTTCACCATCCCTTATTCACTAATTTGGAGCATGTATTTGAAATTTAAATGTCCAAGTTTTTCATGCCAAATTCTACATCATTTGCATGTGTCAATAGTAAAGTAGAATATATTTGAAGAAAAAAATTAGAAAAAAGTGTTTATACTAGATATATTATTTACCTTCCCAAGTGCAATATTGGAGCTATCTTGCATGTATGGTAATCAAATTTGAGCTGAATTCAACTCTCCTTTGGATGCCCATATGTGTCATTTGATACACAAGGAGAAGATTTATTGAAAGCTTTCCCATATGTAGAACATTCTTGAAAATTCCATCTCCAAGATATGCTATGCCCTCCCTGGTACAATTGCCTCTATGGAGAATCACTTTCCATCAGAATAAGAGGACTAGCATATGTTTTTACGGTGAGAGACAATCTTTTATGGCTTCCTTCCATGTGATGTGAAGCTCCGAAGTATATGATCCATACATGAATAATAAGTAGAATTACTACATGCACATTCCTTCTTGTTTTAGGTGCTGCTTTTTGGCACTCTCTAGAATGCAATCACTAAGATTGTTACCTGCTTCTTCTTGGCACTCTCTAGAATATAGTCACTAAGATTGTTCTAGTAAAATGTGTGTGCCATGAAGTCAATGGTCTTCTTCCTGCATAATGATTCCAACTCGTAAGCATGGTTGCAATAGCAACATTTTGATTGCCAGTTCTTTCTCTTGTTTCCCTTTAAAGTGGTGAATTTAAATTGGTCAATTCATGGTCTTCTTCCTGCATAATGATTAAATTTCATGTAGAGAAGTTAAATTTCGAACTAGCCTTGCTCCTTTCATGCAGATCTAATGAGTTGAGCTCATTTTTCCACTATCCATGGAACTACTAAAAGTTAATCTATCATATCATTGCATAGCCAACGCTTTTCAAAAAAATGGGTCGTTGTGCACATATCCTTGAATACTTAGAGGTTTAAAACCTAATATTTCCCAACACTGACGCATTTTGTCCAACTCTCTGTAATTTTCACTTGAACAGATCTATTGCAGGTTTCCTAGATAATTAATAACAGAATTTTATAGGTTTCTCGCAGAATTCACTAAATAACCTTTTTCGGCCGGCATATTCCTTCGAAAAATTGAAAATTAAATTACCACTCCTGCTCCATCAATTATCCAAAAGCTGGCCGAATAAATCCAAACATGGGAATCATCAGAAACAGAAACAGACAGATTTCTAATATAATTGGAAACCTATCCCAGAAACATGACGGCGATTTTCTCGCTTAAATTTTTGCATTGCTGCGATTTTTTCCTGTTATTTCAAGCCCTTGACTTTAATATGGGGTAATTTTTTGCATTGCGAATTTCGCAAATACACTACTGAATAAAAGAAAAATGCAGATATAAATAGCAACATGCCAGATGAGTAGAACCATCCCAAATCTCTCCGAATTCAGATAAAGCAAACCCTACTTCAAGGTTACCAAACATCGATTCTACTAACCCTTCGATTGGAAGAGGTCAAACCCTAGTTAGACACGTCGGAACTGGAAATTAATACACCCATGTAAATTAGGTATAAGCAAGGATGACGTAAGCCCGCCGCCGAAACTGCTATATAAATTTCGAAGATGACGTTGCGCATACCAACCCATAGATTTAAAAAATGAAAATACTTATTAAAAAAAAACAAACAAACATGGAAATGAAATATTATATTATACTATATTGTATATAATTTGAAGAGGTTTAATAATTAAGAGTATTTGGTTTTCAAGCGCACGCGAAAAGGATGTGACCGACTTTCTAAACAACCATCTATTTAATCCTGGTCTAGTCAATTAAAAACTTAAATCTCCATTAAAATAAATTAACGATTCACGTAACCATTAAAATAAATTAATAATCCAATTAAAATAAATTAATAATAATTCACATTAAGTGTCAATGTTGGCAGGCGGTTGAATCTCATCCTCCGGAATTCATGTGATGTGTAGTTGTGCATGAGTCCATTTCTGCAACTACTTTTCTTTTACATGGCAACAACCACTGAATTCACCTTTCTGGACTGTGCAGTGTTTAATATAACCTTTCTGGACTGTGCAGTGTTTAATATAATTTTTAATAAAGATTGTGATTGTGGATGGAGATTTCTGAAATAGAATTGTGTAATTTTTTACATTTTTGTTAAAAAAAATTTCATCAAAATAATTGTATTTTTTAATTATTTAAAATATATTTTATATTTAAGTATGAGTATATTATTTTTGAGATTTAATTACATTGTTAAGTAAGTAATTTATTTATGACCATTTTTATGAGAGGTAGTAGTAAGTGACTAATTACTCGTGATTTTTGAATAGTTTATTTAGCACTCATTGTATCTGGTGATGAATAACGGTGAAGAAGTGGGATTGAAACTAGTGAAATGAATCACATAGCTTTAATCATCACTTGATCAGGGGCTTGCACTAGCTAACCAGGACTTCACGGGAGGTTCCCCATCCCAGAAGAATCACCTGCTTCAATCATCATTTTCGGGGCTTGCACCCCTAACCAGGGACTTCCGTGGAGGTCACCTATTTTTTCCCCCATCCCAGAAGAATCACCTGCGTCAATCATCATTTTCGGGGCTTGCCCCCCTAACTGGGAGACTTCCCTGGAGGTCACCTATTTTTTCCCCACTTCTTCACCCACCTGAGCATCACCCGATGCAATGAGTGCTAAGTGGACTATTCAAAAATCACTACAAATTAGTAAGTTAAGACTACCTCCCATGAAAATGGTCATAGATGAATTATTTACTTAAGGCACTTGAATCCCAAAAATGATATCTAACATAATGCACTCAGGAATCCCCTCAGACTTAAATACAAAGAATAAAGTGAGGTATACTTGAATGGTTCATGAGAGACAATACTTGCTAAGGTTTTGCAAATGGGGTACCAAGCTAAGTGGGCTTGATTGTAGGGAAAAACTCCACAGTTAAGTATACTTGAGCCAAGGACGCCATGGTTACCAGGTGCAAGCCCTGGAATTGATAATTAAAACTATGTCATTCATTTCACTAGTTTTAATCCACCTTCTACTCTATACTAAGTTTTAGCAACTTAAAAAAAAACAATTTATTAAACAACTGTTTTTAAAAATATTAAAAAAAAAATATACTAAAAAAAATCCATTTTATTAGTTACACTATATAAATACATATACATATATTACAGAGGGAGAGGAAGTGTGAATTAGTCCCCCTCCATAAATTTCTTGCTAACCTTACCAAGAATGTAGACATGCATCAGGAGCTCTCCAATGCACAGCACTGGAATTGAGGGAGAGATAGGAAGCCCAATCCTGCAGAATTAAAGTCAAATCAGCAATCTTGGCCTTCATGCCTTTACAGCAATTGGCATGCATTGTGAACACATCCATCACACCTGCTCTCCTCTCACAGAACCCACTGACATACTTGGTATCCAGAAACAACATCTTCAACCCTATTTCAGACAACTTCTTCTCTGATTTGATCTTGTTTAGCACATCCTGATCGTGCAAATTGGGGTAGGATGTCCTGGACTCATACCACCATTCATAAAACCTAATACTTCTATTGCTGGATCGAACAAAGTTGAAACCTCCATTGGGGCTATTCGATAGATCGTCTGGATTTCCGTTGTAATAATCGCTTGCAATTTGAAAATCAGCCTTCTCATCAAACAATTTGAACGGATTCCGAAACCACAGTATATCTGCGTCCTGTTCAGTAAATCATAGAGTAAATCAAATTAATCATTGGATCCTACTACTATGATTGAAATTCCTGGTATTTCAACCCTAGATTGCGCCCTCGATTAGGGTTTTTATAACCTAATTTCGATCAGTATTTCTATATTCATTGTCTTAGAACTATATGAAATTGAAATATATTTACCGAGAAAACAAAACTGTAACCCAACGCCAACACATGTTTCAGAAACAAAATTCTAGCCCACATCATATCTAGGTATCCTTGGGTCATGATAACTTTTTCCCCTGAAAAATCAGATCCTTCTTTCAGCAAAATATAGCAGTGCGGATGTATCTGCTCGCAACGCTTTAAAGCCTCTTGGTCGAGTGCAACAAGGAGGAGATTATCCAACAAATGTTGTGTCCCTTCGCCAATTCGAAAGCTTCGAAGGTACAAATCTAGTATACTGTTTTCTTTTGCCCAAGCTGCGTTTATTGTTGTAATTATCACAGTCCTGTTTGGCATTGAAGCCTTTTCTAGAGCACTCTCTAAATCATGGGCAGTTACAGACGAGTTCAACTCTGCACTCTGCAAGAGATTGAACAGAACAGTCATGTAAAAAGCTATTTATAAAAAAGTACACATAATCATAAAATTTTGAAGGATCTAGGATGCATGAAAATTCATTAGAATTGATAAAACCCGACTTACATGATTGGTTGACATATAGAAACCCCTTCTGCCATCTCTCTGTTCAATTGGGGAATAATAATATGACAGTGGAATCACTATTGTGAATATGCAAACGCATAATATTATCGCATATTTGCAGATCGTTGTTGGCTGAATGAACTGCAATTTGTTTTCAAGTTGCTGGTTCATCATTGCTGGATCAACAAGATATTTCTCTTGTAATCTAATGGCGTTCAGACTGAAAACCCTATAGCCACCAATACACACCAAATATTTCTAAACAATGGAAGAGGAATGATATAATTGTTTACCAAAACTGCAATGATAAATTCATTTGACTATGATGATGGCTGTTGGCAGGTCAGTCTGGCTGTGATAGTCAAGACAGAGGGGGGCCAACTACCTTGTTTACCACTTTTCTTCTTATTCTCACAATCGGCTGTTTAAAGATTGTGATTACAGTACCTCCATGATCACTTCTTTTCAGTCTCAGTCATAGTAGTTTTTGGTTCACCTCTGAGAAATCTGATAATTTCCCATGGATTAGCTTGAGAAAGCATCACAAACACAGGAAAAGCATTGTCAATCCATGATATAGAGAAATTGAAATTTCTTAAACTGTCAGCGACCTCTCACCAGACGAAAACACCTAACAATTGTGTTTGATCTTCATCAATTTTACTAGTGATTCCTTAGCCTCGCGAGCATCAGCCTTGCACGAACATCATCAAATGACTCAGCCTTGACTGTTCAGAAAGATCTAGAATCTAAAGTTAGGTGAGTATATACCGATCTTGTTAACCCGAGGTAAGATGTTGTTGCAATGAGCCCGTAAAAGAAATTTGTGTTGACCTACGAGAATAAATAGATTGATTTTGATTAGTTAGAGTCCTAGTTGTATTTGGATAGTTTTTGTATGTTGGTGGCTGGGATTGATTTCTCTTACCACACGATAGAGATCCAATCATGGTGACCCCTAATGTCTCGTCTAATGTCTCGTCCTCATCCTTATGACCAGTCACCTATCTCATTATATATTGTAAAAGAAATTATTATTATTATTATTATTATTCAACTTTAAGGTCTTTAGGCCCAGTCACCTATGTCATTATATATTGTAAGAGAAGTTTACATTATTATTATTATTATCAAACTTTAAGGTCTTTAGGACCAGTCACCTATGTCATTATATATTGTAAAAGAAGTTTACATTATTATTATTATTATCCAACTTTAAGGTCCTTAGGACCAGTCACCTATGTCATTATATATTGTAAAAGAAGTTTACATTATTATTATTATTATCCAACTTTAAGGTCTTCAGGACCAGTCACCTATGTCATTATATATTGTAAAAGAAGTTTACGTTATTATTATTATTATCCAACTTTAAGGTTACTCCCAAGAAAGACACCAAATTGGTGTATGAAGGCATACATACTCTACTTCCCTTTGGTTTTGAACCTGTGACCTCTTAGGAGGAAACACATGCTCTTAACCCTTAAAACATCTAAAGCCCCGTGTCTTCTTAGATTACGTTAAGATAAAGTTATACTAATAATCGATAAAGCTATACCAATAATAACTTAATTTAGTATGCTAGTATGGAAACGAATTAAATTGTATACATCTTTTTCCCTATATGCATTATTTCTTTTATAATCATCAGAAAGGATGAATGCAAAGAATACATACAAGCGAGGTCACTTAGTTTTACATTTTTGTGCTTCTTTTTTGGTAACTAGCATTTTGGTACCTAGGAAATAGTAAACAAAATTTGGATATAAATTTAATCATCCATGTATTCTAGAATATATTAAAAGTTTTCTAGGTAAAACTAAAACTATATTTAAATAAACCTATTGATCATCTTATTGTTATTGTTATGGTAGATCAAGTACAACACTCAAATATATCACTTTTGCATATTAGGGAATCAAGTTGTATAGCATCATGAAAGAGTGATCAAGCACTATTATTGGAAACCCTTAGGTATACCAAAGATATATAGCACAAACATTCCTTTTCTCTTAGGGCCTTACAAATCCATAGCTAGTGTAACATAAGTAGCACAATTTCTACATAACTTGGAATATCGGGGATTAGAGAATTGCATCAAAACAATAACATGTAGGAAAGACCTCACTCTTGTGGGAGACCTATCTTGAATGACTCCTCTTTCGATTATAACCATATTGATATACCTTTTGGGTAACCCTTTGGGTGGAACCTATGAGCTTAGTCGAACCCAATGATTGCAAACAACATGTGTTAATAATGTCCTATCATAACACTTATAATGTTGGTTTATTTCCTGAATAACCCTTTAGCTTATCCATGTGGTTACATGACTTGGAATAGTAACATGGAGATAATGGAAGACATAATGAATGGGATAATTCTAGTAATCAAGTTCCTCACACAAACCATTGATGCAACCAAAAGCCAACCTTAAAACCACATGACTCCTATCAATAGGAAACTTGGACTAGGAAGTTTTATATTCAGATAAGAATGATGGTAGTGGTGAAAATGGCACAAGAAAGCACCATTGAGATACATTACATCGAATTATTTTTTGAATCTCTTTTTGCTCATTTTGAAAAGGAGATTACTTTATAATTTCTTACCAATTTTGTTACAAATAAGCATAGTGGAAGACTATTTGATGATTTTATAGCACTTGGAAATTAGAATAGAGATTTTGATTGATATTTTTCCTTTGAATTCACAATTATGCTCAGATGGGTGGTGAATAAGTATAATGACAATTTTAACTTATTTAAAGCTAGTCAAACATCATAAAAAATCAATCTCATAAACTGAGCAAGTAAAAAAATATAGATATGGAAACCCTTATGAGAAAAAACCACAAACTTCTTTATATTAAAGATATTATACGCACCAACCTAGAGGTGACATCAATTCCCTTTGTTTTTTCGTAGGCACTAACCTATAGGAGACACTAATTCCCTATGTTTCTTTGTAGGAACTGACCTATAGGAGAGACTAATATTCTGCTTACTAACAAATTTCACTCATAGTAATGGGTTAATTTAGGTCTAGCAGACCCGCCTAGGGTTTTCTCAAACGAAAGGTGTTTGAATAAGGTGTAGTGAAACAAAAGGAAAGCAATCCCAAGCACACAAGAAAAAATCACAGAGAAAGTGGGGAAAGTTACCTTCCTATTGTGATGAATCCAACTCTATTTGATGCTTCCATATAGTAGGAGAAATCCCAAAGATCTCAGTTTTTGCTCCTACTTTTGAATATCTGCACATAAAAAAGAAACTAATTCACTATTTTCATGTAAGAAAATATTTTTGCATGCATGCATATAAAATAAAATCAAACATGTGAACATCAAAGTGTCATAAATGTGTTTCCATTGATGGTCACAAAGGTGTTGATAGACGATGGCAAAAGACAAGATTATTGCAAGATGAGCAGAGCATGGATGGATAAGGTGTAGTAATTTTGAAGGCATTTATAATATAGAAGAACACCTCAAAGTCAAGTGGAAACAACATAGATATAAATATCTCTAGAGGAGATTTCCGGTCGTATGTGGAAGTCAAAGAAAGGTCTCAAGGATGATAAGATATGGTGAGTTAAAGTACAGGTAAACCTAAATTGAAAGGAGACAAAGTTAAACTTGGTGAGATCTCTTGAGCAGTTTTTGTTTGGAAATTGGCCAAAATTGGTGGAGTTTTTGGTAGTGGAGAAAGACATTAAATGAAATACAAGTCTTGAGGCAGAGTAAAATCCGTGAATCCCCATTAACACATCTTCATAATTTAGCAATATCATTCTCGCTTGACCGTTAAAAATGAGGGGAGGTCAGCAATGGGAAATCTCCCACACCCTCGATTGCAAGATTGATGACAAAGGATCATTATGTACCCCTCCTCCTCTAAACCACAAACAACATGAGGGGGGATCCGCAAACCACCAATGACTTTTTGTGACACCCGTCGGGTAGATGATGTGACATCCGAAGAGCCATACAACATGACACCCGGGGTTATATGATGACACACGATAGACAAATATAGGACTGACAGGTAAACAACAAGTGAACATACAACAACATTCACCGAAAGACAACATAGAGAGACATGAAATAATATGAGGCATGGAAAATAGGAGATGATGGGGTTTAGTGCACATATGTACAGCCGATATGGCTAGCACATGGATTCACAGGTGGCATTGGTGACATAAGTGCGGCATCAGCAAGACTAGGTGGAAGTCGAGTAAGCCCTCAGAGGTTATGGACCAGCTCACAACCCTTGGTCTTATGGGTAAAATTGCCAATGCCTAAGTGCTAGGGCCTTAAGGTGAAATTTAGTGGCATGAAAAATTATAGAGGCATATTTAGAAATTTTGTTAAATTTGAAATTTAGCTAAAATTGGAAAGTCTCACTTAAACTCTGATAAAACTCTAGAATTCATTGTTTGGGCAATTTTAATTAGTTGAACTCAGAGATTGAGTTCTAAACAGTAGAGAAGTGTTTTAATACCTATAAATGAAAAAAAAAAAAGATTTAGTTGAAGAGGGAGAAAGAAAAAAATAAAGTTTATAAATGAAGGAAGACCTAGCGTTAACAAAAAGAAAAAAAGCTAATTTTTCCAGTAAATTTCTTTATAAGCACAATCGATGAAGGAAGATTGTGTAATTTTGAATTGAGTAGTATGAATTGAATTCTTTCTAGTGTAGATGATGAATTTCTCATTAGTTAGATATTTATGAAGATGTTTTGGTGAGTATTTAAAAATACATATTTAATTGTTTATGAAAGGAAATGGCATTCATGATTTGAATATGAAAATTATATGAAAGATTAATCATTGAGGTCTGTCAAGTTTTAACTTGCATTTCAGGGCTTGTAGCTCCTTCTAGTAGTTATTGGTAAATATTCATGGATTTTATCTTCTTTTAGTTGTAGTTTCTAAATGAGGGGGTAATAGCTTCCTACTAGTTGTAGATATGGAGTAATAGCTTCCTACAAGTAGTAGCTTACCGTTGTGAAGAAATTTAATAAAGGTTTGAAGAATTTGTGAGAAATTTTCATAAGTATTTTATGGTGTCATAATATCCTTGAACAGGTGAAAGAAAGTAAAAAAAATCTACAATATTGATTCACCCCACCCCCCCCCTTCTTATTAGTGTCTTGGTTTCTAACAATTGGTATTACAACATGGTTGCTTCAAATAAGTTTAACAGTTGAAAGAAATATCTAGAACCATGGAAAACCAAGAAGGATGATTTACTAAAAGGGCACCTATGTTCAATGGAACAAACTATTTGTTTTGGAAAGTAAGGATGAAAATATACATTCAATCTCTTAGATTTGATGTTTGGGATGTAATAGAATATGAATACGAAAATCCTCCAACATTTATTATGAAAGATCACAAGATGGAGTTTAAATGTAATGATAAAACCATGAATTCTCTTCTTGATGGCCTACCTTAAACAAAACTTGCCAAAGTAATGGATTTCACATTGACCAAAGATATATGGGACAAGATGAGTAGCTGTTGTAAAGGTGACAGTAATTTAAAAGAAGCTAAACTTCAAGGATTTAGGATGCAATTTAAGTCTTTGAAGATGCATGATAATGAATATATTGCAAATTACTTCTTGAGATTTGATGAATTTGTGAACACTATAAGAGGTCTTAATGAGAAATTAGAAGAACCAGTAGTAGTTCAAAAGTTGTTGAGATCTCTTCCACGGAGATTTAATCTCAAGGTTTCAACCATTGAAAGATGACCAATTTGAACAGTCTCACTCTAGATCAATTACTTGGCATCCTTACTTCCTATGAGATGAGGATTTCAAATGGAAATCCTATAACAAAAGAGTTATCCTTCAAAGAAGATAAGAAGTCCAAGGAAGAGCATGACGATTCATGTTGTGAATTAGATGAATAAGAAGTCAATTTTGTGAGGAAACTCATGAGAGGATCAGGAAAATATAAAGGTAAGTTCTTCTTAATTTCTTTAACTATGGAAAATTTGGTCATTATTCTTAAAATTGTCCTGAAAAAAAAGAAGAAGGATTATCATCCAATAGAAAAATTTAGGAAATTCAATGGGAAATAAATAAGGATAAGAAGAGGAGTATTTGTATCCATGAAACCACCTCCTTTGAAAGTGAAGTTATTCAATCCTCAGATGAGGAAAAATTTGATGAAATTCTAAAAATTTTCATGTTCATGGAAATAAACAATCTTGAAGTTGAGGCTATCAATTTTGATAGTTAAGAGGTTGAATTTGACCTAGAAGGAGAGATGTTAAGTACACTTTGTTGGAGTGTGTTTGGTGCATGTATGTATGAAATCATACCAACTTAAGGGGTGTGGTCTACCCACTTAAGTTATTGGTAACAGGCAGAAAAAGAAGTGGATTCAAGCAAGTTAGTGGAACAAGCTAGAATCATAAGCATACTAGATAGAGAAATAGCATGCATGTATAAACTAAAAACTAAAACAAATAAACATGAGCTCTGAAAAGAGTCAAACGACAACAATAATATGAACGGTGGCTCTAGGCCCCTTATATTGAGTGCTGGTAGTAATAAGAGTGAAACTTTACCCTCTTGCCAAACGGCCACTAGACCATGGGTTCTAGGTCCCGATGTGAGGATGTTTTTATCCCAAGCTTGCCTCGGTGTAGTCTCCCTCTCTCTCTACTGTGTTGGACTGAATTTGTTGGATGGCCAACAATTGAGTCCCCTCTATATTCAGCTCCAAATCACACACTTCTAGTATTTCTTGGGAAATTATGGCCCGCATAACAATGTGTTCACCAATTCTTCATCTGATGGTGGTCTTATCTCTGAGATTTCAAATCCTCCCTTCCCTCTCTTGGTACATTTTGGATGGTGACCCAAGAGAGGGTTATGATTCCTTTGTGTGCTCCAAATATTCCATTGTGTTCTCACATAGTGTCTAAGGAGGCGTTGTTGGTTGTCCTTAGGTGGTTCCAAGTAATGGGTCACTTGTCCTTTGCTTTGTGTGGTCCCAGATGGTGACATTTCGCCACTCCCAGGATTACGTGCATATCGGGAAAAAAGGTGTGCATAAGGTGCTCTTCACGAATGATTATGAGTGCAAACAGCATTTAGGACTTGTTCAAATTTGATTTTCCTCAAACCTTAGAGATTTTTAAATACTTTCCAGATTCTGTAATGTCTTCCAGCCCTGTAAATCCTTTTTCCTGACATTAATCAATGTCGTCTTTTGTTGTACGATTTTCAAGTGTTAACAATTTCCTTCTAATGTGTGAGGTCTAGGAAGCACTGTATAGCTTAAATACATTATAGTTTATTTTTTGTATCGTGCGTAGAGAGAGAGAGAGAGAAAGAGAGACCTGTGTGAAGCTTGGAATTGAAAACACTGTGCACTGGTTCCAAGAATTACCATGTCCTAAGGGAACCTTGTAAGCAAATACAATTTACAATACATATATAAATTTTCTACGAGGTGGGCATGTCCCATGCTCGTGATGTTGTGGCTAGTTAAAAAAATCTATTTAACAGATACATGTTATGTCTGTGTCACTGATATGGTAGTGATGTTGGCGGTTTTTGACGATGACTTCTGACGCCCTAAGGGGCGTTTTTTCTTTAACAATAGGTGGAGTATAGTACCCATATGCATAAAATTTGTATGGTATATAGCGGTGCATTGTACGCATAGATGTTGGGCGGGACCTTCCCGTGTAAGCATTATTGACAGAGACGCTTATGGAGGCATGGGTCTTCGACGGATATTATCAAAGTGAAATGGTTGTAAGGTACGATACCATCTTAACATGAAATATTTTGTCGTAGTTGAACGTTAGGAGGATCGATGACATCTGTGGACAATGATGTCTCCCACTATGCAACCCAAGGATGCCCCTTGTCTGGGGAGGGGTGATCCAATGTACTGCTTCCTTTTTGTAAAATAGGTGTCGAAGTCAACAAAAAGGAAGCATCAACCGAACGAGGGGTCATCGATATGAGGGATCGGGGACCTTGGTGTGATGGGTTTAACATAGGCATGTTGGCGAGGGGTGAAAGAAAACTAATGATGGGGATTCAGTGGCCCAAGGTCGAAGTATACTAAGCAGCTTGGTTATAGTCATAGTTATTTATGGTGGGAAAATCCCTAGAGTCGGTAGGAATTCTAGGGTGGGTATAAACTTGCTATGAATTTCAAAGTGCCTTGTGCATGGGGGTATAATATTCTAACCAAGGGTGTTCAGGGACTGATGCCATGGGAGAAAAGAGGAAATGAGAGGGTGATGGACGTAGTGCACCATTCGGGGTCTTTGTACACTTACCAAAAGAATAAAATAACGGGGTCTGGTTTGTACAAAACATAGAGACGAGTACCGCAAAACATGAAAGTGTTCACTCACTGATGTTGTGAGGAAGGTGTTTTACTGAGGGTGGGGGTCCCATTGGTTGGTCTCATGTGCTGGGTTGATGAAGCAGATGAGAAAGTATCGCAAATGGGATTTATGCTGGTGGAGGTATGGTGGACCAAATGTGAGGCGCGGTGGCGAGATTTTGATCTTCTTGTACAACCTGGTCATCTGGGAAGGGGGTTTTAGCGTGTGTGGTAAAATTTTCCTTATGCATGGTGAATGGATGGGCATGAGGTGCTTCCTGGACTGAAGTGGTATGGCCACGACGTCACTTTTGTTGTGATATATGGTCTACTATGGGTGACGAGTGTCATGGAGGGGAGGCTCTACCAACCAATGAGGAAATTTATCATGTTCAGGGTGAGGTGATGATAAACACGGTCGGATATGAGGATCCTATGGTTTATTTTTTATGGAGAAATGATGTCAAGATATGACTCTATCATGCTGGGGGTTGAATGATACCTCCTATGGAACCTTTAGGGGATAACGTTGTGGATGGTTTGCGAGCTTTTCCTGCAAAAACAACTACCTCAAGTGAAAGCGTCTTCTTTATCAAAATTTACTGGAAATCATGAGATTTAAAAAAAAAAAGAACATGAGAGAGGGCATACCTGCTGGCGTTGAAAAAATATTTTTTCAGGAGTGCGAATGTGTGGCATCGCTTCTGTTCATCATTGAGTGCTGATTATGGTGCAACTTATGACTCAGAGAGTAGACCTTATGATCTCTCGTTATGGCCCCCCTTATTTTTTGAAAAGGGCGATATATAGGTGGATATGCCCTTAATTCAATTCATTGTACTTGCTGAGTTTTTGAGAGGTCAGAGGGTTCTGCGTAGCATTTCTTGCCGTTGCGACCAGCCTGAGCACCAGGTATTAGTGATATCATGCCCAAGTAACCTCCATGACATCCTGCACTTTAATTTTTTTAGTTTAGTGGTTTCGGGCTCCATACAGACTTGGTTTGTATGTATTCTAGGTGTTTTTTGCCCTAGATTATGTGGGTGATCAGGGTAAAGACGCGCCCCTTGTGCGTTTTTTCAGAGGATAAGCGTGCTAATGTGCTCAATTCCCCTTTTTTAGCATGCCTTAAGCACGTTTGTGTAGAATATAGGTGTGCAAAAGCCGAGGCAAAAAATATTTTAGTTTTTTACCTATTTTTTGTGTTTTTCCTGTACTGATGGGTACCTATTTTGATGACAGGTTATTGTGGAGGGAGTGGGATTGGCCCGAGCTCCGAATTTCTCTGGCTACTGATGCTAGGGTGTGCCATCAGCGAGAACTATGGGGGCTCCTGAATTTTGTGGAGAATGAGATTCTTCGGTCGCTAGACCAACTGCTATGCTACTTGGTCTGACATTGGCGTAGGAGGCACGACATGTTCGTGTTGCGGGGGACGAACCTGGTCATCTGTCCTGAGACAGATGTGTACTTTGTGACTGGGTTACTGCCTTAGGGTGAGGTGCTGAGATATCCACTTCCTGCTGAGAGAGTGGACTTGGAGAGATTTCAGAGACGCCACTGTGGTGGGGCCCCTCTTACTAAGGGGTGCATCAACATTGCATCCGTGACAGATCTATCAAAGCGATGTGCTCTGGTGGTAATTTGTATACTCTCAGGGTCAGTTTCTCCGCATCAGGCATCAGGCCCACAGGTTGGAGTACTGCGTTGGTTGAGATCTAGGCATTTTTTCGACTTTTCCTGTTTCTGCTTTGACGGGATGGTGGCACAACTCAACAAGGTCCATTGTGGATCTAATTCATTTGAGTATGCGAGTATCTTATGCAAAATTATGTATGAGAGGGTAGCGCTGCTAAGGCCGGTAGTGGCGGTGCTTCCTGGGTGGCCACGAGAGCCCCGTATGAGGAGATGGGCTCCAATGATGACGCGAGGCGGTGGTGGCATGGTGGGGCATTACTGGAATGCCACGACAGAGGCTTGGTTCGAGTCCAACCCATAGATTTTTCTACCATACCCATATGTGGGGATGGACTTTCGGGAATCTAGACATGGGTTTCCCTTTTGGTTATGCTTGGGGGCCTACAGGTATATTTTGTATGTTTTCTGAATTTATTTGAGTATAAATGTACTTATGTGCTTTTCCTTTGAAACTGACATCATTTTGGTTACTCTTGCAAATGTTGGTGAGGTGGTTCGCCCTGTGGCTCAGTTGGTTGGCCACGGTCCTCTGCGGAAACCTAGGGGTGATCAGAGAGGAGGTTCTACTGGGGGACCCGGTGGTGGTTCTGGCCCTTCAGGAGAGTGTAGTAGCTCGGATGTTGTGGAGGCTACATCTAAGCGGGCTCGTGCTGATGCAGCGGTAATGCATGCAAATACGGTGGATGCTCATATCGAGGAGTTGATTGCTCGTGTCTCAGCTCTTGAGGATACCAGGGGTCAAGTGGACCGCTTGACCCAAGGGGTGTCTGCTTGAGGATTTATGGATGACTTCGAGGAGGTCTGTTTAGCGACCCTGATGGCCTGCGAGAGGGAGTATCAGCCCATTCTACGGCGGGTGATGATCTGGGTTGCAGCGGCAACTCCGGTGGTGGCACCGAGAGAAGTTGTGGGTCCAAGTGCCCCTCATGAGGGGGCACCACCCTAGATTATTTTTGTACACATGGGAAGCACCCATTATAAGTATGCTTCCCTTATTTTTGACGAATTTTGTATCTTAAGGTTGGCCGTTGGGCCAGCGTCACGATTTTTGTACTAAAACATACATATTGTGATATATATATATATGAGAGATACATTTTGTGGCTTTACATGATGTGTCACCTGTTTCGGTTTATGTATGATGGTGTGCTAATGGATATCTATATTTTGGTTTTTTATGTATGATGGTTTATTCGAGATGCATTCTAGTTTAGAATATTGTTAGCTATGCGATCAACTATCTGGTTTTGACTTCTTGGTACATGTGTAAATGTGCTGTAGTCAAATTGTCTGCTTAATATTTTATCACGCAAATATTTTCTAAACATATGTGTATCTTTGGTCTCAAATTTTTGGTTTAACTGTGACACTACTAACTGGGAATCAAGGTAGATGTGCATATGGAATATACCCTGATGGAGGGCATCACACATAAGTCCTATGACAACATCATATTCTTCCTGATTGTTGGTTGTTGAACCCACGCACACACCATTTGAGTAGAGTGGAGATCAGTCAGGGTGGTAAATGACCCAGCCAGCTGCGGCTAAACTTTGAGACCATCTTGATGCTCCATCAGCAAATCCAAAATAGGCTTCAGGTTGGTGATCCATGATGGCACTTTGAGCGCTTTTTAAATAATTCATTTGGTCAAAAATATTGAGTGGTTGGGATTGTGTATGTTCACTCTAGGAAAGGGCTGATTTGGCCCTTATGGGTAGAACTTATTGAGGTAAAGGCCATTGATGGGGTTGTTGAGGTAGGTCCTGTCCTATTTCGTCGAGATGTATGCCCCCTGTCAGAGGTAATGTTTGATGATGTAGGGTCCTTTCCACAAGTTTTCGAACTTTCCTGGCCCTGGGGCTTCTTTTGCAACATCATAGCAGAGGACTAATTCTCCCTCGATAAATGAGCAAGGGGTGATGTGCCAGTCGAATGATTCTTTTACCCTTTTCTTGTGGGCCTCGTTGTGTTGTAGCTACTGTCATGGACTTTCGTCAACAAGTTCTAGTTGTACTAGGTGTTGTTCTAGGGGATGTGTATCATCAAGGAGTTCGATGGCGACATGTAAATTTGGGATCTTGCGGAAATCAATGCAAAAGCATAAGGTACCTTGACGTTTTGCGACAGGAATGGGGTGGAAATCCTGGGACATGGGGGCAGTTGGAATCCTATTTCCGATATTTGATGACACAAATCATATATAGTGGATCGTGTCATCGACATTCGGTGGGGGAAGAATCTTCGTAATGGGATTCTGCATAGCACAAGGTTGGGTTCCCAGCTAGGATGGTCAATTTCGTGTAGGTGGAAATTGTGCCTACTACAGAGGTGCCTAAATACTTCCATTAGTGGGCATACCTCTGGTGCGTGATTTTGGCCAGTGCAGATAGTGCATGGTATCACTCTGCCAACAGAGTAGATTATGTGAGATTCTATACTACTCATTCTTCCTGATGTGGATGCTTGGAAATGTTCTATCATAGAAGAGGTTTTCTTCTATTTCCATTTCCGTATTGTTGGCTTGGGTGTGTCTACTGCTTTAGGGGAGTGTAGACTCAATGCTGCTCTTGCTGCTTGTAGCTTGGGGAGGTGTACACATTTAATCATATGGTGAAAGTGTGAACAAATCTGGCAATAGGTATGCATGATCTTCTCTTGGTTAGAGAAAAGTTTCTAAGGGATAGAAGAGACTATATGAAAAATATTTGGGAGGTGCCTCAGTTCTCTACACTGGTTGACCCAATGGTCGTCTAGGTCGCATAGTCCACATGTTATCCTAGGCTTGGCCAGGGTTATGCTTGGTTGATGCATTGTATTAGCTTACCTATTATGCCACTGCAGGGGTGGGGATGTTGAACTGGCGAAGTACTTTTTATGCCATTCTCGGAGGTTGTACCATCTTTTCTCTATGGTATGAATCATGTCGATGGTGGGACAAAGTTGCAAGGCATAAGTACAGTGCTGATTATAATGATTTCCTTAACATATGAGGAAAAATATCCTTGATATGAGGGTTCTGTTGTGCTCAGCTTGAGTTCTGATGGGGAACCATCATCGTAACATTGCTAAATCAGGACAATGGATGATCACAAGATTGGGCGTTTTGCATAATATGCATGTTGGTCTTCTCTATGGAGAGCGATTAGGGGTAACTAGGGGTTCCATGATCGGTCGCTCTTCAACAGACAGGAACATGATGGATATTCTTGTCACATCTTCTTGGGTTGTGGAGCTATCTGTGGACTCTGTATCCATGTCATCTTCTTGGGAGAGGCAGACTATGGCTGAGCGTAAGCTAGTGAGGGCTAGCCAGAATCAGGCGATATAGTGACAATTATCCAAAAGGTGATTGTCGGTGCATAACGGACATGTGAATTTCACTGCCCGCAATCCAACGTAGTAAACCCTTTCTATAAGATACCATCTATGGATGATTTCCAGGGCTACGCACTCTTCATGGAAGTGACCACGTTGATTTCATAGCGTGCAACATATAATAGGAATGACTGGGGGTCTTCCTTGTGCCCTTCGTTGTTCCTCCTATAGGTACAGGATGGTACGAGGTTCATTTTCGGATGCCTGGGTGGAGGGATCCTCTTGATAGGATCGCTCGATGGCGTGTAATGTGTCCCTATATCGCAGGATCTCTGGGAAATTATAGGTATAATACTTGTACTTGGTTCAGAGAGCACAAGCGTAATTCGTATGTAGTGCTTTTCCTTTACCTTTGGTGGTAGGTTCCTTTTTACGGGAATGTGACATCATGATGTCTATCTTAGATCCAAGGAGTGGTTTTAATTCATCCAGCTCTCAACAGATATGGGTAGGGTGACATATTACGTCACATATGGCGTAGACTAGTGATTATAGTTTAACGGCGGGGGTTGTTAGTCATCCATAATTTTTAGTATCTAAAGATGACTAAGTATCCATTCTAGATTTCTAGAAACAAAGTTCGTGAACATTGTGAGTTCTAGAAATCTCACTACCTTCATTATCCTTAAGATAATTTTTTCACTATTTCATCCTCCCATCATGTCAATGCACAGCTCACCCATCCCATAAGACCCATCATGGGCTCATGTAACTCAGTTTTTCTTTGTTGCGTCACCTTTGACCTCAACCCTCTATTTTGTTTTGCCTAACTCCTCCATTATCCATCTAGGGCTTTTAAAGGTATTTTTTCTTGGTTTCATGACCTCCATGGTTAAAAATCAACAAGGCTTGTATCTTGATGCTATTACAACTCCTCCTATCCTTAATATACCTTCATAAACACTCCCCATCACTCCTATCCCTCAAATTCATCATTTTTTTACCAAAACCTAGTCTATGGCCGCAATTTGATGCCTTTTAAGACTAGGCATATGTTTTTCCCTTTTGGACCCCTTCCCGTCACTCAATCCCTAAAATTCCCATTTCCCCTACTCCTTAACATCTATCCCTATCCCCCAAAATTTCCCCAATAATTTATACAACCCTTAACCCCTTCATTACATTCCCTCTGCAAGGTATTCCTAAATCCCCCACACCAAACCCTATTTTCCTCTTCCAACTAAGCTAGGGTTTGCTATGGAAAAGAGGAATAAGAGAAGAAGATCCATATGGTAGGTCATATTAGTAATAATGAATCCATTCAAACTCATAAACATCATGCCTCCATCATTTTCCAAGAATTCATTCCGAGGGGCAAGTCATTTGCCACACCTAGGGCTAGTTTTTCTTAAAAATATGTTTTTTTCCAAAAAAAGATGAATTTTGAAAACGTGAGAGAGGTTTTTTCCATCATAGGGCCAAGAAAACAAACCTCCTTCATTTTTTTCACAGGTATCATGGTTTTGGAGAAATGTCACTGATACAGGTGTCACGGGAGAATTTTTGCACTGCTAGAGTGACCTTGGTAAAATCCATTTTTATCACAGATGGAGTGTCAAAATAAATTTCTTGATGAGTCCAATGACAAATACACTTGCATAAATTTATAATGAGCTATCATGAGCTAGATTTGGAGTCGTGGAAGGCCTCCAAAGGTTGTCTGCACCAGCACTCTGCATTTCTGCACCATCACTCAGCACTTTTTGACCAGTCATGGTAAATTCAACTTTTGACAAGGAAAATCAACTTTAATTAGGAAAAAATTGTATATTTGGAAATTAGAAAGGTTATTATTTCCAACGAGCTATCACAGGCCTGATTCCGACATCGGGAAGGCCTCCAAATGCCCTCTGCAAAATGGTGTTGCGCTCCTGAAAAGTTTTTTCCATATAAATTACACAGGGTGATGCGCTCGTGGGAAATGGTGTTGTGCCCTTGGCTAGGAGGTCTTCCTAAGAAAAGAAACCTCTCAGACCACTTCAGAGCCCTTTCAATTTTCCTCCAAGGTTTTCTAAAGATATGATATAGGTGAAATAAAATGAAAAGAAGATGAAGCTTATCATTATCCAAGGAACATTAAAGGACCTCCAAAGGTACCCTCTTGATCCAACAGTAAGTCTGTAAAAGAAAAACATACCATTTCCAAGAATTTCTGCAAGAATGCTTAGTAATTGGCCAATAGTAGAATAGAGGCATAGAAGGATACCTAAAGGGCTAAGGAAGACATCCACAAGCAGGTAAATAGCTACAACAAACTGAAATCTATAGGAAAGATTATGATCTCATGATAAGTATAGTAAAATATTCTCCATCAATATTTTACTGGCACATAAGGTCTATGCAAATCTCAAAAATTCAGTGGCGCATAAGCAGCATTGCTCAAACAGTCAAAGAGATCATTGAAAGGACTTTTGGCCTCAAGCATGAAGCTAGTATAGAGATAGCTACCCTTTGCCTACATCCCTGCAAAAGAGACCAACAAACTATCAAATAAGAACCTAAGGTGAGATGAGGTAAAAATGAGGATCCACACAAGAAGCCCATTCATAACAATGAGAAAAGTAGTAGGTCTGTGTTTATTGGGAATAGAAAATATATGACTGATTTGACCAAACAGTGGAAAAATACTTGGGTTACAAAAGCTAAAGAACTCCTCCAAACATCCAAATGATCATTGGAAACTTTTTAGGCATAAGTAATTATTTTAAATGAATGTTTTCTTTGAGGACTTTGAAGGCAACTTTGTTTGCTTTTCTGAACATCCCTAAAGGCTCTGAAGTTGGGAAAATGAACAAAATAGTTATGATAAGAGGAAAAAAAACCTCCTTCATCAACAATAGATGGTTTCAATAGTTTTCCAACTATCTTCTAAGTTTGGAAAACAAGCATCAATCCCACTTAATCAAAGGGTAAAATCAGATTTCCTAAAAATATCTAAGGAGACAGATATAGGGCACTGAATGCCACTTTACTCAAGAAGACAAAGCATCAGCTGAATAATATGTTTTCTAACAAAGAAACATGTCAAAGGCATGTTCACAATGTCTAAAGGAGGCAAAACATGATTTGAAACCCCTCTAACACATGATTTTGACAAGCAGGGATCATTTTGGATCTAACCAAATGTCCAAGTGCAAAAAGAGACCATGGTTAAAAAGGGGCTGTAAAAGACATTCAGAATTAGCTCCAAAGGGCATTGGAAAAATGAAAAGGTGCAAAAAAGAAAAAAGGGTCCAAAGGGAACCTTAGAGATGTGGGTTTTTATCTTAATTCTTTCAAAAAGGAGGTATAAAAAACTACAACACATTAAATCCCCACTCATTTGCTCATTTGAAAGATGCAGTAAGGGTTTTTAGTTTTCTTCCAGAGTCCTCGAGCGAAAAATTCTTCGTGCTGCGCTTCTATAGCGGCTTCCAGTGTAATTTTGTTCTGAGTGCTGCACACCTATAGGTGGGCGCTGCGCTCTTTTAGGATTTCCAGGCGTGCAAAGTGATGGCCTAAGCTACGTGCAGCTTTGCCCATGGGTGCTGCGCTCCTGCCATGGGTTTCACCCCTCTGCCCAGATGTTGCGCTCCTACCACGAGATTCACCCCTCCGCCCAGACTCTGTGCTCTTGCCACGGGTTCCATCCCTCCGCCTAGACACTGCGCTCCTGCCACGAGCTTCATCCCTTCGCCCAGACACTGCGCTCCTGCCACAAAAGTGCAGCACTGCACAAAAAGACAGTCAACATCGCCCGACTCACCCACAAGCCTTGAAAAAACATTTTCTTTTCTGTGAAGGACATTTTAAAAAGGTATTTTTACTGTTATCCCCTCTTCATGATTTTATAAAGGTTAATGGTGCCAAGAAAATTCAAAACTTATGTCAAGGGAAGAATGAAGAAAACTTGTAAAGAAAACGTAACCTACTCTCTGCTAGTCTTCTAACCTTGTTACAAAACTCAACATCTCTTTAACCCTCTTTACACATTATTTCACTAGTAAATATCATTTATATTTTAAGATTTTGAGGAAGGGGTAAAGAAAGACACAATGTCCAAAGAAGGGAGTGTTGACCTAAATGAGGCAAATCAAAGACCAAGAAAGTAGTGATGAACATGAAGAAAGCAAAGATGAACATGAAGAAAACAATCATGGAAAGAATGATGAAGATGAAGAAAGAAGTGAAGAAGAAGAAGATGTCAAAGAGGGAGATGGCCAAGAAGAGAACAATGAAGGCAATAAAAAAGATGAGAATGCGGATGAAGAAGAAAATAGAGGTAAAAACAGTGATGAAAGTGATGAGAAAAGACATCAAGACCGTGGGTCTGAAAGTGAAGAAAATGACACTGAGGGTACAAATGCATACGGTGGAGAGGAGACATATGAAAGCAAAGGAGAAATAAAGAATGACAGTGAAAAGAATGGCACAGGAAGCCAAGAAACAGGGTTTAAAGTTGTTTTCAATAGGCAAGGAAATTATTACAAAGGGCCAAGTGATGAAGACAATAAACAGGGCAGTGAAGAAAAGATCAGTCAAAGGGACTCATCTAATAAAGAAGGGAATGATTCTCACAGTGATGAGAAGACCAATAAAGGTGCCCAAATCAGTGACCCTACAAACAATGCTAACAATGATATAATGAATGATATTGACAATGAAGACATTGGACCAAAAGATCAAAAGGAGGACAATCATGAAAGTAAATAAATGACCAACATAGGCGCCTCTAATAGTGCAAAAATAGAGCATGGCAGTCTTGAAGGTCTTGGAAGCAAGGAAAGCTTGAAAGAGGTTAAGGATGCATATCAAAAGGATAGCCAAGAGAAAGGCAAGAAGGACACTCACAAAAAAATCATCCATGAAGAAGAAAATAGTCTCAAGGTCTATGATCAAATTTTTGCAAGAAAAATTTATAGCACCTTTCACCATCACTTATCAGAGAGGAAGGAGACATGTGTTTGCTTCCTCCAAAAGGCAAGGGGCCATGCTCTCCTCCTAAAAATAAATGAAGGACAAAGGTAAAAAACCAGTGAAGAACAAAGATACAAAAACAATGAAGGAGACCTAGGACTATGGGTCTTAGGAAAGCTTTGGCAAAACAGAGAGAGGAAGAATCAGCTGAAGCACAAAAATTTCCCCTCACTGAGCTCCTTTCCATGGAGATTGAGCATGACAAAGAGTCATGGCTTGAAAGGGAAAATATACATTTAGAGGCCAAACTAGAGAAGGCAAACAAATACTTGAGCTTACAAAGGAAGATGACTGAGCACTACAAACGGAGAAATCACTTTGCAAGACAAAAGCTTAAAACTGCCCAAAATGAGGGTCCGGCACCAAATGATGAAAAATACCAACATAGGCCTGGTATTTTGGCCCAAGTTTCTCTACAGGTCTCTAAGGACCCTTGAGGCACCTACCTACCAAATTTGAGCAAAATTGAACAAGTTTTTGTTTTTTGCAAATTTTTGAGCCTAGGAACGCAACACCCCCTGTGTTGCGCTTTTCCCTAGGGCATCTTCAGAGTGAGAAGCTTACATTTTTGGATTCCCCATAATGAGAGGAGTATGCTCACCAAATTTAAGCTCAATACGAGTTGTTTTGATCCCCCAAAAGGGTAAAAAACACTCAATTTTTCACCTTTCTGCCCTCTTTTCTGAACAGGTATTGTGCTCCTGTAAGCCTTGGATTTTTCCACTTTTTAGGAAAATTTCAGAGGTAATATTTAGGAAACAAAGGTATATTTTGAAATTAGTCATCCACAAATTTCCAACGAGCCATCTCGGAGCCTTTTCTGACATCGAGAATGCCTCCAAAACTCTGTTGCAAAAGACCTTTTCTAGTGCTATGGTCCTGGAAACTTTTCAAGTTTTTTGAGATAGTATGAAGTGTTCCTGTGTGTAACTAAAAAAATGTGCATTAGGAAATTTTCATCATGTATGGTAGAGCCTAAAAGTCAATTTTTTTTATTTTTTATTCGGAAAAATATATTTTGGAAGATATTTTGTGCATTGGACCTTGTAGGGCCTCAAGGAAAAGTTAGGATATTTGTTTTTGGCCAATAGGCTTCTAGATGCTCTAGTGAACTATCTTCCTCCTTGCTTGTTATATAAGCCATGGGGATTCATTGTAAATTGTTGGGACTTGATGTGTTGAAGAGAAATACATGGTTTTATGAGCTTGGACAAGATATTGGTTTTATGAAGTGAATGAATGGCTTGCGTGGCTTGATGTTGGAGAATCTTGATTGCAGGATTCCATAGCTTGGTGAATGGTGATGTTTTTCTAAGTTGTCAATTTTTTCTTTTCGTCATTTTGTTTCAATTTTCTTGTTTGTTGTAGATCATAAAAGTATAGGTTGAGATATGCTCGTGGAAGCACCTCAAGCCTCTTGTTTGCTATATTTTTGATGTTTTCTTCTTTTAGTTCATCTTAAGCAATTCTTGACTGCTCCTTACGCCCATTAAAACTTGTTCTTTGTTTCATGAATGTTTAGTATGTTAGCTTATAAATATGATTCATGGTATGCCCTACTTATTTAAAGTTTTCAAAACGTTATTGTGAAGCTTTTCTATGGAATACTGATTGATTAGGTTATCACAAAGAGGCCTTGTTTCGATCTTGCCCTTTGCCCATTGCTTACCAACTTGATTCAGAGTTCCTGATAGTTTTATATATGTTGTTTAGGAGTTCCCTCTCCGTATATTTAGTTTTTTTTTTATCTTATGTGTTTTCTCAAAAAGCTAAAGGTGAATTTATAAAGTTAGGAGTTCTAATGCTTCTGTGTATCACCGAAATTTTCATCTTACATGTTTATTAGTTTGAGTATTGTTCATAGAGATTAATGGTTTTCCCTACCTCATGAGTTATTGCTTTTAGACTATATATGTTTAAGACCTCTTAGTTTTTCCCAAACTTAATGTTCACCTCATACATCACTAAAGGATCCATTAACCTTGTTAAATCGGCCCTGCAATACACTCTACTTCATCATTAATACACCCTCGACTTCATCTGACCCCATAGCCCTATTGATTTTGCAGCCTCTCATTTCCACCTATCCTACTTAGTCATATTACCCCAACCCAAAACAAACAAACAAATTACACTTAACAACTAGCCTAAAATCAATCATCCGAAGCGAACAAGTTCACATCCTTCACACAATATAGAGAGCCCTCTCTGAGTCCAAGAAGGCTAGGTCCTAGGACTCCAAAGACTGGTTTGATGTTACCCTATCATTTGGTTTAGCCAATCTTCCAAATCATGGGACCCTAACATAATGGCAATCACGATGGGACTCTGAGTAAGAAACAAACTTAGAGTTGCCTAAACCTTTTAGAACCCCTTAAGAAAACTATCTTGTGGATTTATCCCACCGCTCACTAACATAATGGCGATCACGGTGGGACTTTGAGTCAAAAACATCCTGGGTATCCCTTAGCAACTCTCAAATCTCAGTCAAATCATAGAAAACTCAAACTGTCAGCCAAAGAGTAGAATCTGGTTGTTTCACCATCTTAGAAAAATGATGACTCAGCTGCAGGAGACTCATACAAACCTTAGGGCTACATAAAGGAAACTCATAAAACCCAAAAAACATCATTAGATTGGTTTTTTTTAGTATTGGTGGTGGACCATAGACACATATCTTCAAAACAACTAAAAACATGCACCTGACGACTCCACTAGCCTCCAGTAGGCCTACTACTCCACTAAGTTCTCACAAACCCCCCTGGGAATGCATTAAGCAATCCCAATCATGCTGATGGTGGACAGAAAAGTTCAAATCTTCCACCTAGAAACTCCACAACCCTCAATAGACCAAAAGACTCCACTGGTAGAGAAATCTAGACTGGTTGAAAAGATTCAGTGACCCTTTCTGATTTACAACATGGATCCAAGGATACAAAGGATATGTGCTCCAATAAGTAGAGATCATATCCCTGGATTCCCACACAAAATTCCTGAAATAAATTGGATGAAAAACCTACCTATCTTTCGAGATGAAAAGGTTGATGACCCCTTGTTACACCTCATCAAATTTCATATACATATATGGAGGTTAAAGGTTGAATGGCACGAGGACTGCCTCATGAAACTTTTTGTGGTAAAATTAGAAGGTAAGGAAAGAAATTGGTATGAATGGCTAGAACCTGGCATCTTGTTTTCATTAAAGGATTTCCACAAGATATTTCATAAGTATTATATCAGGTATTGTCCATCTCTATCATTAGCTGAAAACTCTTGTGATCAATCTCAGGACATCATACAATACCTTTTAGATAGTGATGAAGATTGAGGAAACTTGCATCATGAAGATCTCTTAGCAACAATCCATGAATTTCATTCTCAAAATAACTATCATAACATTAACCCAGAGGAGTTAGTTGAGGAAGAAATCAATCAAGAAATAGAAGGAAACCCACAAGATCTCTCTGAAAGCACAAGTAATGATTTATCATCCCTTCTAAGTGAGGCTCAAGAAGACATTCAGCCTCAAAACCAACCTTCACAAGAGAAAGAAAATTGTTGTAGTATTATCCAGAGGAAGAGAAAAATTCCTCCTCCTTTAACTGAAGAGGAAATAAATTAGATGATAAACACACAGCCAACCTCTAAACCTTCATGCGAACAAAACATTATTGTTCCTCCTCCTACTAATGCCATCTACCATAAATCATAAAGTAAACTTGTAGATCAGTTCAAAGAAGAACAAATTGGTAACCCAATTTGTTTGATTGGTGAAATTATTTATGTTGATGATTCTCAAAATTTTGATAAATCTGATGATGATGATGTTCTCCAAATATAAGCTAACCTTTTAGAGCCATTAGCAGTTTATTTGTGGGATGAAGTTCACTATAATCAGATTGAAAGCAGAAATCATCTAAGACAAGTCACCTATGACACTGATGAGGAAAGCCTTGGAAGTTTAGAAGTAAGTGAAGAGTCTCTGACTCTTTGCTCTACTTCATTTTAGTCCATCAGAAATATTTTTCATGTGATTGAAAATCAGCAATATTTTAGTTTTGATGATGAGGTTTGGAAAGCTAATGAGTTTCTTGAACTCTTTGTCAATAAGAAGCCTTCTCCTGAAATGGTTGAGGAAATCATTTATGAAAAAAATTTCCTCAGCTCCAGATGAGCAGTCACCAAGTCCCATTGAATTTCCAATTGCAGATGAAGGCTTGGATGTTGATAATCACAGGAGAGTTTTTCAGTTGCCTTCTCGAGAGGATTTACTACCAAAGAGTATCCCTGCTCATCAACATGATGACTTTCACATATATTTCAGCCCACTCAATCAGAACATACCAAGTATGCTAGAAGACAACATTGCAATCTATGATGAGTCTACCAGTTCAGATGATCATGAGGAAGAGGAAGAGTTTCTTTCCCAAAAGAGTCCTAAGCTTAGCCAAGTGGAGGAAGAAGTAGTCCTGGGTCAAGCTTATTTTCCAAATCTCCGGGTATTTTTTCATGATCCCTTTGTTGATTTTTTAGAGACTTTTGAAGAGGGAGTAAACATGTCAAGAGCAGTTTGATGCAAGGTTTAAAGAAAATTTTAGGCACTACTGTTCAAGCACAAGTGAGGTGCAAGTGGCCTTTTGATTTCTTGAACATCCTCAAAGAGTTGAACCAAGATCACCCATGCAATCATCTACTTGACTGGTTATATTGGAAAGGAGAGTTCACCAAATAAATTTCTATCATGTATAGGTTAGATTAGGATATCTCATCCCTATGAGCATCTTTCTACCTTCAATTTTAGATTATTTTGAACAAAAAGAGAGAAAAAGTAAAAAACAAAGAAAAAATGAAAAAGAGGGCAGATTTGAAAAGAAGGTACAACTCCGTACCCAAAAAATAGTGATATTGAAAGTGTGCAAGCCTAAATTCCACTACTTGTTCTGAAAGAAGGTCTTGTTCAGTTATCTATCCTAATCATGGCTAAACATGTTTTCAATTTAATATTGATAAGTTAGTGAAAGAGTGCTAGTCAAATTATTCAAGCTTGACTTGTCAAAAGTTAGATTAGGTAGAAAGATATTGTTTCCACATGCTTAAATCTGAACCAAAGAGAAAATATAGGGATGCCTAACAAATTCAGAATCATAGCCCTCATATTTTCTAGTTTTTCATTATACAAAAATAATGTTAGTGTGCATCCTTTCTCAAATGCCACAACTCATGATGTATCAGATTGCCTAATCTTGGTTCATTTCATGCTTTAAATTTCTTGTCAAATAGCTTAGAGAATGAAGTCTTTCATATTGCTTAATCTTGACAGTCAAATAGAATAAGTAGACAACCAAAGGAGTCCATTAGCATAATCTAAGCTCCGGGAAGAAATAAGGTAGAAATAGATAGTTTATTTTTCTTTCAAAAAAAACAAGAAGATGTCAAGGTTTCTAGTCCAAATGCACCTAAAGAAGAAAAAATGTTAGGCACGTAGGTTGGGTAGGTAGAGATGGATTTGAGCTAATCATGTCTTTCAGATTGTTGAGATCATAGCTTCAAAGCAAGCATCAACAAGAGAAAAGAGGTAAAAATATGCCCAATGGATGAGGCACTAGTCTCCATCAAGCTAGAGATCTGAAAGTTCTAGACACCTCCTAAAAAGGAGATGCCCTCCCCAAGTGGAGTCACTGTTAGTCATCCATAATTTTCACTATCTGAAGATGACTAAGTATCGGTCCTATATTTCTAGAAATAAAGTTTATGAACATTGTGAGTTCTAGAAATATCACTACCTTCATTATCCTTAAGATAATTTTTTCACTATTTCATCATCCCATCATGTCAATGCTCAACTCACCCATCATGGGCTCATGTCACTCAGTTTTTCTTTGTTGTGTCACCTTTGGCCTCAACCCTCTATTTTGTTTTTGCCTATTCTCCTCCATTGTCCATCTAGGGCTTTTAAGGCATTTTTTCTTGGTTTCATAACCTCCATGGTTAACATCAACAAGGCTTGTATCTTGATGCTCTTGAAACTCCTCCTATCCTTAATATACCTTCATAAACACTCCCCATCACTCCTATCCCTCAAATTCATCATTTTTCTACCAAAACGTAGTCTATGGCCACAATTTGATACCTTTTAAGACTAGACCTGTGTTTTGCCCTTTTGGACCCCTTCCCCTCACTCAATCCTTGAAATTCCACTTTCCCCTACTCCCTAACATCTATCCCTATCCTCCAAAATTTCCCCAAGAATTTAGACAACCCTTAACCCCTTTATTCCATTTCCTCTACAAGGCAGTCCTAAATCCCCTACACCAAACCTTATTTTCCTCTTCCAACTAAGCTAGGTTTTTCTATGGAAAAGAGATATAAGAGAAGAAGACCCATATGGTAGGTCATATCAGAAATCATGAAGCCGTTTCAACTCATAAACATCATGCCACCATAATTTTCCAAGAATTCATTTCGAGGGCCAAGTCATTTGCCACACCTAGGGATAGTTTTGCTTAAAAATATGTTTCTGGCCAAACAGAGATGAATTTGGAAAATGTGAGAGAGGTTTTTTTTTAATAATAGGGCCAAGAATAAAAACCTCCTTCATTTTTTACACAGGTATCATGGTTTTGGAGAAATGTCAAAAATACAGGTGTCACGGGAGAATTTCTGCACTGCTAGAGTGACCTTGGTAAAATCCGTTTTTCTCACAGCTGGAGTGTCCAAGTGAATTTCATGATGATTCCAATGGAAACTAGACTTGAAGAGATTTCCAATGAGCTATCATGAGCTATATTTGGAGTTGTGGAGTGCCTCCAAAGGTTGTTTTCACCAGCACTCTGCATTTCTACACCATCACTCAACACTTTTTGACCAGTCATGGAAAAATCAACTTTTGACAAGGAAAATCAACTTCAATAAGGAAACACGTGGTATATTTGAAAATTCAACAAATTAATATTTCCAACAAGCTATCATGGGCCCAATTCCAACATCAAGAAGGCCTCCAAATGCCCTCTGCAAATTGGTGTTGCGCTCTTGGGAGGTGGTGCTACACTCCTGGAAATTTTTTTCCATATAAATTACACAGGGCGCTGCGCTCTTGGGAAATGGTGCTGTGCCCTTGGCCAAGAGGTCTTCCTAGGCAAAGTAACCCCTTAGACCACTTCAGAGCCCTTTCAATTTTCCTCCAAGTTTTTCTAAAGCTGATATAAGTGAAATCAAATGAAAAGAACATGAAACTTATCATTATCCAAGGAACATTAAAGGACCTCCAAAGGTACCCTCTTGATCAAACAGTAAGTTTGCAAAAGAACAACATACCATGTCCAAGCATTTCTGCAGGAATGCTTAGTAATTGGTTAATAGTAGAACAGAGGCATAGAAGGACACCTAAAGAGCTAAGGAAGACATCCACAAGCATGCAAATAGGTACAACAAGCTGAAATCTACAGGAAAGATCATGATCTCATGATAACTATAGTAAAATATTGTCCATAAAAAGGTCTATGAAAATCTCAAAATTTCAGTGGCATGTAATCAGCATTGCTCAAACAATCAAAGAGATCATTGAAAGGATTTGTGGCCTCAAGCATGAAGCTAGTATAGAGACAGTTTCCCTTTGCCTACATCCCTGCAAAAGAGACCAACAAGCTATCAAATAAGAACCTAAGGTGAGATTAGGTAAAAAGGAGGATCAACACAAGAAGCCCATTCATAAAAATGAAAAAGGCAGTAGGTCTGTGTTTATTGAGAATATAAATGTATGACTGATTTGACCAAAGAGTGGAAAAATACTTGGGTTACAAAAGCTAAAGAACTCCTCCAAACCTCCAAATGATCATTGGAGACTTTTTAGGCATAAGTAAAGAGTTTAAATGAATGTTGTCTTTGAGGACTTTGAAGGCAGCCTTGTTTTCTTTTTTTAACATCCCTAAAGGCTCTAAAGTTGGGAAACTAAAAAAAATAGTCATAATAAGAGGCAAAGAAGCCTCCTTCATCAATAGTAGATGGTTTCAATATTTTTCAAACTATCTTCTAAGTTTGGCAAACAAGCATCAATCCCACCTAATCAAAGGGTAAGATCAGATTTCTTAAAAATATATAAGGAGACAGATATAGGGCACTAAATGCCACTTTACTCAAGGAGACAAAGCATCGACTGAATAATATGTTTTCTAACAAAGCAACATGTCAAAGCCATGTTCACAATGTCTAGAGGAGGCAAAACATGATTTGAAACCCCTCTAACACATGATTTTGACAAGCAGGGATCATTTCGGATCCAACCAACTGTCCAAGTGCAAAAAGAGACCATGGTTAAAAAGGGGCTGTAAATCATGTTCAGAATTAGCTCCAAAGGGCATTGGAAAAATGGAAAGGTGCAAAAAAGAAAAAAGGGTCCAAAGGGAACCTTAGAGATGTGGTTTTTTATCGTAATTATTTCAAAAACGAGGTATAAAACACTACAACGCAACAACTCCCCGCTCATTTTTTCATTTGAAATATGCAGTGAGGGTTTTTAGTTTTCTGCCGGAGTCCTCGGGCAAAAAATTCTTGGTGTTGCGCTCCTATAGCGACTTCCAGTGTAATTTTGTTCTGAGTGCTGCGTGCCTGTAGGTGGGTGTTGTGCTTTTTGAGGCTTTCCCGGCATGCAGAGTGACGGCCCGAGCTACGTGCAGCTTTGCCCATGGGCACTGCGCTCCTGCCACAAGCTTCACCCCTCTACCGAGACGCTATGCTCCTGCCACAGGCTTCACCCCTCCACCTAGACATAGCACTCTTGCCACGGGTTCCACCCCTCTGCCCAGACGCTGTTCTCCTGCCATGGGCTTCATCCCTCCACCCAGACACTGCACTCCTGCCACATGTTCCACCCCTCTTCCTAGACGCTGCGCTCCTAGCATGGGTTTCACCCCTCCGTCCAGAAGCTGCACTCCTGCCACAAAAGCGCATCACTACACAAAAATACAGTCAGCATCGCCCGACTCACCCAAAAGCCTTGAAAAAGCATTTTCTTTGTTGTGAAGGACATTTTAAAAAAGGTATTTTGACTGTTATCCCCTCTTCATGATTTTATAAAGGTTAAGGGCGCCAAGAAAATTCAAAACTTATGTCAAGGGAAGCATGAGAAAACTTGTAAAGAAAACCTAACCTACTCTCTGCTAGTCTTCTAACCTTGTTACAAAACTCAGCATCTCCTTAACCCTCTTTACACATTATTTCACTAGCAAATATCATTTCTATTTTAAGATTTTGAGGAAGGGGTAAATAAAGACACAATGTCCAAAGAAGGGAGTGTTGACCTAAATGAGGAAAATCAAAGACCAAGAAAGCAGTGATGAACATGAAGAAAGTAGTGATGAACATGAAGAAAACAGTGATGGAAAGAATGATGAAGATGAAGAAAGGAGTGAAGAAGAAGAAGATGTCAAAGAGGGAGATGGCCAAGAAGAGAACAGTGAAGGCAGTAACAAGGATGAGTATGTGGATGAAGAAGAAAATAGAGGTAAAAACAATGATGCAAGTGATGAGAAAAGAAGTGAAAACCATGGGTCTAAAAGTGAATAAAATGACACTGAGGGTACAGATTCAGGCAGTGGAGAGGAGACATATGAAAGAAATGAAGAAAGCAATAATGACAGTGACAAGAATGGCACAGGCAGCCAAGAAACAGGGTTTAAAGTTGTTTTCAATAGGCAAGGAAATGATGAAAAAGGGCCAAGTAATGAAGACAATAAACAGGGAAATGAAGAAAAGATCAGTCAAAGGGACTCATCTAATAAAGAAGGGAATGATTCTCACAGTGATGAGAAGACCAATAAAGGTGACCAAAGCAGTGACCCTACAAACAATGCTAAGAGTGATATAAAGAATGATATTGATAGTGAAGACAGTGGACCAAAAGATCAAAAGTAGGACAGTCATGAAAGTAAAGAAATGAACAACATAGGCACCTCTAACAGTGAAAAAATAGAGCATGGAAGTCTTGAAGGTCTTGGCAGCAAGGAAAGCTTGAAAGAGGTTTAGGATGCTTATCAAAAGGACAACCAAGAGCAAGGCATGAAGGAAAGTCACACAGAAATCATCCATGAAGAAGAAAATAGTCTCAAGGTCAATGATCAAATTTTGTAAGCAAAATTTATAGCACCTCTCACCATCACTTATCAGAGAGGAAGGAGACATGTGCTTGCTGCCTCCAAAAGGCAAGGGGCCATGCTCTCCTCCTCAAAATCAATGAAGGACAAAGGTAAAAAACCAGTGAAGAACAAAGATACAAAACCAATGAAGGAGACCTAGAAATATGGGTCTTAGGAAAGCTTTGGCAAAACAGAGAGAGAAAGAATCAACCCAAGCACAAAAATTTCCCCTCACTGAGATCCTTGCCATGGAGATTGATCATGACAAAGAGTCATGGCTTGAAAGGGAAAATATACATTTAGAGGCCAAGCTAGAGAAGGCCAACAAAGACTTGATCTTACAAAGGAAGATGACTGAGCACTACAAACGAAGAAATCACTTTGCAAGACAAAAGCTCAAAACTGCCCAAAATAAGGGCCTGGGACCAAATGATGAAAAATACCAATATAGGCTTGGTATTTTGGCCCAAGTTTCTCTACAGGTCTCTAAGGACCCTTGAGGCACCTACCTACCAAATCTGAGCAAAATTGAACAAGTTTTTTCTTTTTGCAAATTTTTGAGCCTAGGAACGCAACATTCCCTATGCTGCGCTTTTTCCTGGGGCATATTCAGAGGGAAAATCTTACATTTTTGGATTCCCCATCATGAGAGGAGTACGCTCACCAAATTTCAGCTCAATTGGAGTTGTTTTGATCCCCCAAAAGGGTCAAAAACACTCAATTTTCCACATTTCTGCCCTCTTTTCTGAACAGGTGGTGCGCTCCTAGAAGCCTTATATTTTTCCACATTTGAGGAAACTTGTAGAGGTCATATTAAGGGAAAAGAAGTATATTTGAAAAGTAGACATCAAAATCTTTCCAACGGGCCATCCCGGAGCCTTTTCCTACATCGGGAAGGCCTCCAAATCTCTGTTGCAAAAGACCTTTTTTGGTGTTGCGCTCCTGAAACATTTTCAAGTTATTTGAGACAGTATGCTGTGTTCCTGTGTGTAACTGAGAAAATGTGCATTAGGAAAGTTTCATCATGTATGTCAGAGCCTAAAAGTCAATATTTTTTCTATTTTAGTCCAGAAAAGATATTTTGGAAGATATTTTGTGCCTTGGACCTTGTAGGGCCTCAAGGACAAGTTAGGATATTTGTTTTTGGCCAATATGCTTCTAGATGCTCTAGTGGGCTCTCTTCCTCCTTTCTTGGTATATAAGCCATGATGATTCATTGTAAACTATTGGGACTTGATGTGTTTAAGAACAATACATGGTTTTATGAGCTTGAACAAGATATTGGTTTTATGAAGTGAATGAATGGCTTGTGTGGCTTGATGTTGGAGAAGCTTACTTGCAGGATTTCATAGCTTGGTGAATGTTGATGTTTTTCTAACTTGTTATGTTTTCTTGTCCTCACTTTTTTTTAGTCTTCTTGTTTTCTATACATTAGAAAAGTATAGGTTGAGATATGTGCATGGAAGCACCTCAAACCTCCTATTTGCTATAGTTTTGATGTTTTATTCTTTTAGTTCATCTTAAGGAATTCTTGACTGCTCCTTAGGCCCACTAAAACTTGTTTTTTGTTTCATGAACGATTAGTATGTTAGCTTACAAATATGATTCATGGTATGCCCTTCTTATTTAAAGTTTCCAAAACCTTATTGTGAAGCTTTTATATGGAATACTGATTGATTAGGTTAAGACAAAGAGGTCTTGTTTCAATCTTTCCATTTTCCCATTGCTTACCAACTTGTTTCAGAGTTCACGATAGTTTGATATATGATGTTTATGAGTTCCCTCTCTATATATTTAGCTGTTTTTTTATATTATGTGTTTTCTCAAAAAGCTGAAGGTGAATTTCTAAAGTTAGGAATTCTAATGCTTCTATGTATCACTGGAATGTTCATCTTACATGTTTATCAGTTTGAATATTAGTCATAGAGATTAATGGTTTGCGCTACCTCATGAGTTAATTATTTCAGACTATATATGTTTAAGACCTCTTATTTTTTCCCAAACTTAATGTTCACCTCATACATCACCTAAAGGATCCATTAACCTTTCCAAAAAGGCCCTGCAATACAATCTGCTTCATCATTAAGACACCCTCAACTTCATCTAACCCCATAGCCCTATTGATTTGAAAACCTCTCATTTCCACCTATTCTATTTAGTCATCTTACCCCAACCCAATACAAACAAACAAATTACACTTAACAACTAGCCTAAAATCAATTATCCGAAGCGAACAAGTTCACATCCTTCACACAATAGAGAGAGCCCTCTCTAAGTCCAAGAAGACTAGGTCCTAGGACTCCAAAGACTGGTCTGCTGTTACCCTATCATTTTTTTAGCCAATCTACCAAATCACGTGACCCTAATAGGGGTCACCATATTCTTTCCTCTTTTCTCGGTTTTCTTAGTCGTAATCACCAGTTTTGCAATGGGAATTTCCTTTGCAGGAGTGGTCTCAAATGTTTCTTGGATGAGTGGGGACTTCTCGAGACTGAGGGGCTTCAATCCTGTGGCAATAACATGGGTGGCTCCTGTTCCTGCAGGGGGAATGAGGTACCAAAATGGGATTTCCAATGATATGTTGGTTAATACAAGTGTTGCCAAAATGTGCTGGGAGACGAAACTAGCTGGGGGGTAGAGGAAAGGGGTTTGGGAGGTGGCGTAGGGTAGAGAAGCTGCCGTGGCCGATGACTCGGTGCCATTACTGCTTGTGTTCGTGTCTTGACTAGCTTCGGTGCTTGATGTGAACAACATACACACCGGAGCCCCTATGACATCTGGCGATGACTCAGGGCTTATGGGAGGATTTCCTAGGAATGACCTTAGAACGGACGAAGGTTTGAATTGGCCAGGGCCATATTATTGGTACCATGAGAGAGCATTCAAGGATGTATCTACATAGGGTATAATTACATCAATGTTTGTTAGGGGTTTCTTCTCTCTATGCGTCAGTTGGTCTACAATAATGATGTCATCTTCGTGGGGGAACATCATGATGCGGAAGACGGAGGAGGCTATGGCAGACATGGCATACATATAAATCCACCCAAGGAGTATATTATAGTCCAGGTGAGCATCCAAGACTTCAATGTCTATGTGGATTGACTTTCCGGCTAAGAAAACCAAGATGTTTTGGTAGAGGCTGACGGGAGTCAAAGGACGACTATCGTATGCTCTAAGCATGATGATTGAGTTTTTTAGTTCGGGAGAACCTAAATTATACTAATTTTTTTTGGACATGATGTACATGGATGCACCATCGTCTATGACATATTGGTGCATTTTGATATTCTGGACCAACATTGGTATCTGGAAGGCGACCATGGAAGGAAGTTGAGGGGTGGATTTCTCTAAGTCAAAAGCCATTAGGTGTGTATCGGCAAGGTCGATAGCACCTAACGTGGAAAGTAGGGCTTTTCGTTTTTTTAGGCATGACTGTGATACTTCCAAAGCTGACATAAAAGTGGGAGATTGTGCTAGATCATCCACAATGTTATAATTATGGGCCGCTTTGGAGTAGTTTCATGCTTTCCTGTTAGGTCCCTTTTTCCATTTTCGGTAATGGTTCTATAGGCATATTTCAAATGGCCAAAGGTGCAGTTGGTGCACTGGTATTTTCCCCTAAAGTATTGGTGTCTGGTGGGGTGTCGTAATTGCGATTTCGTGTTTGGAAAAACATCTCTTCGCTAGTCATGTAGATTTCATGGATGCTTTTCCCGGAATCATCTATATTTTTCTAATGAGTGCTTACCTTCCCTTGATGGGGGAAGGTTCTTGCATCATAGCTGGTTGCTGGGAAGATCCTCCTTGTCCTCGTTTACTGTATAGATTTTTCAGCTCATGAAGGTTGGGACAGTGGTGAGTATAGTGGCCGTCCTCACCACATATCGAACAAGAATGGTCTTTTCAAAGAGGTGGCATTTTTCTCTGTCATTTGGAATTGCTCGACTCCTGGTTATGATTCCAGTTGGAGTTGCCTCCAGTCTGGGATCGTGGTTGGCACTGCTGGTTGCTGCCCCCCTGTCCAAGGTTCCCTTTTGGCTTGTTTTTAGATTTTTTCTTCACCACATTAGGAGGGTAGTTCTCCTAATTATATTGGTGTGGTTGGTTTTGGGATGGTTGCACAAAGTTCACCTATGCATTGGTTTTCATCGATGGTTTGTGTGCTGGGGACTGAGCATAACACAGTCCTTGGTTTGCACCTGGTTGTTGGAGGGGAGATCTTCCATCAGTGTTTCTTTCTGCATACTGATTTCCCTGAGCTGGAGGATAAGGTCCTCCTTGGTGATACGGTGGTGCCCTATTGGTCAAATTTTGGTGAGGCATATGATGACTTTTAAAACTAAGCTGAGGTACATTCTGGGTAGAAATGTATGTGTAACTAGGGTTTTGACTGCTACTACCTAGGTAACCTTGGGTCAATGCTCCAATTAGTCCATTTGCAGAGTTTGACATGCCTGGAATTCTTGATAATTTTTTCGGTGCAGGGCGTTAGGCAGGATGTTATAAATGTATCCTAACTACGTATAAATCAACTTAACCTATTGGGATTTTTTGATTGTGTCCTCTTCGGATGTGTGTTTCTGCTACGCCACATCCTTTGAAATATTTGTCGTAAGAGTTTTTAAGAAAAAATCTAAGAGAACCCGATCGTCGAGTTTAGCTTTACATAAATTGCAACGCTACCTCCATTCATGGAGATGGTATGATATATGGATGGTGGGGGTTTGTCTAAAATGCATCAGTAATTCCATTCTAGAATCATGGAGAATGGGTCACTGAAATTATGTTAGGAACGCGGTAGTGAGGGCACTAAAGGTTCCATGTGAAGATAAGGGTTGCTCCACGTACCACTTCGCGGCTACTCCTGTAAGAGTGCCTTGAAATAATCTCAATCGAATAGTGTAATCAATGATACTGTTCGATGAGCACCATAGGTGAAAGGTCATGACATGATTACCTAGGTATTCCTCTTGCTTGCCTTGAAATTTTTGGATATCCTAAGTGAGCTTCATGGGCATGGGAGGCCATGTAGGATCGTGTACGATGGGGTCATTCGTCAACTTGGTTAAATCGCGTAGATTCAACGAAGCTAAGAAAGGTGACTGAGAGGTTGACACCATTGCAATGTGCACCCTTATGTTATTCGGCTAGCTTCCCTGCTATGTATTCGGTTGGCTTCCCAAATGGGATACACTCCTCTTCCCCCTAGGGGTCATGGGAGGAGTGGTGTGTGGTGTGACATTGGGAGACAGACTGGGTTCCTAGCTACGGCTGCCCCAATAAAGGACGAACCGATAATGGTGGCAGTGTTCCGTCTTTGATGCTTGAATAGAGAATTACCTGGAACCCCTCCCAGTAATGGGGGGAGGTCCAAAAGACACCTAGATCGACGAGGTCCCGTTGGGTCCATCCTAGTGTCAACTAGGTCTGGTTTTTGGAAAAATTTGAGAGGATAGAGTCTATGATCAAAGAAAACTTCCTGTCACATACATAAAACAAAATGAAAAATAAAATAAATTTCCCTTTAAATTAATCTATGTGACCAAGCAATCAAAAAAGTGGTTTTTTTTTGCTTGTGTATGATACTCAAAATCCTATAAGACTTATTCATCCTCACACACTCAAAATTAACTGAGCCTTGAGAATATTTCTTGCGAGTTCTCGCGCAATGTCCCGTAAGAGCTGGCGATGCCCCAGTCAGCTAAAGAGAATCCACCAAGGTAAGGGTAGAGGGTCTGGCACTTGCGTGCACTATCACCTATAGGGAAAAGGATGCCCTAGTCTTTGGCCACTAAGAAACACAATCCCACTCGAGCGTTCGAGTCTTGGTCTTCTTGGTAGTTAGCTAACAGTACCAAGTATCAGCCAAGTCAGGTAGCCCTGACTGATACCGCACGCACTATGCCTAAGCCTTACCCCCTCTGAAACGGGTCTCTGCCGCGCTTGGGTTTTCTTTACCATGGGCTAATAGATGGATTTGAAGCTCCCTAAATAGAAAAATTCTATGTTTCAAGATGAAGTATGATCAAGGTGGCTTATTGGATGCCTACCCCTTGATCCTAACTTAAGCTATAAATTCGTTTGTGGCCCCTGTGGGGAGAATTTAGTGAGTTTGGTTAAGTTAGTTTTAGGTTTCTTTGCTTTTCTTAGTGGGTGAGTGTGTGTGAGCACAAAGTGGACAATAACATAGTTTTGAATGTGTGGATATATGTTGATCCTTTACAAAATCCCCTATTTAAACTATGTTGTATTGTTCCTGGCTCAAAAGAAAAACATGTGCGAATAATGGGCCGCTTTCTATTTTTCCTAGTTAATCTATGTGACCAACTATAGGGAGATGATGAATTATGAATAGGGAGTGTTCATATGCTTACCTAGGATCATCGGAGGGTGCAAAGGTAGCAGAGAGTACTTTCTCTTCTATAAACAATTCAATCCTAGTCCCGAAATTCCTAGTGTAAAAATTGAACTAAACTAAAACTTTTACACTAGAAAAAAGAAAACTAACTATGCATGTGTGGTATTGGGCCACTTACTTTGGCTAGTTATCTAGGTGTGTAAGTACCAAAATTTTCAAAACATAAAAAAAATCGGAATGCAAGTTATTTTTCCGCCCTACGTAAACTATGTGTGAACTTTTCAAAAATCAACTTGAAGTAAAACTAACACTAAGCCTATAAAAAGTAGCTAAGAGTGAGATTTAACAAGCTGCGGGGTAACACAACCAATGCTAGAAGGTGTATTAGGGGCTGCCAAGCAATTTACAAGTAGTAAAAGATAGAAATAAGGGAGAAATTTCTTATTCTATATTTTGCGCACAAAAGCCTGAAACAGGTGTGTTGTCTGCACGCGGGTCAGCTCTGAACGCGCGCCTTGCACATCTATGAGAAGAAAACACGCGCAAATTCCTGCAAGATTTTTTTTTGGAGCTATTCTACTTCAGTCTATCACTTGGGATGAACTAGGTACTACAAGATAAATCAAGGGAAATTCAACTCCACTCCACAACACAGATAGAGGTCTCTGCAAAAAAAGGCACAACCACATAAACTTGGTAATAAATGTTAGTGGAGTCACCAATCCAGTTGGAGTGTGTTTGGTGCAGTTATGTACAAAATCACACCAAATTAAGGAGTGTGGTCTACCCACTTAAAATATTGTTAATAGTAAGAAAAATAAGTCGATTCAAGCAAGTTAGTGGAACAAGCTAGAATCATAAACATACTAGACATAGAAATGACATGCATATATAAACTAACAACTAAAAAAAATAAACACGAGCTCTGAAAGGAGTCAAACGACAAAAATAATACGAACAGTGGCTCTAGTCCCCTCTTATTGAGCGCTGGTTGTAATAAGAGTGAAACTTTACCCTCTTGCCAAAGGGCCCCTAGACCATGGGTTCTAGGTCTCGATTAAAGGATGTTTTTATCCCAAGCTTGCCTCGGTGTAGTATCCCTCTCTCTCTACTACATTGGACTAAACTTGTTAGATGGCCAACAATTGAGTCCCCTCTATCTTCAGCTTCGACTCACACACTACTGCTATTGCTTGGGAAATTCTGGCCAGCATAATAATGTGTTCACCAATTCTTCATCTCATGGTGGTGTTATATAGGAGATTTCAAATCCTCCCTTCCCTCTCTTGGTACATTGTGGATGGTGACCCAAGATAGGGGTATGATTACTTTGTGTGCTCCAAATATTCCATTGTGTGCTCACATAGTGTCTAAGGAGGCGTTGGTGGCTATCTTTAGGCGGCTCCAAGTAAGGGGTTACTTGTCCTTTGCTTTGTTTTTTCCCGGATAATGAAAATTTTCCACTCCCAATATTGCACACATATCGGGCAAAAAGGCTCACAAAAGGCACTCTTCACGAAGGATTATGTGCGCAAAAAGAATTTAGGACTTGTTCAAATTTGATTTTCCTGAGACCTTAGATATTTTTAAATGATTTCTAGATTATATAATGTCTTCCAGCCCTATAAATCCTTTTGCCTGACATTAATCAATGTCTTCTTCTACTGTACGATTTTCCAGTGTTAACACACTTGAAGAGACTAAAAATTTGAGAAATAAAAACAAATCCCGAAAGGAGTTATTGATCATGTAGAATGATGAAGTTATTGAATCATTTCTCATGAAAATTGAATAAGGTAAGAAGATTCAAGACAATTTGAATCAAAAATTGATTGAGAAGAATCAACCTTATGAAAGGCTAGAGGGTCAAATTGTTTTTCTAAGAAAAGAATTAGAAAATGAAAAAACTAGTTGAGCTTTAATAAAAAGTTTAGAAAAGGGACTGATAATTTAAACGATGTTTTGGAAGCACAGAGAGTCTCCAAAGATCAAACTAGTCTTGGATTTGAGGTTGAATCTATTTGAGCAACAGAATTAAAAGGTAAAAATTTAATCACCTTTGTACCTGCAACAAAATAAGGAACTATGTTGCAGCAAAAAGACAAAGACAACACACAACCTAATACCCAGTCACATAATGATCATAAGTAGAAAATCAAAGGGAGAAATTTTGCACAAAAAAATAACAACGCTGGAAAGGAAAATTGAAATACATAGAAATCATCCCAACCAATTATTAGAATACAGTTTTCCAAGTTTGTTGATATATTTCTAGGTTATTTCTTCACCTGCACTAATTATGGACATAAAACAACAAATTGAAAAGTGAATTTATCCTACAGGAAACTAAAATAAAGAAGAAGAAATCAATGGAAAAATAAATTAATCAAACAAAGGAATATTAGATTTAGGTACAACAATTCTTTTTCTCTTTTGAACAGTTTGATTCAATGTTTTAAATGTAAAAAATTTGGGCATAGAGCAGCTAATTGTAGACTTAAAAATAAGAGTCTTCAACTAATTACTGAGAAATTTAGACAATACCACATGGTCTGAAAAGAAAAGGAGAACAAAGATCAATGTTATATTGTTTTGTATGCTCAAAATGAAGGAAGTCACTAGTATTTTGGAAATGTCTATTCTAGGCACATGTCAAGAGTCACAAGCAAGTTCTTGACATGGAAACTAGTTGAAATGGGTAATATAACCTTTTGTAACAATGAACCTAGTAAGATTCTTGGTAAAGGAGTTATTAGTTTTTCAAATGGAAAATTTATAGCTACGAATGTATTATATGTTGATAGGATGAATCATAATCTTCCTAGTGTGTCTGAGATGTGTGATCAAGTCTATGATGTGTTTTTTAAGGCTAAAAATTGTCAAATCAAGTCTATAGGCATAGGTGAAATAGTGGTTGAAGTTGTGAGAATAGGTAGAAATGTTTCTATTCTGAGAGAGAAAATAAAGAGGTTTTATTTTCAAATATTGATGAAAGTTGGTTATGGAATAGGATACTTGAACATCTGAATTTTAATCAGATAGTCAAATTATGCAAGAAGAATGTTTTCAAGGATTTACTCGAGTTGTAAAAACCAAATAATATGATTTCAAAGTCTTCTTAATTGGGTAAGAAAACTCGAGTAACATTCAAGTCTAAGGAGAGCTCATCTTCAAAGCTACTTCAACTGGTACATATGGACTTATCTAGACCAGCAAGAACCTAGTCACCCATAGTTAAATTGTACTTCATACTTGTTATCGATGATTTCAACAAGATGATGTGGGTTTATTTTCTTAGAGAAAAATATGAAGCTTTTTAGAAGTTCAAATATTTCAAAGCTATGGTTGAAAATGAAAATTATTGTAAAATAAAGAGCATAATACTTTATAATGGAGGTGAATTTACTTTAAAAGTGTTTGATTACTATTGTAAGAAGCATGAAATTAAGAGGAAATTCAAAATAGTAGAGACTCCATCACAAAATGATGTACTAGAAACAGAAAATAGATTTGTTCAGTAGCTAGCTAGAGCTGTGTTGGATGAAAGTAAATTTCAACAGATATTTTAGGCTAAAGTCTTCACACAACAGTAGTGATTCTCAACAAATGTCATTTTAGAACAAATAATGAAAAATCCCTACGAGCTTTGGTATGGTAGACCTGAAATAGTCAAGCATTTAAGATTTTTTGGAAGTAAGTGTTACATCAAAAGGAATGATTACACGCTTAGTAATTTCAATGCAAGGGTTTATGAAGGTATATTTCTTGGATGTTCTCAAAACAACAAAGATTATAGATGCTATAATATGAACACAAAGGGGATTGTTGATTGTATTTGTGTCATAGTGGATGAATATGTTGAACTTGAATTCAATTAGCCAACAAATAAAGGCTTCCATGATCCAATAAATTATGATGACAAGGTTGAAAATCCACTCTCAGAAGACAAAAATGAAGATTCCTCCAATCCTCAAGCCAAATATCCTTTAAGATATGTGAAAAAATACAACCCGGCTCATAAAATTTTTGGTGATTTAAATACAGGTGTGTAGACAAGAGGTAAGCTAATCAATTCCCATTCAAAGAACATGCAACTATTTTATCCATGGAGGAGCCCAAGAATATTTCACATACCCCCAAATGTATTTTCATTTTACAAAGGAAGTATCTCAAGGAAGTATTGCAAAAATTCAACATGGAGTGTTCTTTAGTGAGCACACCAATGGTTACAGGATGAAATTTTAGAAAGATTGATGAATCACTAGAAGTCAACTAGAATTTATATTTGATAGCTTCAATACCAAATATTATGTAGGTAATTGGTATTATAGGAAAATTTCAAGCAGCCCCCAGATAGAGCCATCTTCTAGCAGCCAAGAGGATTCTCAGATATTTTAGAGCCACAATTGATTATGGACTGTGGTACCCAAGAGGTAAAGAATTTTCACTACTTGTTTATACTAATGTTGATTGGGAAGGTGGTGCAGATGATCGAAAGAGAACTAGTGGTGGTGATTTCTTTCTTGGAGAACGTCTAGTTTCATTTTTGAGCAAGAAGCAAGCTTCAATCTGACTATATACAACCAAAGAAGAATATATTGCAGCAACTTATTGTTGCACTCAACTATTGTGGATAAAACATAATTTGCAAGATGTACAAGTGTTTTATGATAAACCTATTCCTATTATTTGTGAAAATAAATTTCCATCAACATGTCAAATAAACTTGTTTTTCACTCAAAGACAAAGTATATTCCAATAAAGTACTATTTCTTGAGAGAGCAAGTTACAAATCAGATTGTGAAACTGGAGTATGTTTCTACAAAGTAGCGGGTTGCTGATATTTTCACCAAACCACTCCCAAGAGATAAATTGAGTACTTAAGGAAAAGATCAGGAGTATTTCCTCTTTCTTATCTCCACTAGATATTCATTTAGGAGGAATAAAGGCAGTCGGTATACCTTCATCGTATCAGAATTAGGTTGTTAGGTCTGTAGGCTCCATATGACAAGGAAGGTTGATGACAAGATGGAGAAAGGTTGCAGGGGAAGTCCATCAGTGTATTTTCTATTGATGTCAAAGGGGGGAAAGTATTTATAATAAAATAAAAGAAAGAAGTATCTCCAACCACAAAAATCAAAAGGGGTAGTAGTATTGGTGGTGAGTGACCATGCTTCACAACAGCAGAATAGAAAAAGAGAAGTACAACACAAATTGATCAACATCCAAAGGGGAAAACAAGGATGCACAAGAAGGTCATTTTTCTTTTGATTTTTTATGGTCGTTATTTTTGTTTGATCATGGTGTTTCCATGAACACCAAATTGGGAAAATGTTACAAATGTGTTGTGATTGATGGAAAAGGTGTTGAGATATGATGGAAAAAGACAAGATGATTGCAAGATGAGTAGAGCATGTATGGAGAAGGTGCAATGACTTTGAAGGAATTTTCAGTACTTTGAAGGCCTCTAGGATCAAAAGATATGGTGACTAAAATCACAGGTAACCCTAAAGTCAAAGGAGGTAGATTTAAACTTGGTGGAGGTCTCTGGAGTAGTTTTAGTTTCGTAATTTTCCATTTTGGCAGAGATTTTGGCAATGGATATGAACGTTAAACAATAGAAAAGTCCCAGGGCAGGCTAAAATCTACACGTCCCCATTAACACATCACCATAATTTCGCAGGCCCATGCTCACTCGATCATTAATAATGAAGGGGGGGTCCACAACGGGCATTTTTCTTAAATCATCAATCGCAAGATCGATGACATAGAATGACTGCATACCCCTCCCAATCTAAACCACAAATAGCATGACGGGGAGTCCATAAACCACCGACGGGTTTTTGTGATACCCATTGGATAGACCATGTGACATCCAACAAGCCATACAATATGACACCTTGGGTTATATGTTGACACACAACAAACAGATATAGGACCATCAGATAAACAACAAGTGGACATACGACACCACTCACTGGAAGACAATGTAGAGACACATGGCATGATATGAGACATGGAAAATAACAAATAATGCAGTCTAGTTTCCATGTGGGAAGCCAACAAAACAAGAACATCGATGCGCAGGTGGCATTTGTGACGACGGTTTGATGTTAGCAAGACTGGGTGCAAGTCAGGTAAGCCTTTAGAGGTTATGGACCATGTCACAACCCTTGGTCATATGGGAAAAAAGGGAAAATGTGTAAGCATTAGGGGTTTAAGTTTAAATTCAGTAGCATGAATAATTATCAAGGCATATTTAGCGATTTTGCTAAATTTGGAATTTATCTATAATTGGAAAGTCTCAGTTAAGCTCTGATAAAAATTTGGAATTGACTATTTGAGCATATTTAATTAGTTTAACTCATAGATTGAGTTCTAAATAGTATATAAGTGTTTGAATACCTATAGATGACATACAAAAGAGTTAGTTGCAGTAGGAGAAATACAAAATAAATTTTACGCATGAAGGAAGAATTGGAGTTAGCAAAAAAGTAGAAATCCTAATTTTACCAGTAAATTTGTTTATAAGCATAATTGATTAAGGAATATCATGTAATTTTGAATAGTATGAATTGAATTATTGTTGGTGTAAATGGTGGATTTATCAAAAATTAGAGATTGATGAATATTTTTTGGCGAGTGTTTGAAGAGAAAAATTTAATTGTTTATGTAAGGAAAGTTCCTTCATGATTTGAGTATGAAAATTATATGAAAGATGAATCATTGAGGTTAAGTAAGTTATAGCATGCAGTTCATGGGTTGTATCTCCTTCCAGTAGTTTTTGGTAAATATTCTTAGGTTGTAGCTCCTTTCAGTTGTAGCTAATAAATCAGGTAGTAGTAGCTTCCTACTAGTTGTAGTCATAAAACTTTATAAAAACAAGTAGTATCTTGCCTTTGTGAAGAAACTGAAGAAACGTTTAAAGAATTTGTGTCTCCTTTGTGTTACTTATTGTTAGAGTTATGTTGTGCATGGTTCGAACAAATTGATGTTGGCATTGGTTCATGATAACATCTAGCTCATGTTAGCATTGATGTCAACCCTTGTAGACTATATGATGTTTGGATGTCATTCATTGTAGCATGGTTGCTTATGGTTGTGTTAACATTAGGATGATTGTGTTGGAATTGATTTCAACTATATGATGTCACACACATAATGGAATATGATGGAATTGGTTTGATTGATGATGCTACTGAAGGTGGATGATGCATATCTACATGTGATAGAGATGATATTTGACACACTAGTTGAGTTAGAAACTAGGTCTTCATCTAGGTCCTCATGTTTTTTCTCCTGGAGATGATTTTTTGTAGTGTGATGGCCTTATGTTTGATTATGGAGATGTGCTACAGATTATGGCAGGTCTATCAAAGGTTTTGCAACTTGGGGGGATGATTGTTGGAGAGTGGAGGACTTGTTGGCACTCTTTCAAACCTTGTTTATTGGGATTTTAGGTCAACTTGGTAGTGACAATTGGGATACATGTTTGATCCACTTGAAGATGTGTCATAGGTTATGTCAGAGGTTTGGAGGCTTCTACATATTGTGGAGAAGGTGATCTGAAAGGTGGAAGAGGTTTTGAGTTGAAGGCTTGATTTTTTTCTTCATCCTTTTTCCCCAGTCACATGGAGCCAAGCCTATGCATGCAGCTGAAGGCCCTTACACATTGGAAGATAGGATTATGCATGTGAATGAAGCTTCTAGTCAAGTGTTTCTACTGTTATTCATATGACTGAGGTTATTCACAAGAGTTTCTTCTCATTCTTCATGAAAACCGGAAGAAAATTGGCAAGGAAATTCCCAGTGACTTCTAGAACAAGTTGTAAAGGTCGTGAAGGGTTTGAAAAGGTCCTCCAATGATGAAAACACCTATAGTGCACGAGTAGTGGTCTTAGTGGATTGATTTGGTCCATTTTTTGCACTGTTGATTTCAGCCCCAAGCTAAATTTCTCCCTACATGTTTTTTATACTTGATTTTGGAGCTGAGTGATAGTTGATTGGGAGTATATGTCAGGAAGAGAAAGTTGCATAGTGTGTGTATGGCTCAGACCTATTGGAGAGCATAGAATCTTCAGCGAGTGACTGTTAAATGTAGAGAATAGAGGATATCTGAAGCATGTTGTAGAATATATCAAATTTGAAGTTGTTGTAGTGGAAATTGTGTTGGAGAGTTTTGTATGCTAATGGATAGTTTTTGTTGGTGATTCTCACACGTTTTTTTTGCAGGAGCCGATAATGCATTTGGAACATATCCATAGTGTCTTATGATGTTGATTTTATTGTGTGACATTCATGTTTTGGTGTGAGGATTTGATATTATATTCCTAATGGTATTTAGTGTTGATGTGACCACTATTTTCTTGATTTGAGAAGCATACTAGTTGTGGTATTTCTATTTTGACTTGATGATGATAGCTTACTACTGAGAGCATGTTTGCGGCATTGAATTATTGTTGAACAGAGGGTCTTGGATCTAGTTTGAAAATTTATGAAATGGGGTACACATAGTGTAGAGGAGTAGTGAATTCATGAGAGAGGAGTAGGGATATCGAAGTTTCATTGAAAGGAACGGTTTCTCAATACAATGGTAGTTGGATAGTCCAATCAAAGTTTGGCGAGGATCGATTGATCATGGTGGCTTTCAGAAGATGGTATTTTTTAGACTTGTGTGAGAACAAATTCCTCCAAGTTGATCAGTAGTATCGAGTCTCATAGTCAATCAGTGTTGGCCTATTATAGATGAGGTCAAGTCTCTAGGTTGATCAGAGTTAGCTAGCTATTTAAAAGACAAATTACTTGACATAATACAAATTTAGAGTAGAGAAGTAGCAACAAGGGTGGTTTTTTTCCCGGTGAAGATTTTTCCACTAGATATCTTATGTCTCATGTGTTTATGCTTTCTTGTGTTCTTTTTCATGGTTATGTTGCTCATATTTTTTATTTTATGTTTATGATTTATGCATATATCTACAATTTTTTAATGAGTTGTTTCTAATTAAGTGTGTGTGATTCAGTAAAGTAAATAAAAGGAAAATTTTGGTAATAAGACACACTACTGATTCACCACCCCCCCCCCCACAGTAGTGCTCAAAACAAGGGAACATTGGAGCTTCCAATTTTCACCTTTCTAGAGCCTTCCAAAAATCACTTTTTGGCACACTTACTTGGCAAGCGTTGTCCCATTATATTGGAACATAGGGGGTGGATTTTTTACCGATAATAAATTCTCCCTAATGTATGAGATAATAAGAGAAACTATTGGTTTGAATACATTACAATAAATGAACCATCTAGTGAGGCGGAGAAATATACCACAAATAGATTCAAGGTCTGCATAGGTTGCAAAATTATAGCCAGATACATAAATAATTGCATCCCTAAGGTAGTCATACCCATACTTGGTACTAAGAGAATAGAGCATGGTCTCCCAAAAAACATACTTCAAAATTATGCATGAAGGAATAATCATGATAAAACATAGATATTTGGCATAGTAGTGATTAGTAGGGCTAGAAATTGATGCAACTGCCACCAATAATGGCCCTAAAATTACATTACACATTATTAAACTCAACTTTGGGAGGCAGTGGTGATGATTGAGTTAGCTCCATGCCCCAAGTTCTTTTACTCATCCCGATGGTACGTGTCTACTACATGCGAATGAATGAGATGAAGTGGAGCCTACAGGGGGACTATATGATTACTAGGAATTGAGGTATCTGGTTAACATGCATGATGGATACCACTGATAATGAAAATGGTTCCCAAGGTACCTTGTAAATTCTAGAAAGTGTGAATGAATGAGATGACGTCATGCACTCCACATAATCAATCGACATGGGCCAATGGTGAAATCTCACTATCAACTGCAAGGAAAATTTCCATTGATGAATGCAAGCTCCAAGGTACCATATTGTTTTCATATATAAATCCGAGATAAGGTGTTGAATTATATGGGAAGAGATACATAAAAGTAATGCCTTAAGGAATCCCCCATCATCAACATGAAACTAACACTAGGATAAGGTCTCCGATGATAGCAGCTAAAGAAATGATGCACAAATGACATAAGGATGGATGACACAAAATATATTATGATACTTGTAGATGGTCCACTATGAATAAGACTTCCCTTGAACATATAACTATATGACACAATAATGAATTTGGAATCATGGACTAAAGTATACCAAAAGACATGATGGTGACACAAGAGGCATCACCAAATCCCATAGATTGGAAGGGTAACCAATCGAGTGAGATATTGACACAATAACAAAGCGACTTGAATGAAGCTAATGGTGTGGTTATAAAGTCAGTCAGAAACCAACAGTAAGGGTATGAATCCAACAAGTTCCATGTTCAAGTGAGACATACAACTACCATAATTTAACATGAAAGATGATAAAGACTCCCAACACCTATTTTTATAGTGTATCCCCTTCATATATTAGTTGGCACAAAATGGAATAAAAGTGAGCTCAATAGGATCCTTTTTCATTCAATTTTAACGAGCTTAAAAAAGTGATAAAAAAATACTTGAGATTGCCCCTTTTTCGTGATCCCTATAGTGAGGCCGAAAATGAGGTAAAATTACACTGGTTTCCTTCTCATGATTTAACAATGTTGAGAATGAAAAATAGGCTGCTCAACGACTTTCATATCAACTAACGAGTAGGAAAACATGGAAAGAGCTCAAAATTTTCATGTAGGTTTAATGAGAATGAAAAAAAACAAAGGAGGCTCGAAAATTTTATTGTTTAATGAGCATGAAAAAATGAAAAAAGGAAGCTTGTTCGAGAGAGACAAGTGGTATAATGGTATGCATCTTATTCCAAGGTTTATGGAACCGACCTAAGCAAAGAAAAAGGTAGTGAAGAAGCTCTTTGGGAGCGGAAATACACCTTGAGACCTGGCGTGAAGCATGGAAGACCGGGCTAGACTCTACTACACCCATAGGCTCCACATCTAGAAAAGAGGAAACAAAGGACAAGGAAGTAGAAAAATGAGCAGAAAAAGATACTAAGGAGGAGGCTGAGAAAGAAAGAAAGAAAGAACCTAAAGGAGAAGTTGAGTTAGATCTTGGAGGCCTAGATGGTCTGGATGGTACTAGAGATGAGTCTCCCAGAGGCACTAAACATGGCACTGAGATGCCCAAGGGCATGCATAAGAAGCAGAAGGGCTCGAAGGCTGGAGGCACCGAGGATGTCACCTTGACGAAGGAGGAACTTGACAAGATAGCTGATGTGGTTGAAATTTCTTTAGAGGACATGTGGACTGAGAATCAATACAAGGCCGTAGTCGACGCTCTACAAACATGATTGCAGGTGTTGTAGTTGAATATTGAAAACATCCAGGCCAACATGAATCAAGTGGGGCCAATTCAAGCAAGCGAGCATACATGCATGATCATCAGTACAACAGACAACAAGATTTGCCCCTTCCCGGGCGTAGAAGTCACTGTAGAACAACCTAAATTGCGCACGCAAGTGTAGACCTACGCAGAAGTTGGGATAGACTTATCGATGATGCCCAGTGGTAAGCTACATGCAATTAAAAAAATTATCATAGATGAGTTGCAGTGTAGGGAGGTGCACATGCACCAATAGCTGAGTGAAGTTGAGCAGAAGATCGTGGCAAAAACTTAAGAGTCTCTTCAGGTTCAGACAACGCAGCATGCAACAGTAGCACAATGAGCATAATCGGAACATTTGATCGATAGATTGTGTGGTGACCTGCCAGAGGTATCCATTCCTGCTTCAGTCGTGCGACAAGTTAAAATTGAAAGTCTCGTAGCAGCGATATAGGCCTCCCGATCAAAAGTACATGAAGTAAAGGTGGATTTCGAGCAACAGATCGTGGAATTGCAAGCCAAGATGCAACCAGAAACTCCACCAGAAGCGCGCAGCAGGCAGCCTTAGTCAGGGAATCTTCAACAAGTATTTCCGCCATAATCGACAAGGGAACCATGCTATTAGAGAGAACCATGGGTTTGTGGACATCCATGCAGACAAATCCACTGGTCAGAAATATTTCAAAGGAACTGCGCGCCAAGGAGCAAGTGTTTGATGATCTTCAGGAGGCACTTCCTATGTTTATAACCTACTTAGTGCATGGCCCGGAGGCAGACAAGTCAGATCTTGTGCAATGAAGTTGAGGAGCTGCAAAGAAAGAAGCACAATATGACAGAACATATGAAGCCATGGGCTGATGAAGTGATGAAGCTGTCACAGAAACTAGATGTTTTCGTAAAGAACTTGAACCAAACATATCAGAGCATCAATCACATAGCAGAAGGGCTGACTTCCCAGAAATTGGTGGATACATTGTAGAGTGCACCTGATCATAGCACGATCATCCTGGTTCCCTTAATTACTACCATCAAGGCGCTACAGACAAAGATGAAGACCCCAGTACCACTATGACTTGGGACGAGTCACAAGATTGTGTTGGGGGCCTATTGGATCGGGGTCCCTTAGGACTGCATTTTTTATAAAAATATATTACTTTTGTAGTTTTGAGTCGTGCACACTAAGAAGTGCACAGGTCAAGGGGCTTTGGGTGGGTCAAATCCCCTTCATGAGTTGTAATGGGAAAAATTGTAGATCTAAGAGTCTCAAACCACGATTTGCAGACCTTAGATGAGCGCAGGCTAAAGATATAAACAGAATTCTAGATCAAGTCAGATAGAGAAGTTCTAAGTAATTTTTTATAAGATTATGATGTTCTAAGCTGTGAAGCGAATTTTTCTATGTTTGGAAGGCTCCTGTTGGCTCTGTGCATAGAGACCTTAGTCCGACTATGTGCAGACCCCGCTGGTTGTGTGCGCGGGTGGATCTGAAGAAGTGTAAAGGGTTTTATGACTGTTAATGGATAAATAATTGTTTTGGGATAATTTTGAGTATCAAATGCATCCATGTTTTGCTTTATGATATGTTTCTATGTATTATTTTTGTTTACTGCATCAAGTATATTATCTGTGTTTGGATTGGTTGTGTACCTGATTTTATGTCTTATATGAACATTGCATGCATAGATATATTACTATAAGACATCAATGTCACTTTACTAGGATTGTTAAAGGTATTATGAAGCCTTTATCTGTGTGTGCACAGGATAGCCTTCGTAAATTGACCTAGATCTACCAGATTAGGGTTTCTGGTTAGGGTTTCTATTGCGAAGCGTTATCCGCCAACATTATAGATCTGAAGACACCCACATCATTTACTTATCCCTCAAGGTGTGGAAACCTAGTTCTAGCACCCCCCCATACTGCTTCGAGTGAGACTTTGACCTGCACAAGTAGGTCACTGCCGAAAGGGCTAGTAGTAAGAGGGTTTTATTAGTTAAGCTTAACTCTGAACTTGGGTCAGGACCCCTCAAGCCAACAGGGGCCGACCTTATCAAATATGTAGGTGTGGGATTTTCATCATAAGTATGCTATATAATCAATAAACTTGCATAATATAGATCCAATGCACTCGCATCGCAGTGCTTCAATACAATCACATTGTAGAAAAATACACCCATACCATAGAGATTCTATACAATCATACTTGTAGGGATTAATTATTCATATGAAGATAACAACCATCATTAAAAAATGATCTACCGATATTTAAGTTGTTAAAATCACCTACAGATTGCACTTGATTTGGTCCACACCAACCATTAACAAAACTATATTTTTTTTATGTCTCCTACCCACTATTAAAACTTTTAAACCTTGATCACCTTGGAAAACAAAACCTTCAAAATTTAATCCTAATAAAATTTGAAAAATTTATAGATTTTTTAATCTTAATTTTTTAATTTTTATATTAGTTTATTTTTTAAATAATATATTTTTAAATTATAATATTATCAATTTTCTTAATTATTATATTTGAAAATTTAAATTTTTAATAATTATATTTGAGAATTTTTATTTTTTATTTATTAAAATTTTAGCAATCACTTGTACACCATTTATTTATTTATTTTTATCTTTTTTTAGAAAATAATTAAAAATTAACTTGGCTTATTAAACTTCTTAAAAGCTTTTAAGTGTTTTAAAAGATAAAATTATATGTATTTTGTGGTGCCTAGATCTCATAGCATGGACATCACATGAGGAGTACAATAATAAGAAGGGGTTAGGATTATTGTCATGTGGATTTAGGCATCATATATAATTGGGAGGTGCCCAATAATATTGCAAACTTTTTAAAAGCTATTTGAATCTCATGACATAATAAATCAGAGTCCAATAAATTTTAAATTCTACATAATTTTTAATGATTTAAATTTAATTATAATAAGAAAATTATTAATAAAATTATTTGAATTTCAATAATTTTTAAAGTTATTAATTTGAATTTTAATAAAAAATTAATAATTTTTAACGTTATAACAACAATGATGATGATGGTGCCACGCCTCAGGCAGTGAATGCGATGTCGGCGTGGATTCAGTCGAGGCCAAGCCTCTGTTTTTCCTCCTTCGCCCCTTTCTGAGCTGAGCTCCTCCTCTGAGAGTGACAAACATACTCCCCCGCCTGCCTCGCGTAGTGGTGGAGGCAGAGGCAGAGGTAGAGGACGTCGCGCTGAGAGTTCGAGTTTTGCTGGTAGAGGACGTGGGCGTGCGTGTGTTACTGGTGGCAATCCTAGTCAGTCCTCCCCTCCCGTCCCTCCCGTTCATCCCAGTCAGCTCCTCCCTCCTGACGTTTCTGCCCCTCCCAGTCAGCACAACCCTCCGGGCAGAAGGTTTCGAGGGTCCACCATCAGGAAAACCACTCAGAACGCTGAGCTCTGTTTCCACTGCACCTTCTTCGACTCCATCATCACTGCTTTCATCACTGTCTCCCTGCGTGAAGAAATCCCTCTCTCCGCTCCCCCCACCCCTCCTTTTGACCTTCGCCCCAATCCCCCTCTTCAAACTGGGCTGCGTTCTGAAGTTGAGAACCAAGACATGAAGACTGACAGTCATGCAGGAAAGGAGGACAGCGGCGACGAGAATGAATATGCATGCAGGATTGAAGAGGAACCAATGTCTTCAGAGCATGAGGGTTGAACCCCACGGCTCAATTATTGCTGGTTTTTTCGAGTTTTACTGTTCTAGTTGCCCACCTGTTGGGCAGAAAGATGCTTCTAGTTTTTTTGTTGCTGCTGTTTACGTGTTTTGTATAAACTCAAGGCCGGTTTCCCTACCATGGGCGGCCCAGATACTTATGCTTAATGGGTCGGTTTCCCGCTATGGGCGACCCAGAATTCTCAAGAACAGTTCTGTTGATCAACCCCAGCTGTCTGGCTTTCATAGCAGCAGCTGTGGCAGTTTTGTATCAGTATATTTATAAATTAATAGAATTAGTCTCACTTAGAAAAAAAAAAACAATGATGATGATGGTGGTTACCCTCTATTAAAACCAATGTGGTCTATCGGACCTTAATCGAGGAGAAAGAATTTAAGTTTGATTCTTCAAAATCTTGTTTCTATGGTCAAGGAGAAGGGAAATAAGTGCTCCAAGATCAATATAGGTGGGATGGCTTAATAGGTCAAGAATATTGGAAGTGTGGTAGGTGGTAGGGAATTGAGAGAAAATGTGAGTAAGAGTCGTATAGTCTAAAGGGATTTTTTTTTCATCTTCCACCTGCTTAGAATCAAAAAGCTGACAGATTCTATCGTTCCAAGGGTTCTTGGGAATAGACCACCACTCGGTCTCACTTTGAAGCTCATGGGAATTAGTTCTTATCTTAGCGATGTTCAGTTTTTTCTCATTTTTGGACAAAACTGAGAGATAATTCTTATTATCAAGGGTGGGTTTGATCACTTCCTTATAGTATCTTAGCTTCCTTTTTCCCTCCAGCTCCTGATCCTCCCATAGTTTGTCCTTAAACTTGGAGGTAATAGTATTTTTGATATTATATTTGCTTCCTATACTGTGCTCCTCCTTAATTCCCCAATGGTTGAGCCAAGACTGGGCATCCTTATGCCACCTGCGCTTGAGGCGAAAGTGATGGTTTTGACTACAGTTAGAAGAAATTTTATGGAGCCTTTTTTATTCCATGTTGTTAACCTTCTTCTTATACATCAGATATCTAAACATAGTCATAATTTCAATGGGGGGGAAACTAGATTCGATCAAGAGGATAGGATAGGGAGTATTTCCCTTGATATTAAGGTTGTAGGTTATGAATTTCTTTTGAATCATCTCAATCCTCCTCCATAAATCTCTGGATATACTGCAACCCCAAACTTCACATCTGTATAAGACAACAGGGGTGACAAGGGTCTCGAGGAGGAACCTATTTTTACTCCAAATGTAAATATCGATTGACTTAAAATTGTTTTCAAAGCTCATAATAAGCTCTCCAGCCCCCGATAATCCTTTTCTTGATGCTATAATTCTAGTTGAGATGATGAGGGAAGTCAATGCCCAAATACTTATAAGAAGAAACCTGCTCTAAGCACTGGTTATTATACACGAAACTACCATGGGCGATCTTTTTGGATTTAATGATCATGACTTTATTCTTGTCAGTATTAACTGTCATACCTATCTTGGAGATGTAGTCATGAAGAATATGGAGCTGTTTTTCAAGTTCATCATGGATTTTTGCAAGAAGAACGATATCATCGACATAGAGGAGAAGAGTAATGAGAACACCAGCAAGCTCAGTACCCTTGCACCCCGCAGATTCGAGACACTCCTCTAGCCTATCGATGTATATGCCAAAAAGGATAGGGGATAGGGGACACCCTTGCTTAACTGTAATACTGTATTTAATGTTTTTAGAGCACCCCTCGTTGGTCTTAAGCTTGGTGGTGATGGTCAAAGAAGGTTTTGCTTAAAGGTCCAAGATCATTATAGTTTTTCTTAAAAGGTCAAGAAGGTTGGTAGTGTGAAAATACTTTTGAAAATTAGATAGAATGTGTGTATAAGATGGACAATTTAAGAATAAGTGTATATCATCTTTAATCTTTTTAGTGTTGCAAAGGTGAGAGACTCTTTCATCCCATGATGTTTTTGGAATTGACCAACTCCCAATTTCAATCTAAAGCTCATGAGGATTTATTTTTATCTGAACAATTTTTATTTTCTTCTTAATATTAATTAAGATAGAGAGATACTTATAATATGTTATTTTCCGTTTTCACTAGAATAACTTTTTATTACTCAATTTATTCTTAAATTTTTATGTAATAATTATTTTTATATTTTCCTTATTTTACAAAATGATTTCCTCTTTTATCCCATAATGGTCTAGTCTATCCAAGATTGGACGTCCTAATTCATCCTCCCTTGAACTAAAGTTAGGAGTTTTGGTTAGAGTTAGAAGCAATTTTAGGAAACCTCTCAAATTCTATGTTGTTTAACTTCTTCTTAGACATAAGATACCAAGTCATAGCCATACTTTTAATGGGTGAAACCCTTACTTTAATAAGAAGGATATGATAGATAGTATTTCTTGATATGTTCCATCTTCCTCCACTATTCTCTAGAGATAATACAACCCCAAACCTCATATCTATATAAATAACATGTAAAAATTACCCTTACATACATAATAAAAACCTATGTAAACTAATTTATTCGAATAAGTAAGATTTAATTCGCAAAACAAATACAAATAAAAACTATTTTTAAGAAAATTAAACTATCTAAAAGCACATAATAACATCCCAATAATAAAAAAATCAGTTTCCCATCTAATAAAAAAACTAACACTACCTTAAAAATATAACCCATAATTGAGACTCATACAAATACAAACCAAACTCTTTTAGATAAACCTTTTTCTCATATATATATATATATAGTATTAGACATATTTACACATTTACGTAATACCCACTTAAGTTTTTGAACCCGTAACTACAAACCACAATCTTAAATATTTGTCAATTCCTCTTATTCCAAAATTTACTTACTCTCATATAATTGTATTCAACTTTGCCACATCACGCCCCCCACCACACTCACCATAAATGGTGTTTCAATGGGCACAACTGAATTGTTGAATTATGATTCTTGAATTGTTTACAAATATTTATTGTGTATCGTTGGGTGAAGGAATTTCTGTCTAAGCGCCATTAGACTGCAGAAAAAAAATATATCTTGTTGATCAAACAATGGTGAACCAGTGCCTTGGAAACAAATTTCAGGTCATTCAGGCAACAGCGATATGTAAATCGCGTAGTTTAAAGAGGCAGTGAAATGGCTCAGATTTAGATAATGATTTTCAAAAATTCTGGTAAAGATTTGTTCAGAATCTTGTTTTACAGTTGTTAAAATTTAGTATTTTGAGTGCCCTAAAAGTTTTTAATAGTGCTGAATCCATTTTCAGTATCAAAAATAGATTCCAAACACTCCAACTACCTAATTTTTTTGAATTTTAATTTACCAAATTCCAACAATTTTCTGCCTTCGGCTATTTCACTGCCTAGATAAACAACTCATATGTAAATATGCTATTATATTATGTAAATATGCTATTATATTATGCTTTTGCATATTCACAATAGTGATCACACTCTCACATTTTAATTCCCCAATTGGACAAAGCGATGGTCTAAGGGGTTTCTACACGTCGAGCACCCTTGTAAGTTGGGTTTTTTCAATTATAATAAATTTTCGAACCTCTGATTTTCTGTAATTCAATTATAATAATCTCTCTATATTCTGGTTGTGAGATTGATCACATTGTTTTTATAAATATATTTCAATGGCTATTGTGGTTTGCATGGCCGATCGGCAGTTTCCCAAGATATAAAGGGCTTGCAGAAGAGCCAACTCTCAACATTGGACACAAGTAAAGTCAAGAGAGTGCACTCAGCGAAGTGAATGCTTGACTTTTCCTGCCCCATCGAATCGAGTTTCTAAGGCCCCAATTTTATCATATATTCAAGTTAAGCTGTGGATATGGATTTTCTGTGAGAGCGAGTTGGTTAATGTGAATTAATCACCGTGGATATGGATTTTATGTGAGAGAGATCTAGTTACTGTGAATTAATTTCATAGTTATCAATTCAATTTTGTATTGGAGCAGCTTTTAAAATTTGTATGCTATGTTGTAACATGATTAAAGGATTTTTTCTGGGGTGAGATATTTGCTTTTGGAAAATGTTGTGATTTTTTTTTTTTTTTAAATAATTTAATGTGTATATATATAATTAGCACAATTAAATTTAATTTTTAATAAATGTGGTTGATATTTAACAACATTTGTTTTTTTTGGTGGTTGAAAAAGGTTTATAAAGTTTAATGGTAAATATATATTGATATTGATAAATTTATAAAAATATTAGTATTAGTAAAAATATTATTATTATTAAAAATTGTTAATTTATATTAATTTTTGTTAATTAATTATTTCTAAAATTATTTTTAAATAATTATTTTTATTATTAATTAATTATTATTATTAATGATGATTATTATTAATTAATATTACTTGTATTATTAATAAAGATTATTATGTAATGGTAAAGATATAATATTAAATTTTGAGAAAATATTATTATTTAATGGTATAAATGTAATATTAAATTTTAGGAATATGAATCTTTACATTAATAAATCTAAGAGATTCATATTATAAACCCAAAGAAATAATAAATCAGAGAGATCAATATTAAAACTAGAGTGATTATGAACGTGAAGGATTACAAATCTAAGGGATTAATATTAAACCCAACCAATTAATATTATAAACCCTAATAATTATAATTAATATAATTATAACCACTAAAAAAATTCTCTTTATTTATTCAACTTGATGCCAAGATCTAGTTCTTCATCTTGTCCTAATGATAAACCACACTAGATGGTTCAAAATACTTGGACAAAACTCCAATGATGTGATTTTTACCAAAAAAATTATTGTTCTTCATGATATGGATCACATAACTCTAAATTCAATAATAATTATTAATTAATATTGAGGATGGAAAGGATCTGCCATCTCTGTGAGAATATGAACATCGAGGATGAAAATCACTTCCTCTTAGGGTGCCCCGCATACAACCACATTAGAGCTCAATTTCATAATCTTTGTTGCAACACTGACCTTCCTAGCATTTTAAGATGTCAAAATTATAGTGATTCTCTCCAAACTTTTTGAACATAGGAACAAAATCTTAAATCAAATTAAATAACCCTTTTCTTTAGGTCCGAATAGACCAAAGGTTGGTCTTAGTGGACGTTAACCATCATCATCATCATCATCAATATTACTCATATTATTAATTATTTTATTTTATTTTATTTTATTATTAATTAAATTTAATAACATTATTATTAAATGAATATAAATAATAATAAATTCTAATAGATAATAATAAAAGTAAATTAACAATGAATTAATTAATTAACATAGTTAATTAATTATTTAATACAATTAATTTATTAATTAATACAGTTAATTAAGTATTTTTTTGGTTAAGTGTTTATTTTAAAATAATTATTTCTATTACTAATTATTATTTATTATTATTATTATTATTGGTTTTAAAAATAATAATATTAATCGATTAATATTTTTTTTAATAATAATTTAAAACTGACGAGATTTATATTAAATATGGTTGACCATCATTGACCATGAATCGTTTTCATATTGGGACAATGTTGGAACGAGGTCTCCTTAAGCTGTGAATTTTGTCCATGTTTGTATAAATTTTGTATATTTTGGTCTTAATTAGTCTAATGCAAGGGTTTTGGGGTGGGTCAAAGCCCCTAATGCATTATAACGGGTCAAGGGTAGACCAAGAGTCCGCAAACTACGGTTTGTGGACCATTGGATGTGTAGGCTAAATCGGTATAAATAAATGAGCCTTTTTTAGTCTTAGGTAGGAAAGAATAGAGGTTGATGATAGTGACGAATTGTTAGATCTGTTTGGGTTGCTAGGGTAAAGACTCCTGCTCGTTGTGTGCTCGAAGATCCTCAGTTCTGCTATGTGCGGACCCTGCTGGTTTTGTGTGCAGGCTGTGTTGGAATGTATTGGGTTTTAGATGCTAATATATGCGAATCTAGTTAGAGTATCTTTGTGTTATCTGAGTTTATGTATTATTGTTGATGCGAACTGTTGGATCTGTTACACTTACTGTTGGTTATCCATTATTTTTGTGGATCTTCCTTTGTTATAGTACGAAGTATTCCTGTGATCTATTTTTCATGCGTTTATGATATTACATGTGATATTGCTGATGAAAAGGTGCTGATTAGATCTATGACTGAGTGTATCTCTATTAAATATGGACCATACTGATTAGTGAACCTACAAATAGATCGGTTTATAGTTGCGAGAGTATCCTTGTTCCTATTATATGAATCTATGATCTGTTGATTACTGCAATTATAGTTGTTGTACTGATAGAATGGTATTACGCACGTGGATGTGAAGGTAATTAGTAGATATGAGCTCTTCGATATAAGTCTGTAACTAGATTTGTTAAATGCGAAGCTGATAAGTTGGGAATGCAGCTCTGCTTGACTTGCCTGCTCTCTCTCAGGGTGCGGAAACCTGGTTCCAACACCCTCCCATACTGCTTCAGGTGAGACTTTGGCCTGCGCAAGTAGGTCACTGCCGAAAGGGTCAGTAGTATAGGGGTTTGTTGGCAAACCTTAACCTCCAAACCTAGGTCAGGACCCCTCGAGCCAACAAATGGTTTTGTTGTCAGGACAGGAGCATTTTGAGAGAGAGATCGGGTAATGCCAAGAGAATATTGGAAACCTGAGAAGACAGAAACTGAGGAGTGGTTTGAAAAACAAATTCAGGAATTTTCGATAAAAGAGAATCGCAGCACGAGGTTGATGGCGAAAAAATGGAAGAATAAGTACATTTTCAAAAAGATCTACGAAATTTTCTTTGTGACATTTGCGACTGAGCTTCAGGAGTGGCTTGCAAGGATGGTAGATTTCCAAAAGTGTTGAAAGGAAAAACGGGTCACGTAGTGGACTCCAGATTTGATCCAACAGTTAGAAGAGACTGATAACACCATCACTCATACGGTAGATCACTGGGTGGATAGTGTGCTAGGAAGGTTTGCGACAGAGTTTTCCATCGATCAATTCTTCTCCTATTCTGAAGCAAAGCGAAGGTTCTTCAAGGGTTTCCAGGGTAAGTTTATGAAAACCTTACCATTGTTGATTAACTGTGCGAAAAGAGAATTCTGTACAGCCACACAGAGTGAATGAGCTTCGATCAAAGTGAGGGAACAACGCGTAGTGATAAGTATTACAGAACTAATCAAGAAGGAGATCGATCTGTCTATAGTACAGTAAGAAATTCTGCTGCGCATAGCTCTCTGTCTACGCCACCGTCGAATCCTCATAGGGGTAAGAACTCACTGCCTCCACCACCAGAAGACGTTATGGCCTCGCACATAAAGCTACCCACCTTCAAGAGCATAGGAGATGAATATATGGATTAGTTTTGTTTCGTCGTAGGATCGGTATGGACTGTGAGAATGTAGCTAGTGATGCGGTAAAAAGGGTGCAGCTATCACTTTCCTTTGAAGGAAGGGCCTTGGACTAGTATATGGGATACATCAACCAGCATGCAAATGCAACCATTGAAGAGATTAAGAATGCTTTGAAACAACAGTTCAAAAATCCTAAGTCCTACTCATAGATACTGAACGATGTTGATCATAAATTAACATCAGTCATTTTTCTTGAATTAACCTTTGGATAGACAGGTACTGAATGTTATGACAGATGGTGAAACATTTAAAAGGATGGTTGAAGAGAAACGATGATAAGAAAAGTAGTGCCCCTAAAACAAGACATATGTACGAAAAGGATCCAAACATAAAGTGAAAGGGCAAAGGTAATACAAAAAGGCAAAGGTAAGGTATAAAGGACGCAGAAAAAAATTATTAAAAGGCTTGCCGCTTTCATAATATGCACGTGAGGGAACTCTTCGTATGCGAAATTCTAAGGGGGTAAAGAAGCGGAAGGGGGAAGAGGCCCGTACCCCCGCGGAATTACGAGGACGTGCCACGGGGTGGACCCAAGGTAAGGGTGATGTGGTAGAGCAAAGCGCGGGCAAGGGTGATGTGGCAGAGTAAAGTGTGGGCCCTAGAGGCCTGTATGTTGTGTATTTAACTAGTCTTATGAAGAATTTGTTTCAAGAAACATGTGGTTTATGCAGCAGAAAGGTAAGGTAAGTCTCTAGGTGAGCTGGTACTCAGGCCCGTACCAGTATTAAACCCGGCACGTGGTGTTCACCTACTTCCAGTTGACACCCAATCCCTATACACCACGTGCTCCATTTTCAGTGTCCTTACGACACTCACCTCGCTTACTTCACCTCTCCGCCTTTTACCTCAGAACTCTTAGTCTTACAGAACGGTCCTCCCGTATTTTACTGCAGTAAAATTCACAGGTTTTCCAGCTACAGTATAAACTAAGTGGGAGCTAGTGCCAGGTCTGCCCAGTCACTATCAACACCCCTATGTCATTTTCTTGAGCAGATTTCCCTACTGCACAGGTATTCCGTCCATCATATTCCCTCTGCTTTCCTTTTGTTTTTAAAAAATTTTCATGTCAATCATGGGAAGGGGCACCCCCAAGAAAGCTGAACCAGAGACTCCTCAGGTCCGTGAAACCAGAAACCCTCCCAGGTTCGAGCCTTTCATTGACTTGCAAGCCGAAATCTGGGATACCCAATACCCTTTTCCCATCAGCAGTATAAAACCCGAGCTTTTTAGGTGACATGTCGAGAATAGGGATCGATATCGGGTGGTTGTATCAGGTTTATATCATCATATTACCCCCCCAGTCTACCTGGTGGTTGAGTTTATTTGCTGGCTCAGAGATAGCTACGATGAGTGTCGAGGCACGTTTACCTCGGCTCAGGGGAATAAGATTTTTTCTCTTTCTCCCCACATCATCAGGCAAGCCCTCCGCTTTCCCACCAGCGCCAGCTATACCAGTTTCACTAAAATGACTTTAACCTCCCAGTTCACTAAATTTCCATGGGAGCAGCAAAGAGACTTCATTTCCGCTATAACTAGCAACCAGACAACGTCTCTTCCTTCTGTAGAGCATTTCCTATTGAGTCTGTTTAAAGAAGAAGTGCAGCCCATCCTTGCCCTCATCGTAGGTCTTTTAGGTGTAGGCGGTTTGGGGGAAGTTTCCACGGCATGTGTTTATTTCTTGCGGTTAATGTCTCAAACGGGGGTAGTTCTGGATATCCCTAACTTCTTGGCTGCTAACGTTCAGACCGAGTTCCAAGAGCTTTCGGAAACCGGTCACTTCCACTTTTGTTCTATGGTCTTCTACCTCTTCTTATATTACCATGCTGATAAGTTCGAGGGTTTGGGTTTAGATAGAGTATATGATGTAAATTCTCAACCCCGACCAGTTTTCGACTGGAACTTTGCAGTTTGCCACTTACCAAATGGGGTGGGTTATTCTAGGTTTCTAAATGAGTTCATGCCCATTGCCTACACTATCATCCATGAATCACCATCACCTAGGGTTTTTCCTGAAATGAAGACCTGGCTACAGGCTAGTAAAACCCAGAGCACCGGGGACTGGTATATATTTGAAAATTACACTAAAATTCGGGTCTATGAAGCCGACGTTCCCCCTTACCAGCTGCCTGTGTTTCCTGCTCGACGAGTTTGTGCTCTAGAGTATATTTGGTAGACTCTCAAGTCTGACCAACTCCACTTCATCCCTGCAAAGAAGGGTTTCATCCTGAAGCTCCTTATCACTATTGGCCCGTTTGTTGTGAATTAAAGACACGCCCTTCCCATTATTGAGAAGTTGCTGCAAGGCATGGACCTAAGACAAGGGAAGACTTGGCCCTATGATCCCCGGGAGATTATCTCAAACAGAAGAAGGAGGAACAAGTCCACTCCTTATGCACATGAATCAAGACCATTTATAAAGTGGAGGGCTAACCTTGAAACTTGGCCATTGATTTCACAGATGGAGACAGATTCATTTGCCACAAGGGAAGGAGGAGAAGTCAGTAGAGGCCAAGGAGAAGAAGAAGTGGGTCCCTCAGGAACAAGTTCCCCCCTTTGCAAAAAGCAGAAAACAGTCTCAAGCGAGGCAGAAGTCATAGGAGAAGAACAACTACTTGAGCCGTTTACACCATATGGCCAATCTGAAGGGAGAAAAGCTAGGCTCAAAGTGTTGAGAGACAGTATCACCTCCTCTGACTACTCTGAAGTCTCACAGGCCATCGGAGATTATACCTCACCAATTGTAATTGAAAGGAGCCTAAAAAACAAAACGATCATGGATAAATACAAGGCCGAGCTAGAAGGTTATGTGGAAAAATATCATACCAGGGTTTCAGCTTCCATGAATGTGGATACTAAACACCTGGTATTGTCTATGGCTGAGGCCATCTTGGACCCTAATGCAGGTACCGCTAGTTACAGGGTGCTTGAGTATGCAATTGTCATGGCCAAGGTACCAGCACCCGACAAATGCAACTTGTTCCAGGTGGTGGGTGATATGTTGAAAGACGAGGTAATGCGAGTCACTATTGCGTTGAGAAAAATAGAGAAAAAGAATTAACAGGTGAGGGAGAACCTGAAGAAGGAACATGAAAATTCCCGCGCTCTTTCGAATCAAGTACGCGGTCTCACAGAGCTGATCAAAGGAAAAGAAACTGGAGACTCAAATCCGTAGCGCTATGTGATTGAGCAATTGTAGAGGGAGGTCGTGTCTTTGAAACGCAAGGTGAGCATACCGGCATCTCACCATGTTCAAACGGCCGAATTAGTGCAGGAAGAGAGAGAAAAAGAAGACTTAGCTGACTCACTGGTGAAGGAGAAAGAGGAAAAATAAAAAATGGCAGAAATAATGGCCACTCTTTAGAGCAGACTGACGGAGCTACAGACTACCTGGGACACGCACACTTGTGCGCCAACTACAACCCTACCAAAGACTAGTTTTCTGTCCGAGCATCTGACCACAGCGAAGGCCGCGAATGATGTACTAGAAAAGCAGGCTTCCACCACGAGGCTGAGAATCACCGAGTTGGAAACCTCCTTGGCTGAGAACACCAGAAAAATAGAGATATTGCAGAAGAAGATTGAGCAGGAGAAGAAGGCGAGAGCCGACCAACAGAAGACCATCATTGATCTCAACAGCCGCCTGAAAGGTAATATCACCCTCAGGGATGGAAGAAGGATAATTTGGTCAAAGATCATCTCGGCAGTCACAGAGCAGTGGGATTTTTTGAAAATCATCGAGGAAACAAAGTCTTCCATACTCTATCTCAGAAGGAAGTTTTAGGAGGGAGATCTCAACTTGACAAACAGAGCCCAGCACGCTAGGAGGTATATTTCTTTCTTGACAGGGTTGAAAGCTGGTGAGGTGGAGCAGCATGGCATACCGAGTCTATTCAAGGAAGCCGTCGAATGTCAGAAGATTATTGATAAGGAGTCTTCCAGCGTTATAGCTTCAAGGGCCCTACAACAGGTGGCAGCCAACATGGATCGGTTCGATGCAGTTTGGTCCGAGATCACAACAGCTGGACTCCCATCATGCTGGGATTCTACCACTCCTTCCATGATCTGACAATTAACAGAATATGAAGCACGTCTCTAGGAAGAAAGGGACCGAACGGATATCTTGTCAGACAAAACCGCTCGGTTAAAAGATGAGATGATTGTTTCATTGCTCCGCCTAGAATTCACTCTCCTTCAGCTTATAAAACATAAGATCCCCATCGAGGCAAGTTTCAGTGACCTCACTAAGACCTACATTAGGGTGGAAGGATTCACAGCGATGCCTGAACCATCAGCAGACAGTCAGCAAAGGTGCACCCAAGTTTCCAGCTAGATCGTCAGCTCGTCAGCAAATGTGCCGCCAGCAATGTTAGCGACCGCCTCAACCCCTTCTCATCAATGAAATACTGTCAATTCATGATTCGGCCCTAGTGGCCTTTTTATTTTTGCTTAGGTTAATTAATTTTAAGTTTCAAGTGGAATTTATATTCCACTCCAGCATTTTACTTTCTGCCAAGACTGTTGTTTAATATTTTGTTTCAAAATGGCCGAGTGCCTAACTGCAAATGATGAGAGGCCTTTATTCCTCATCATAAGTTTTGGTTATTTTGATAAAGACCTCTAACAAATTCCTGGTATGCGAGGAAGATATTTTCCCAAAAAATATCTTCTCGCTCATGTACTGAGGCCTCTATATAAGCGAGGTCAGAAGAGAAAAACGGGTTCTATATTTTCAAAGGAATTTTGCAGTGAAAGAATTGTTGTATTCTTGTTGTTGAAATCTTAATAGAAGTGCGAAGAGCCCGTTGGGTCTCAGCAAGAAGGACTTTTACTTTAAAGTGAGGATTCTGGTCTTTTTGTTTTTATAGTGTGTACCTCTTCCTCATGTGATATTGTTTTACTGTTCATTTCGCTATTTCCACATCTTTTATATCATGTTCTAGAATGCGAGTGGCTCACTAGTTTTGGTATAAATTTATCACCACTGATACTTATATTGAGCTAGTCAAGCGCTTTAAATATGGCTCAGGCATGGTATGTTGTTTCACTTTCCACTTCATTCATCATTCCTCTATATTAAATACTGTGAGATGTTATTCTTTGAAAGCTATTGACATGTATGAATTCTTATCATTTTAAGCCCATCTCATGTTTGGATATGTTTATGGAATTCCCTCTCATTAGTAGTTAGTATCCTTTCTGTACTTTCTACACAGCAAACTTCATCTGATTTTAAAAATCTCTCTAAAGCATTTTAGAACCCATCCCTCCTTAAGGAAAGTTGTCTTTGAGTTTTCTGATGCATCTATATCGAGGACTCACTCCTTGCCTCTACAACATCTTGTTATTTTTCTAACTCTGAGAATATTCTGGTTCCATTTATATTACATCCCATTGTAAAAGTTGAAGTAGTAAAGAGCCTCATTCTGTTAAAAGTCTTGAATTATAATTTATTCTCCTTACTGCATAAGATGTCCTAGGCACTGGTCTTTCACAACTCAAGGCTGTCTCTAGGATTGACAACATCTTTTTGGCGCTGTTGCCAAGGAAAGAAGTTAAGAAAATTTGAATCCCTGGGCCTAGACAAAATCTTTATTCACTCTTCAATTAGGTGAGCATGGAGATTTGACAGTTGTATATCCCTCACCTTGGCGCCTCCACATTCATTTTTCAGGTAAATCTATTTGCAGTCCTGGCTCCTCGGAAGCCACACCTAAGGTTAGATACGTCTCAGCCAAAGACACCTTTTGTGTCTGACCCAGAGAGAATCCTACATAGAAGAAATTGGAGGGGAAGAAAATTCATCCATACTGACATCCCACAATTTTCCTTAGAAGACTTTCTATCCTCCTCTTCTCAAGTAGCCCAAGTGCAAGGTTCTGACTCTGCTGTGGGAGAAACCAGTTACTACTTAGACACTCTACCTCTGGGAAACATCCAAATTAAGGATGAGGCTGAATCAATAGATACTGCTCGCTACAAATTCCATCCCACTCCAGAGACCGAAGAAGTTAAAGAAGTCACTGAAATAGCTGCTGTTAATATTCCGCATTTTTCATCATCACCCCAAGCTGCTGTTCAATATATTCCCATTGTCATTCACACCTCACTTCCACCTCCCCCTCCTCTTACACATCAAACCCTTCTGTTACCTCCACCTCCTCCTCCAATGGCCAATGTCCCTGGCTTCCTGTTGAATAAATATGCCCCCCTGGCATTACCTCAAGTGCTGAATGATATGCCATAGGAATACCTAAAGATCTTGCCCCGATTCAATGGAGAAAACAAGATCGAAGCTCAAAAACACCTTGAGGTCTTCTGCTCTTTCGCAGAAAATTTTAATGTGGAACATCTCGACGTAGTCCTAAGACTGTTTGTGCAATCTCTTGATGGTGAAGCCAGAAAATGGTTCAAGACACTGGGAGACCATTCTGTCACCAGTTGGGAAGGAATGGAGGACACTTTTCTCAGAAAATGGGGAGAGAAGAAAGATCATGGACATTGTCTTACTGAGTTTAACACACTCAAGAAAATACATAATGAAGGGGTGGCTGAATTTAACAAGAGGTTTAACAAGTTGTACCTGAGCCTTCCCGTAGATATGAAGCCTCATCAGACCGCTGCCAAGGTTGTTTTCATGGCAGATTTTGACTCAGAATTTGGCTTCTCTTTGAGAGAAAGAAAGCCAGCCACCTTGGATGACGCCCAGACAGACGCTCTAGAGCTGGAGGAAAATTTTGCCTCTACTGGTAAATCCAAGGGAAAACCTGAACAATATACTAGAAGAAGGGGAAAAGAAGAGGTATCCACCTTGAACCAAGATAGAGATTCAGCTAATGGTAGGATTTAGGAGATGAACAAGATGATTAAGAATCTTTCAAGTAAGCCGGTTAAACTTGAAATGGAGGCCAAGAATTCACCCTCCAAGAATTTCCAAAATGCTCCAAATAGAGGCTATAATCCTCAATACATGAAGCCACCCTTGCAGATACTGCAAAGGGGACAGAAGGAGCAGCAAGACCAGGTACCACACCCTCTATACTTGGAAGTTCAAGTAGATGGTCCTACCGAAGACACCACTTATGAGCAAGAGGAGGCATACCTTGCTTTCTCAAACAGTGATGAATTTGAATGCCCCCTACATGAAAGTGACGAAGTGGAGGTGCAGGCACACATAGAAGGAAAAGCTAATGAAAACACCGAAGATCCTGAGATTGATGACTACTGCAAGCATTTCGTCGACTTCATGCAAGCTCAGTTCAATAAAAGATATGACCTCAGATCTTCTAGGAAGAGAACCTGCACTCAGGATCAGGAGGAGGACATACCTCAAGAAGAAGCACTTGCTCAAAAGGAGGCAACGGCTCAAAGGACCCTAGACAAATCTAAGAGGCCTCTTAACCAGTCTTTACAGTCTGCTGATCAAACCCCTTCATCTTCACAAGTGTCTACATCCCCTAGTGTCAAGCCAATAATAAAAGAAGTCAAACCTCTTCTCCAGAACAAAGACTCAAAAGATAAAGAATCGAAAGAAGTGTCAGTAGATAGGTCCTCCTCTACCTTCAGTCTACAAAAGGAGCTTGAGAAGGTGAAAATCCCAGTTCCCTTGATCGAATTGTTAAAACAGCCTGCTTATCAGTCCTAGGTCACATCCTTTATGCTCCCCCCAGAAGTAATACATATTCCAGACAATCTGAATCTTCAAGAAGAAAGGCCTATGGTTGTATTTGGCCCACATTTCGAAGAGTTAGATGCTTCTACTCCCCCATTTTATGTGTCTTTAGTAATACATGACCTGTTGCTACATAATTGTATGTTATATTCGAGAGCCTCCCATAATATTTTTCCCCTCTTGGTCATGGAACAACTTGGACTACAAATCACCCGTCCATACAAAGACCTTTATTCATTTGACTCCAAAAGAGTTAAATGCCTGGGCATGATCAAGGACTTAGTGGTCAATTTGGCTTAGATCCCAACAAAAAGTGTAGTGATGGACATCGTGGTGGCTAACATTCCATCTCGCTTCGGCATGCTACTGTCAAGATCTTGGGGGACTAAAATTGGTGGATCAATCAAGCTGGACCTAACCTATGCCACTATCCCTGTCTTTGGTGGCTAGGAGAGGAGACTGTACTGGGAAACCAGATTTGTCAAGACAGTTACCAAGGCAGATGACTCAGTTAATTCTCCAGTTTATAGCAGGGAGGGAGACAGTTATCAAGAGTACGCTCACGAACCATCATTTTACCAGATCAAGACCGAGCAGTCCATAGAGAATCCTGAATCAGAAATCTGGACACTTCATTTTGATGGAGCAAACTCCAGAGAAGGAAATGGGGCTGGGGTATTATTGATTTCTCCTGCAGGCTAATGGGTCCCTTTGTCTTTCAAGCTGGAGTATGAAGCCACCAATAACGTGGCTGAGTATGAAGCACTTCTGTTAGGGCTGCAGATAGCCAAGAGCATGAACATACAAAGTCTAAAGGTTTTTGGAGATTCAGAACTGGTGGTCAGACAAGTGAAGAACCAGTGCCAAGCCAAACATCCTAGGCTAAGGGCTTATAGGAACGAAGTTTGGGATCTGGTCGAGAATTTCTTCTTTGCATTCAATATCTAGTTCATGCCTAGGGAGCAGAATAGGATGGCAGATTCCCTTGCAGTGGCTACTAGTACTTTCCGTCCACCTCAGAACCCTCTCTTGAGATATGAAATTGAGGTACGATATCGGCCATCAATCCCAGACAACATCAAACATTGGCAAGTGTTTGAAGATGAAGAACAGGTGAATAGATTTTTGGAAACAGTTGGGGAATTTTCTAACATGGAGATTGATACTTGTGAAGAAGATGATGCTGAAAACAATTCAGGAGATAAATGGGAGGAAAAGATGGTTGGCCACAAAGTTTTGCAGCTAAAAGGGAATGTCATTCCCCGAGGAATAGTGCCCTTAGAAAGGATTTTTAACAAGAATGACGTTCCACTGCAGCCGAACAAAGTTGTAGAGGAGAATTAGGTAGAAGATCTGAATCTTGGCACTGAAGCTAACCCCAAAATCGTGAAGTTGTCCAAGAAGGTCCCGGAGGAATATAAAGAGATCTACCAAAATTTATTCCATTCATATAAAGACGTGTTTGCATGGTCTTATCAAGACCTAAAAACCTTCGATATCAGTATCATGCAACATAAAATTCCACTGAAGGGAGATGCAAGACCACATAAATAGAAGCTTAGACAGATAAATCCCCTGCTACTACCCTCTATTGAGAAAGAAATTAAGAAACTGTTGAAAGCCAAAATCACTGTACCATTGAGATATTCTGAGTGGGTAGCAAACTTAGTCCCTGTATGAAAGAAGAATGGAGAAATAAGGCTATGTGTTGATTTCAGGAATCTGAACAGAGCATCCTTAAAGGATAATTATCCACTGCCAAAAATGGATCACATCCTGTAGAAAGTGGTAGGAGCTTCCCGAATGTCGATGATAGATGGATTCTATGGGTACAATCAGGTGGCTGTACTACCAGAAGATCAGAAGAAAATTGCCTTTACCACCCCATGGGGGATTTTTATGTATGCTAGGATGCCTTTTGGGCTGATTAACGCAGGGGCCACTTTTCAGAGGGCCATGGATATTGCTTTTGTTGGGGAGCAAGATAAGTTTGTGGTGGTATACCTGGATGACATTACTGTGTTTTCAAAAGATGATGTAGAGCACATTGAACACTTGCGTAGAACTTTTGAAAAGTGCAGAAGGTATGGCCTCTCCCTCAACCCACAGAAGTCTTTGTTTGCACTGGAAGAGGGTAAGATTTTGGGACATATCGTAACCAAAGATGGAGTAAAGATAGACCCTAAGAGAGTAGAAGTTATAAATGGCATTTCCCTTCCCAGAAATAAAAAGGAATTTCAGGTGTTCCTAGGCCGGATTAACTTTCTGAGGAGGTTCATCCCTAACTATGTTGAAATAGTTAGACATATAACCAACATGCTAAAGAAGAATAATGAGGTAAAGTGGTCTCAAGAATCACAAGAGGCCTTTGCCAGGATTAAAAATGCATTTGCTGAAGCCCCTGTGCTAGCTGGGCCAGATTATGCCAAACCTTTTATGATATTTTCCTTTGCATCACCTCATACAGTGGCAAGAGTTCTATTGCAGAAAAATGAAGAAGGGTATGAGCAGCCTATTTCCTTTTTCAGTCAGGTGCTTCGTGATGTTGAGATGAAATATAACATATTGGAAAATCAGGCATATGCTTTGGTGAAGTCTCTTAAAGCCTTTTGTATGTATGTCTTGCAGTCCCATGTCACTGCGTTTGTCCCCACAACAGCTGTTAAAGATATCCTTATCCAGGGAGATAGTGAAGGAAAAAGAGGGAAATGGATTGCCAAAATACAGGAGTATGAGCTAGACATCCGCCCTACCAAACTAATCAAGGGACAAGGGTTAGCCAAAATCTTGTCCGAATCAAATATTCAGGCTCTGGGTATAAATCTGTCCATGGTAGCAAGGGAGGAGTCTGAGAAGAGAGAAGAACCACAAGGAGTAGAGATAGCTTCCCAGAAGACACATATGAAGTACCTCATCAGCCCGTGGTACAAGGAGATAGTGGAATATCTTCTAACACTCAGTTTCCCGTCCAGCTGTGACAAAGCTAAATACATAACACTGAGGTTGAGGTCACAAAAGTACGTTATTGAAAATGGTCGGCTGTACTGGTGAGACCCCTCAGGCATCCTGCTCCTGTGTCTCACAGAAGAAGAGGTAGAGAGTATAATGGCTGAGTTTCATGAAGGAATCTGTGGGGGCCATTACAGTTGGAGGGCTACTGCCCACAAAATCCTGAAGGCTGGTTTCTACTGGCCTAAACTCTTTGGGGATGTGTTTGCCCAGGTCAGAGCTTGTGAGAAATGCCAAATATTTGCTGAAAGACAGAAGCTAGCACCTCTGCCCATGATCCCTATTCATGTGGATGAACCTTTTCAGCAGTGGGGAATTGACTTTATCGGCGAAATACATCCTCCATCAAGTGGTTAGCATAAGTGGATACTAACTGCCACGAATTATTTCACAAAGTGGGTGGAAGCTATACCCGCCAGGAACACAACAGATACAGTGGTAATAAAATTTATGGAAGAAAATATCATCTCCAGATTTGGCTGCCTTACCAAGATAATGACCGACAATGCTCAGGCCTTGAAATTTGAAAATTTTTTCAACTTCTGCCAACAGTATAATGTTGCACTAGGTAACTCTACAGCCTATTACCCACAAGGAAACAGCCTGGCAGAGTCTTCAAATAAAACGCTAGTGAGAGCACTGAAGAAGGCTATCAACGAAAACCAGAAAAATTGGGATTCCCAGCTGAAATTTGCTCTATGGGCCAACAAGATTACCAGCAAGAGAGCAACCGAGAAGTCCCCGTATGAGTTGGTATATGGGAGGGCAGAAGTTTTCCTAGTACAGTTAGCATTACCAGTAGTTTGATTCATGCAAGAAAGCCAGGAAGAAACTGATGATGTGACTAGGAGAATCAACCAGCTGGTGGAGCTAGAAGAAACACGGAACTAGGTAAGTCAGAGGCTAGTTGAATATCAGGAGAAAATGAAGGATCTTTTCGATCAACATGCCAAGGACAGGAAGTTACAGATTTGGGATTTAGTGCTCAGGTGGGATATCCGAAGGGCTGATAAAGGGAAACACGGTAAATTCTACCCCCTCTGGTTCGGCCCCTTTAAAATTGTGGAATAAGGGGGAAACAATACTTTCGGGTTGGAAAATTCACAGGGAGATTTGCTTGATGCCCCTGTAAATGGTCAGTTCCTCAAACCTTACTTCTAGTTCTAATTCAGGCCGAGAAATCCTGATGTATCATATTGTATATTAGCTTTTGTTTCATCTTTGTTTGAATAATGTATGTGTTGTGATGAATCGTGAGGAGGAAAATTAAAAAGGGCTGAGGAATGGTGTCTATAGAAGATAAACAGGTGGTCTGCGAAGTTCTTGACATGCTCAAGTATGAACGTGCTGTCCCCAGATGGAGCCAATGTTGATCATAAATTAACATCAGTCATTTTTCTTGAATTAACCTTTGGATAGACAGGTACTGAATGTTATGACAGATGGTGAAACATTTAAAAGGATGGTTGAAGAGAAACAATAATAAAACAAGTAGCACCCCTAAAACAAGACATATGTATGAAAAAGATCCAAACATAAAGTGAAAGGGAAAAGGTAATACAAAAAGGCAAAGGTAAGGTATAAAGGATGCAAAACGAAATTATTAAAAGGCTTGCCGCTTTCATAATATGCACGTGAGGGAACTCTTCGTATGGGAAATTCTTAGGGGGTCAAGAAGTGGAAGGGGGAAGAGGCCGGTAACCTTGCGGAATTACAAGGACGTGCCATGGGGTGGACCCAAGGTAAGGGTGATGTGGCAGAGCAAAGCACGGGCAAGGATGACGTGGCAGAGTAAAGTGCTAGCCCTAGAGGCCTGTATGCTGTTTATTTAACCAGCCTTATGAAGAATTTGTTTCAAGAACCATGTGGTTTATGCAGCAGAAAGGTAAGGTAAGTCTCTAGGTGTGCTGGTACCAAGGCCCATACCAGTATTAAACCCGGCACACGGTGTTCACCTACTTCCAGTTGACACCCAATCCCTATATGTCGCGTGCTCCACTGTCAGTGTCCTTACGACACTCACCCCGCTTACTTCACCTCTCCACCTTTTACCTCAAAACTCTCAGTCTTACATAACGATCCTCCCATATTTTACTGCAATAAAATTCATAGGTTTTCCAGCTACGGTATAAACTAAGTGGGAGCTAGTGCCAGGTCTGCCGAGTCACTATCAACACCCCCGTGTCGTTTTCCCGAGCAGATTTCCCTACTGCACAGGTATTCTGTCCATCATATTCCCTCTGCTTTCCTTTTGTTTGTAAAAATTTTTCATGTCAGTAATGGGAAGGGGCACCCCCAAGAAAGCTGAACCAGAGACTCCTCAGGTCCGTGAAACCAGAAACCCTCACAGGTTTGAGCCTTTCATTGACTTGCAAGCCGAAATCTATTATCCCCAATACCCTTTTCCCATCAGCAGTATAAAACTCTAGCTTTTTAGTTGACATGTCGAGAAAAGGGATCGATATCGGGTGCTTGTATCAGGTTTATATCATCAGATTACCTCCCCAGTCTACCCGGTGGTCGAGTTTATTTGCTGGCTCAGAGATACCTATGATGAGCATCGAGGCATGTTTACCTCGGCTCAGGGGAATAAGATTTTTTCTCTTTCTCCCGACATCACTAGGAAATCCCTCCGCTTTCCCACCAGCGCCAGCTATACCAGTTTCAGTGAAATGACTTTAACCTCCCAGTTCACTAAATTTCCATGGGAGCAGCAAAGAGACTTCATTTCCGCTATAACCATCAACTAGGAAACGTCTCTTCCTTCTGTAGAGCCTTTCTTGTTGAGTTTATTTAAAGAATAAGTGCAGCCCATCCTTGCCCTCATCGCAGGTCTTTTAGGTGTAGGCGGTTTGGGGGAAGTTTCCATGGCATGTGTTTATTTCTTGCGGTTAATGTCTCAAACGAGAGTAGTTCTCGATATCCCTGGCTTCTTGGCTGCTAACGTTCAGACCCAGTTCCAAGATCTTTCGGAAACCGGTCACTTCTGCTTTTGTTCGATGGTCTTTTACCTCTTCTTATATCAGCGTGCTGATAAGTTCGAGGGTTTGGGTTTAGATAGAGTATATGATGTAAATTCTCAACCCCGACCAATTTTCGACTAGAACTTTGCAATTCGCCACTTACTAAATGGGGTGGGTTATTTTAGGTTTCTAAATGAGTTCATGCCCATTGCCTACACTATCATCTATGACTCACCCTCACCTAGGTTTTTTCCTAAAATGAAGCGCGGGCTACAGGCTAGTAAATCCCAGAGCACCGGGGATTGGTATCTATTTGACAATTACACTGAAATTTGGGTCTATGGAGCCGAGGTTTCCCCTTACCAGCTGCCTGTGTTTCCTGATCGACGAGTTTATGCTCTGGAGTATATTCAGTAGAATCTCAATTCTGACCAACTCCACTTCGTCCCTACAAAGAAAGCTTTCATCCTGAAGCTCCCTATCACTATTGGCCCATTTATTGTGAATTCAAGACATGCCCTTCCCATTGTTGAGAAGCTGCTGTAAGGCATGGACCTAAGACAGGGGAAGACTTGGCCCTATGATCCCCGGGATATTATCTGAAATAGAAGAAGGAGGAACAAGTCCACTCCTTATGCACATGAATCAAGACCGTTTATAGAGTGGAGGGCTAACCTTGAAATTTGGCCTTTGACTTCGCAGATGGAGACAGATTCATCTGCCACAGGGGAAGGAGGAGAAGTCAGTAGAGGCCAAGGAGAAGAAGAAGTGGGTCCCTCAGGAACAGGTTCCCCCCTTCGCAAAAAGCAGAAAACAGTCTCAAGCGAGGTAGAAGTCATAGGAGAAGAACAGCTGCTTGAGCCGTTTACACCATATGGCCAACCTGATGGGAGCAAAGCTTGGATCAAAGTGCTGAGAGACAGTATCACCTCCTCCGACTACTCCGAAGTCACAGGCCATCGGAGATTATACCTCACCAGTTGTAATTGAAAGGAGCCTAAAAAATAGAATGATAAGGGATAAATACAAGGCCGAGCTGGAAGGTTATGTGGAAAAATATCATACCAGAGTTTCAGCTTCCCTGAATGTGGAAATAGAACACCTGGTATTGTCTATGGCTGAGGCCATCTTGGACCCTAATGTAGGTACCACTAGTTACAAGGTGCTTGAGTATGCAATTGACATGGCCAAGGTACCAGCACTCGACAAATGAAACTTGTTCCAAGTGGTGGGTGATATGTTGAAAGACGAGGTAATGCGGGTCACTATTGCGCTGAGAAAATTGGAGAAAAAGAATGAATAGGTGAGGGCGACCCTGAAGAAGGAACAGGAAAATTCCCGTGCTCTTTCGAATCAAGTACGCGGTCTCACAGAGTTTTTCAAAGGAAAAGAAACTGGAGACTCAAATCCACAACGCTATGTGATTGAGCAATTGCAGAGGGAGGTCGCGTCTCTGAAACGCAAGGTGAGCATACGGGCATCTCACCATGTTCAAATGGACGAATTAGCGTAGGTAGAGAGAGAAAAAGTAGACTTGGCTGACTCATTGGCGAAGGAGAAAGAGGAAAAAGAAAAAATGGCAGAAACAATGGCCACTCTTCAGAGCAGACTGACGGAGCTACAGACTACCTGGGACACGCACAGCTATGTGCCAACTACATCCCTACCAGAGAATAGTTCATTTTCTGAGTAGCTAACCACAGCGAAGGCCGAAATGATGTACTAGAAAAGCAGGCTTCCACCACAAGGCTGAGAATCACCGAGTTGGAAACCTCTTTGGCTGAGAACACCAAAAAAATAGAGATATTGCAGAAGGAGATTGAGCAGGAGAAGAAGGCGAGAGCCAACCAGTAGAAGACCATCACTGATCTCAACAGCCACCTGAAAGGTAATATCACCCTCAGGGATGGAAGAAGGATAATTTGGTCAAAGATCATCTCGGCAGTGACAAAGCAGTGGGATTTCCTGAAAATCATCGAGGAAACAAAGTCTTCCGTACTCTATCTTAGAAGGAAGTTTCAGGAGGGATATCTCAACTTGAAAAACAGAGCCCAGCACGCCAAGAGGTATATTTCTTTCTTGACAGGGTTGAAAGCTAGTGAGGCAGAGCAGCATGGTATACCGAGTCTATTCAAGGAAGCCGTCGAATGTTAGAATATTATTGATAAGGAGTCTGCCAGCGTTATAGCTTCAAGGACCCTACAATACGTGGCAGCCAACATGGATCGGTTTGATGCAGTTTGGTCTGAGATCACAATAGCTGGACTCCCATCATGCTAGGATTCTACCACTCCTTCTATGCTCCGACCATTAATAGAATATGAAGCACGTCTCCAGGAAGAAAGGGACTGAACGGATATCTTGTTAGACAAAACCACTCGGTTAAAAGCTAAGACAATTGTTTCATCGCTCTGCCCAAAATTCACTCTCCTTCACCTGATAAAACATAAGATCCCCACCGAGGCAAGTTTCGGTGACCTCACTAAGGCATACATCAGGGTGGAAGGATTCGCAGTGATGCCTGAACCATCAGCGGACACTCAGCAAAGGTGCACCGAGTTTTCCAGCCAGATCGCCAGCTCATCAGCAAATGTGCCGCCACCAATGTCAACGACCGCCTCAACCCCTTCTCATCAATGAAATACTGTCAATTCATGATTCGGCCCTAGTGGCCTTTTTATTTTTACTTAGGTTAATTAATTTTAAGTTTCAAGTGGAATTTATATTCCACTCCAAAATTTTACTTTCTGCCAAGACTGTTGTTTAATATTTTGTTTCAAAACGGCCGAGTGCCTAACTGCAAATGATGAGAGGCCTTTATTCCTCATCATAAGTTTTGGTTATTTTGATAAAGACCTCTAACAAATTCTTGGCATTCGAGGAAGATATTTTCCCAAAAAATATCTTCTCGCTCATGTACTAAGGCCTCTATATAAGCAAGGTCAGAAGAGAAAAACGGGTTCCAGATTTTCAAAGGAATTTTGCGGTGAAAGAATTGTTGTATGCTTGTTGTTGAAATCTTAATAGAAATTCGAAGAGCCCGTTGGGTCTCAGCAAGAAGGAGTTTTACTTTAAAGTGAGGATTTTGGTCTTTATGTTTTTATAGTGTGTACCTCTTCCTTATGTGATATTGTTTTACTGTTCATTTTGCTATTTCCACGTCTTTTATATCATGTTCTGGAATGTGAGTGGCTCACTAGTTTTGGTATAAATTTATCACCACTAATACTTATATTAAGCTAGTCAAGCGCTTTAAATATGGCTCAGGCATGGTATGCTGTTTCACTTTCCACTTCATTCATCATTCCTCTATATTAAATACTGTGAGATGTTATTCTTTGAAAGCTATTGACATGTATGGATTCTTATCATTTTAAGCCCATCTCATGTTTGGATATGTTTATGGAATTCCCTCTCATTAGTAGTTAGTATCCTTTCTGTACTTTCTATGCAACAAACTTCATCCGATTTTTTAAATCTTTGTAAAGCATTTTAGAACCCAGCCCTCCTTAAGGAAAGCTGTCTTTGAGTTGTCTGATGCATCTATATCGAGGACTCACTCCTTGCCTCTACAACATCTTGTTATTTTGCTGACTTTGAGAATCTTCTGGTTCCATTTATATTACATTCCATTGTAAAAGTTGAAGTAGTAAAGAGCCTCATTCTGTTAAAATTCTTGAATTATACTTTATGCTCCTTACTGCATAAGTTATCCTAGGCACTGGTCTTTCACAACTCAAGGCTATCTCTAGGATTGACAACAAACGATATGAAGGATTTCAAGCAAGGACCATCCGAATCCATATGGGAGGCTGACCAATGGTTAAATAAGGTAATTAGAGAAGGAGGATTTATGTACGATGATAAGCAGCACATAGAGTGGTTCATTTCTATGTTGTTGCCACACCTACGCATGCCAATGGGACATCAAGCCATTGAATCGTAGGAAAAGGCCTTGGAAATTGCGATGAAGCTAGAAGCTACGCCAAGAGATGATACCCAGCTAGGAGTGTAGTAGATACAAGTCCAACTAGAAGGAGCGAGGAATGGAGGCTAGCTCTAAAAGATGGTGCATATGATGCAGGGTGAATGGACACACCAAGGATAACTATCCTCTGCTAGCAGACTACATATAGGCTGGGGGGCCCAGTCCGGTTCAACCTAGGGAAGCTGCAGGACCAAGTGGACCGGTGCTTTGGTACGATGATTGTCGCGTTGCTGGGCTTCACGATACCAACCACTTCCCCCGCCTTGCTGCAAATGTCCCATAAATAAATCAACAATGGTGCAGGTTCTGTAGATCTATAGGCCATGATGAACATAATTGTCGTACGTATGATCTGATAATAGATCAAGGAAATCTATATAGGTTACATTCAGATCCATCCTCGCCAAGATCCCCCTAAGGCATAGGTGGCTCCCCAGCAAGGGGTAGGGGAGGGGGTCGAGGTGGAGGCGCAGGTAGAGGAAGATGACAAATAATTTTCTATAACTGTATAGAAATAGGGCACTTTGCAAGGGACTGCGTGAACCCTGTGAGACAATCCTGCAGATACTGTAGACAACTGGATCATGTGATCGAAGATTTCTCGATTCTGATAGCCAAGATGCAGGAGAAGCAGCAAACACCTTCGCAGAATGGACAAAGGGTCAAGGCAGAACCTTGAGATGAAGGACCAAGTGTTAATGTTATAACACACAGTGGCATGGTCACTGGAGGAGCTATGGAGGAAGCTGAGGTGGAGCCTCTCATCCGTAAAGCATTTTTTAAACAATAAGGGTTGGACTTATAGAAAGAAAATGAAACCTTTTTCGCAGCTCGCCAAGACTTTGCTAAGGCTGAGGCACCTACTCCTCACACCCATGCGAACCCCAAAGCAGATGACGAGGTGAAACCATTCCTGCAGGCATGTATAAAGCTGTTACGCAACCAAAGGGTTGTAGAAAACCTCCAAGCCTTGATAGTTAGCTGCGTAGAAAAGACAACCCCAACTATGGAAGTTAAGGGCATACACAAACTGCATAAGCACAAGAGACGCACTGGCAGGGAGATGCAGTTAACTGTGAAGATTGGTGACTATGAGATGGATCAGGTTATTCTAGACCTCGGCTCAGATGCGAACGTACTACCTAAGCAAACCTGGATGTGAATGGGATAACCTAAGTTAGAATGGTCCACTATCCAGCTATGCATGGATAGTCAGTAGAAGATCATACCTTTAGGAAGATTATCAAAAATCATGGTAGACATCGCAGGGGTCAAAGTTTGGGATGATTTTAGGGTCATTTAGATTGTAGAAGATGTGGACCCCTATCGTGCGCTCCTAGGATTGGACTGGGCCATAGATCTGGGTGGTATTATCAACTTAAAAAAGAGGATCATGGTGTTTGAAAGTGAAGGAACATGGGTGATAGTACCACTAGATTCCGTAGAAAGAGAAAGGTATACAGAGCCAGTGCGTGAGGAAGAAGATGTGGATCACATCTATAAGTTAAATACGAGGGACGAAGACTGGATCAATCCTATGGCTGATGGTGTGCTTTGTAGGGAAAGAGATAGTGAATGCTTCTTCGACTCTGACACGGAAATGGAAAATTGGAAAACTTGGCTGCATGGTGTCTCTGCGCTGCACTGCCTACGAATTACGAGGGACTTCCACTACATATCTTCAAAGGTAAGAGAAATACCATAATTTGATGGTTCCAGTAGTATAAAATATTTTTTGCAAACATTCGAAGGTGAGGTGCCCAGAGAACGAAGGTTATGCGCCTTTAATCTAGCCATGCGCCCAACACCTGCAAGATGGTGGGACACACATAAGGGGGCATTCCAGGGGTGGGAGGGATGTCAGGATATGATGGTCCTATGATTTGAGCCTCCAGCCGACGTGTGCATCAAGACATTTCTTGGCCCAGGGGATCCGCATGAACATTTGTTCACCTGGATGGAGAAATGGTGTGATCGTACTACAAAAGAATGGGTTCGCTTTTTTATTCATGCCTTGGGACCAATTCCCACTGCATGGTACCTAGATGTGGAGCTACATCAACACACCCACTAGAGGGAAACCTTAAAGGACAAATTTTTGGGGACATTCAGGTTAACAGGAGGATCGGAGGCGCTTAATGAAGCTCTGCAGGATATCGATACCTTTGTATTTCGAATCAAGCCCCTACACAACATACGAAATACCCACATGGGAAATGCAGATGTGAGATATTTTCAATTGTCGCAATATAACTATAGAAGAGTGCGACGAGGATCCACGCAATGTCTCTATCCCAGAATCAGAGGGGGAGCGCGCAGTTGCAGGACCCCCATTGCAGAATATGGATGTGATGAAGCCTCTGAAACTGCGGGAAGTCAACATTGGCACGGTAGAGCAGCCTAAGTTGGCTAAAATTGGGGACTACTGGGATGATGACACTGTAAGAAAATTTGTTGAATTTATCACAGAATATCAAGACTTATTCCCAACCAAGTTTTCAAAGCTCAAAGGAATCACAGGGGACCTAGGGGTTATGCGCATCATGCTAAAACCATATGTGCGCCTTGTAAAGCAGTGACCTTATCGGCTGAACCCCAAGTATAAGAAGAACGCTAAGGAAGAAATCGACAAAATGCTCACTGCAGGTATTATCAAGCTGGTCGAGTAGTCATATTGGGTAAGTCCGATTGATGTAAAATGGAAATATTTGTAATGCTATGCAAAGTATCCATTCTGATATAATAGAGTGTGCAAAGTGTTCTCCATGACTTGCAGGTTAAAAAAAGTAGTCTTGGTTTATTTTCTGAGTTCTATGTGTGAGGATTAGTTAAGTAAATTTATTGTTTAACATATAGAGCAGAAATACATAGCAAGTAAAATTCACCATAACATAAAACAACAAATTGTTGAGGCAGTTCACCCCTCCTGGGCTACATCTGTCAGTCCAAGGCTCCCCAATGGCATGTCCTTGCTCTATTAATTTGCTCAAAATGGTTACAAAGGTAAAACTATGCCTCAATAGGCAAAACCAGCTGTAAATTCAGCTTTAGGAGATAGAAAATAGCTACAAATGGCTTTTGTTTCACACTAAACAGTGAAATATTACCCAATACAGTGCCTTCTCCATGATGGCCCTGATGGCTCCTTCATCTTCCTCGAAGTAAAATCTGTTCTAGATCACCTTTTTTCGACCTGAAACTTGTCCCCAAACTACTCAAAATGTTGAAGAAACCCAAAATTAACAAAAATTTCATCTTGTTTGGTCGAAAATTGAGAAAGTTATTACCAAAACAAATTTTTGCCCAGTGTCACTAGAAAACCTCCTCCAAAATTGGAGGAAATCTAGTTAATGCTCCAGAATTGACGGAATTGACTGAAATGGTAGGCTGCGTGCTAAACTGGTGGTAGCGGTTATTGTTAAGTTAAATTCTATATTGGGCGAGGTCACTTGGACCACCACCCTAGTTGTCGGGGTAATCGCTAACTGCTCTGTAAACGATGTTGTGGCAATAATTGTTGGGAGTGGTCACATATGTGGCTCCAACCACCATCGTAACCGCCGAGCGGGTAGCCCTTAGGCTCCAGGGCATGGTCATCTACATGCAGGCTATCCCTAAGGGGCTAGCCCCTTTTTTCCCCCGCCTGTTTGCAATTCAAACAATAAAATGAACTTGTTCTCCATTGGTGCTAAGAAACACCCGCCAGCATGTTTGGTAAGACATGGGGCTTGGGCACACAAGGTCACTAGTTCAAACCTGATAAGCTCCAAAAAATTTCCAATGCTAATTCTCCATAATCTGGGGCCATGTGGTGGCCTTCGGGCTTGCCATGTGGCAGCCTCCCATTGGTTCGCCCTGTGGAATATTCTAGGGAATATTTTGAGGAATATTCTAAGGAATATTCCCAAAACATTACTTGGAATATTCCTAGAATATTCCTTGGAATATTCCCAGAATATTCCTTGGAATATTCTTTTTTTTAATTTTTCCAATTTAGAAAAGTCAAACTTGGTCAACTGAAAAATGTAGTTTACTGGAGACTTGAAACCTTAATAACTTTAACATACGACCTCAGTTTTGAGAATTATTCATGGCACTAGAATCACAGCAATGAGACCTTTCCGGTCGTTCAGACTACAACCATTTCTGAGCACTTCCATTTTTGAGCAATTTTTTTAACTTGGACATGATCTCTTGATCACACCTCCCCAATAGGAAGCTTTTGGACTCCAAAATCTCTCTGAACTATAGAAAATAAAGATGAGGAGACTGATTCTCCACTCTTCCAACCTTGAACCACTGAAATCTCCCCGATTTCATCAAATTGGGCTTCTCATAAAAAGATAAATTCTTCCTTGAATATGTTGACCGACTGTTGCTAACCTTGACTTTGTCATGATGAAATTTTTTTAAAATTGCAGAACAACAACTGAAATTTGCAGAAAAAATACTGTTCCTACAATGGTCTACCTTCAAAGGAAACTGAAAATAAGATTCACCTTGCCAACTGTCCTTATGGCGAATTTTTGCTGAATGAGCCATGTACTTGTGTCGATTCCTGACCAAGTTTTCTCGCCATAGTACCCTGCCATTCTGAAACTAGCATTGATCCATGTTGAACTTTGTGCCCTCTTTCCTTGCATGCTTTACCCTCTCTTATATTTTTTCACCACTTTGCACCGACACTTTGTTTTCTGCACTGATCGACACCAGAGACACTTGCTGCAACTTCTTGTCATCTTCTTCCAAAGACGGCCTACTTTCAAACTGAAACAACTGCTTTATTTACATCAGCAACAACATGAAAAGGATTATGTACAAAATATTTTTTCTTAATCATCAACAAAGTCAAATTTCAACTTGCATTGACAAGCCTTTTCAACTGCCTTGCATTCACTAAATAAGATTCTAGCTTCTTCTGATGTGTTCTCACAATAAAATCCTTGCCATCCTTGATTAAATGGTACTTGTTCTCATGGCGATGGAAGATCGCTTTCCTATCATATAAGTAAGGATTTCCCAATACCACACCTGTAATGTCAAGTGGTACCACATCTAATTCAACCATGTCAATATAATAAGTTGTTATGGCGAAGCACAACATGTACTTCCTTGAAACTTGTAAATTTGCATCCTTGCAAATCCAACCAAGAGGATAAGGTTTAGGATGTGGAATGGTTTCAAGATTTATCTTCTTGACTAAGTATTCTGATATGAGGTTCACTTATGACCCACTATCAAATAGTGTGTCTATCTTTGTGTGTTTTGAAATGATCCTCACATGAAACAGCTCAATCCTCATCTCCTCACTTGGAGCTTCTATGTGAAAGTTTGAAATGCTAGAACTGGGATTTGTTTCATTTACAATATCTTTCCCCTTTATGTTCTTTAGTTCCATGGCTATGCTTTTAGTTTCATCTCCTGATTCATACCCTAATTCTTTTTCAGGTATTTCAAACGTCTTACCTTTTTCTTTGGCCTTATCTTTGGTTTTAAATTTTTCTGGTTTCAACTCCGGATGAAGTTTCCAACAATGGTCTTCATCATGTCTTGTTTTGGAACAGTTTTTACAAAATAATTTTCCCTTCTCTTTCCTAGAGTTTTCATTTCTCTTTCTCCCTTTGCCTTTAAATTCATTATCCTCATTCCCATCAAAAGATTGTTTACCTCTAGCCTCTAAATGCGTGGCTTGGACACAAACCTCATCTAGACTAGTAGGATAGAACATAAGAATAGTATGTATAATATGGTTGTGTAAACCACCTATATATTTCAGAAAAGTCTCTTAGCCATGCAAATAAATTCCTAGTAAAAGGAGCCCTTTTTCTAAACTCTTGGGCGTAATCTTGTACATTTTGTACCTTAAGTAGTCTAAAACTTTGCCAATTCATGATAGCCTTTTGTAAATGAGCTAATGGATAAAATTTATTTTTAATTGCATAAATAAAATCAGCCCATGATAAAGTGATCTTACCATGTTTTCTAATTTCATCCTTGGTTTGGGCTTCTCACCATACCAATGTTGCACCATCCATTCTCAAAGAGGCTAGCTGAATCTTCGTGTCATCATCATGAAGGTTCTGTATCCTCAAGTAAACCTCCAACTGCCTTATCCAATTGTCAAGTTTTTCTGCATTGACTTCACCATTAAACATAGGAAAATCAAACTTAACATCAAGCTTTAAAAATGAACTTTTATGAGTGTTCTTGGACTTGTGAGATTGGTTCACTGAAGTTGAGGATGACGATGTAGAGGAAGAGGATGAAGATGGGGATGGTGGATCACCATTTCCTCCATGTCATTTCTTTGACTTATCATCACTTTTCTTTCCTCCTGAAGATCCCTCTCCTTCAAGCCTTTCATTTCTTTCTTGGTAGAGTATCCTTACCATCTTAGTCATGTCTAGGATTTCCTTTCTGAACACCCGTTCTTGTAGAAAATTATATACAATATGCATGTATATATCTGGACTATCCTGATCTCACAATATTTATCTTCTTGCAAAATACAGAATCCTTCCAGTATAATTCTTGCGGAAATTTAATCAACAATTGCAAAACACATGAAGCAATAAAAACACACATAACATAGTTGTTTAACGGGAAAGCCTAAAGCTAAAACCCCCAACTATCATATTATGTATCATGGAGATCATATGAAAATCTCATACAAAGCATAAAAAGCTTATCACAAGCTCTTAGTATAGTACAATCTTCATACACTAATCAGGAACAATCTTGTAAATCCATGCACCGATCTTGCCCTCTTGCTAGCCTGCCTCCACTGTGCAATCCAAGCTGATTACAAAGACCAATTCGATGTAATCCCACTCTCATTGACTACGTGATTATCATTGGCAGCTCCAATGTATATGTAGATGCAATTCATGCATCACTATTAGTCACAACAGATAGTCTATCTTGCCCTTTCACCTATCTCTCCATTGGTCTCCACTGAAACTGCCATGCACTATAGTTAACTGATGTATTGTTTAGTTGATTAATGAGTTATTATTTGTGATTTAATTAGCTAATTAATTCACTCCACTCTCACTAGTGTATCATTCAGTTATATTAGATACAACTAGCTCAACTAAGTCTAACTAAGTTAAACTGAATACAACTCCATAATACTCTTCCAACTGTGTCATAACTCTGCTACTTGAGTTCTAACTGAGTCCTCCATGCATTAGCTCCAATAAACCCTTAGGAATAGCGTAATTCCTTCTGTCAGATGATGTGCCACATCTATGCACTGAACTGAAGTGCTCCAAGAGAATAAGTTGTTGTTTAGAGTTAGATTATTATTAAGAGCTAATAGTAATCAACATGCATCTATTTTTAGATTAGCGATCTATAAATAGACTTCGCCCAATATTCTAAAAACAGAATCTCATCTATTTTTCACATTTGACCAACCATCTACAAATAGCCTCTTGCTACATATAGAATATGCTCACCATGTCTAAAAATAGACATATACCTAAAAATAGCCTGTGTGGGCCCCACCTAGTTTAGGTGATTATTTTACATCTAGGATCAAGGATGATGTTTTAGGAAGCCTCCTTCACTGTTTCTTGTTGAAAACTTCAAAAATCCCCCTCAACAAGAAAGGACTGTCTTTTCATGCGACATGCAACTCCATGCATTTTCCCTGCAACCTTTGCAAGCGCCCTGCAACTCCATGCATTCGTTCTGCGACTCTTGCTGCAACACTTCTGAAACTGAAAGGCTCCAAACAACTCAATCGGTATAATGCATCTGTCATCAAAGTCTTACTGCACATGTCTTCAAGAACCACTTCATTGTTGAACTCTTCACCCATGCACTCTGCACTTTCTGTCAACTCTGAACCACGCTCCAATATCCAACACTATCACTTTGATCTACCTGCATCAATCCAACTGATCATGCTACTGTTGCTCTGTGGGCACCTCGTAGCCAAGGTCAATTCATGAGATCCACACCATCTCAATGAATCCTACCCAAAAATCTCCTCTTGTGATTACTCATGTATGTCGCCCCACCTCTTACCTGGTGGTATAGCTGCATGCACTCCCTTTGCCCATCTGACACGAAATTTCTTTGCATGAGTGGTTGCTCCCACTCCATGATCCTCATCTTGTGGCTGCTCCACATCCCAAGGTTCACTCTTACCTGTATGCAAATCCTGCTCCCTCTCAAGCTTCAATTGCATGACTTTCTCACACTTCCCAACAGTAGGAAGCTCCGTAGAAATCCCATCTACATCAAATCTATAAAGATTCTTATGCATCTCCAGTTGTGGCTGCTCCACAACCTTCTGAGACTGCTTCTCACGCTGCATGTTGAGAGGCTCCCTTTGAACCACCAAGTCACTAACCTCTGCTTTTCTCCTCAAAGCTTTGCATGCATATTGTACCTCAGTGCATGTAGATTCTTAGCTCGCGCACATTGCAATTGTCCCGTCGTTGCAAATTTTTCTAACAAAAAGATTTGATTTTAAATCGACGATATCTCCCTCATCTGAGCTCCGATTCGACTGATTTGTTTTTCAATTTGGGTATTTTTTTCACAAGGAATCCAAATATTATATTTTATTCTGAAAATATTTCACCAAAAATTTCAGATATTCTCTGCAAACTCGCACACCCAAAAATTCCTGCTCTCATTCCATGTAGAAAATCTATAACACAGCTCTGATACCATGTATAAAATTGTATACAATATGCATGTATATATCTGGACTCTCTTGATCTCACAATATTTATCTTCTTGCAAAATATAGAATCCTTCCACTATAATTCTTGCGGAAATTTAATCAACAATTGCAAAACACAATAAAAACACACATAACACAGTTGTTTAACGGGAAAGCCTGAAGCTAAAAACCCCAACTATCATATTATGTATCATGGGAATCATATGAAAATCTCATACAAAGCATAGAAAGCTTATCACAAGCTCTCAGTACAGTACAATCGTCATACACTAATCAGGAACAATCTTGCAAATCGATGCACCGATCTTTCCCTCCTGCTAGCCTGCCTCCACTGCGCAATCCAAGCTGATTACAAAACCAATTCGATGTAATCCCACTCTCATTGACTATGTTATTATCATTGGCAACTCCAATGTATATGTAGATGCAATTCATGCATCACTATTAGTCACAATAGATAGTCTATCTTGCCCTTTCACCTATCTCTCCACTGGTCTCCACTGAAACTGCCATGCACTGTCGTTAACTGATGTATTGTTTAGTTGATTAGTGAGTTATTATTTGTGAGTTAATTAGCTAATTAATTCACTCCACTCTCACTAGTGTATCATTCAGTTATATTAGATACAACTAGCTCAACTAAGTCTAACTAAGTTAAACTGAATAAAACTCCATAAACTACTCTTCCAACTGTGTCATAACTCTGCCACTTGAGTTCTAACTGAGTCCTCCATGCATTAGATCCAATAAACCCTTAGGAATAGTGTAATTCCTTCTGTCAGCTGATGTGCCACATCTATGCACTGAACTGAAGTGCTCCAAGAGAATAAGTTGTTGTTTAGAGTCAGATTATTATTAAGAGCTAATAGTAATCAACATGCATCTATTTTTAGATTAGCGATCTATAAATAGACTGCGCCCAATATTCTAAAAATAGAATCTCATCTATTTTTCACATTTGAACAACCATCTACAAATAGCCTCTTGCTACATATAGAATATGCTCACCATGTCTAAAAATAGACATACACCTAAAAATAGCCTGTGTGGGCCCCACCTAGTTTAGGTGATTATTTTACATCTAGGATCAAGGATGATGTTTTAGGATGCCTCCTTCACTGTTTCTTGTTGCAAACTTAAAAAATCCCCCTCAACAAGAAATGACTATCTTTTCATGCGACATGCAACTCCATGCATTCGCCCTGCAACCTTTGCAAGCGCCCTGCAACTCCATGCATTCGTTCTGCGACTCTTGCTGCAACACTTCTGAAACTGAAAGGATCCAAACAACTCAATCAGTATAATGCATCTGTCATCAAAGTCTTACTGCACATGTCTTCAAGAACCACTTCATTGTTGAACTCTTCACCCATGCACTCTGCACTTTCTGTCAACTCTGAACCGCGCTCCAATATCCAACACTGTCACTTTGATCTGCCTGCATCAATCCAACTGATCATGCTACTTGCTCAGGCACTCAGAAGCTGTTCAATTCAAGGAGACCAATACCATCTCAATGAATCCCACCAAAATATCCCTGTGATTACTCATATGTCGCTCACCTTACTCCTGCAGTAGTCGCATAATTCTCTTGCCCATCTCGCACTTAAATTTTCAGATGGTTATTGCTCCCACTCCATGATCCTCTCATCTTGCATGCCCATCCCAAGGTTCACTTAATTGTATGCAAATCCGCTCTCCCTCAAGTTTCAATTAAGACTTTCACTTCCAATGTGAGGCTCCCAGAAATCCCATCTGCGTATCACCTATAAAGATTTATACATCTCCTGGGGCCAGGTCGCCCACAACCTTTTGAGACTGCTTCTCACGCTGCATGTTGAGAGGCTCCCTCTCAACCACCAAGTCACTAACCTCTGCTTTTCTCCTCAAAGCTTTTCATGCATCTTGTACCTCAGTGCATGTAGATTCTTGGCTCGCGCACATTGCAATTGTCCCGTCGTTGCAAATTTTTCTAACAAAAAGAGATGATTTTAAATCGACGATATCTCCCTCATCTGAGCTCCGATTCGACCGTTTTTTTTTTCAATTTGGGTATTTTTTTCACAAGGAATCCAAATATTATATTTTATTCTGAAAATATTTCACCAAAAAGTTCAGATATTCTCTGCAAACTCGCACACCCAAAAATTCCTGCTCTCATTCCATGTAGAAAATCTATAACACAGCTCTGATACCATGTAGAAAATTGTATAAAATATGCATGTATATATCTGGACTCTCTTAATCTCACAATATTTATCTTCTTGCAAAATATAGAATCCTTCCACTATAATTCTTGCGTAAATTTAATCAACAATTGCAAAACACATGAAGCAATAAAAACACACATAACACAGTTGTTTAACAAGAAAGCCTAAAGCTAAAAACCCCAACTATCATATTATGTATCATGGAGATCATATGAAAATCTCATACAAATCATACAAAGCTTATCACAAGCTCTCAGTACAGTACAATCGTCATACACTAATCAGGAACAATCTTGCAAATCGATGCACCGATCTTTCCCTCCTGCTAGCCTGCCTCCACTCCGCAATCCAAGCTGATTACAAAACCAATTCGATGTAATCCCACTCTCATTGACTATGTTATTATCATCGGAAACTCCAATGTATATGTAGATGCAATTCATGCATCACTATTAGTCACAACAGATAGTCTATCTTGCCCTTTCACCTATCTCTCCACTGGTCTCCACTGAAACTGCCATGCACTATAGTTAACTGATGTATTGTTCAGTTGATTAATGAGTTATTATTTGTGAATTAGTTAACTAATTAATTCACTCCACTCTCACTAGTGTATCATTCAGTTAGATTAGATACAACTAACTCAACTAAGTCTAACTGAGTTAAGCTTAATACAACTCCATAAACTACTCTTCCAACTGTGTCATAACTCTGCCACTTGAGTTCTAACTGAGTCCTCCATGCATTAGCTCTAGTAAACCCTTAGGAATAGCATAATTCCTTCTGTCAACTGATGTGCCACATCTATGCACTGAACTGAAGTGCTCCAAGAGAATAAGTTGTTGTTTAGAGTCTGATTATTATTAAGAGCTAATAATAATCAACATGCATCTATTTTTAGATTAGCGATCTATAAATAGACTTCGCCCAATATTCTAAAAATAGAATCTCATCTACTTTTCACATTTGACCAACCATCTACAAATAGCCTCCTGCTGCATATAGAATATGCTCACCATGTCTAAAAATAGACATACACCTAAAAATAGCCTGTGTGGGCCCCACCTAATTTAGGTGATTATTTTCCAGCTAGGATCAAGGATGATGTTTTAGGATGCCTCCTTCACTGTTTCTTGTTGAAAACTTCAACAATTCTTCTTATTTGGGATCAATGTCTTCAGGAACTCTTCCTTCTCTTGAGGACATGCTTAAGACTTCTTCTGTTGCTCTTGGAGGTGAATTAGAAGGTGGAGTTAATGACACTCTGACCCTCCTTGTGTAATATCCAAAATTGAGAATCTCACAGCAAGCCCGTTGAAATAACGCACTCCTGAGAATTCAGTGTAATGAAATGAGTTTTTAGCTCCTAGATCCCTTAGATCAACTCATCTAAGATCTAAATCCAAAAGGAGAGCAAAAAAAAATCAAACTAGGTGGGTTAAACAGATCTCCCACAACCTAATCTGGCTGAAAAACACCTAAAGAGAGGGGCTATAGCTATATGCAATGGAGTGCTTCAGAAATAACGTAGTTTATCAATTTACAAGTGTGAGGCCAACATGGAGGTCCATCTTTCAGCTATACAATAGAAAAATAGATCTACAATGCAGCTTGTACAATGTATAACAGAAATAGGATGAATGTACAAGACAAAAGACTCAAAATGAGCTGCTACAACAATATGAAATGGCAGAATAGGCTTGAAAGCATTATTTTCATTGCTAAAGCATGCAGCAGATTACAACTCAGATCTAGAGCAGATCTGTATAGAAAATGATAGCTCAATTCCAGATCTGTCTACAAGATAGGCTCCTCTATAGATTCCCCTTGGGGATCTCAGCAAAACATGAACAACGGTGAGTAGATCTGAGATCTAAGTCACAGATCTGCAGAATTATTTAGAAAATTCTGAATCATAACATATACAGCAGATCGGTTCTAAAATAACATGGATTGGTTGGCCAATCCACGGATCACCATAGTGAAATGAAGAATCCAATCACTAGAGATCTCTCCTCTAAAAATGATGCCAAGTCATCCTGCAACTCTACTCTTGCAAATAACGAAGTCATGGAAGAGGTACTGCGCTGTAGGCCCTGAGAATGCTTTGACCTACTGCCAATGTGTGCATCTGAAGCTCAACCCACTAATGCACTCTTCCAGGAGGTTAAAATACACACTCACTGAGAAGAGGCACTAGTACAAGCTAGATTTGAACAGATCTAGTGTTCGACTTAGTGAAGCTCACATGGACAACCCAGTCCTAAGCAGGACTACGTTGTAGATGCAAGATGTGGCTTGGCCAAATTTTGGATAGTGGACTAGGCAAGCAAGACTCCTCCAAGAGCTGCTCAAGGAAGGAGGTGGGATTCCTAAAAAGGAAAGGCCAACAAGGGATGTCTAAGCAGAAAATACCTTTAGAAAATAATAACATCAACAACCTTTTTCTGTTGTCCTCCTCCTTCTTTTATAAGATGAAAGCCTTGCCAAACCCTAAACCACCTCAATGAGTTAGCCCCTTTCACATGTGGAGCCTCCATCTAAAACTGCGCTGTGTATCCATGAGGTTCATTGCACCTAGACTGCATTGTTGATTTGGTCAAGGTTGACCCAATCTCATGATTCAAACCCATTCACACCTACAAGAGTTTATTTACATGGCCCAGATATGTCTCTGTTTACATAGGCATTGATTTATTCATGGTTTTTAGGAGTTTTACATGTCCTCCTTTACATTTTATTCATCAGTATGAAATGAAAAAATAAAACAAGGAAAAATAGGATATTCCCATTAGCTTGGGCTAAATGGGAATATTACACCTTGGTTGAGGATTATTTTGAGCTCTAACGAATTGTCCTTCCCCTCTCTTGAGCTTAAGCCTAGTAAGAAACAAAACTTGCAAACAATCAACTATATCTTTGCACAAGAACAAATGAAGAGTAAAACTCTAGCTCCAATACCAACCTGATCTGAAATGGAAATATTTGTAATGCTATGCAAAGTATCCATTCTGATATAATAAAGTGTGCATAGTGTTCTCCATGACTTGCAGGTTAAACAAAGTAGTTTTGGTTATGTTTTTTGAGTTTTATGTGTGAGGATTAGTTAAGTAAATTTATTGTTTAACATATACAGCAGAAATACACAGCAAGTAAAATTCACCATCACATAACACAACAAATTGTTGAGGCAATTCACCCCTCCTGGGCTACATCTTTCGATCCAAGGCTCCCCAATGGCATGTCCTTGCTCTATTAATTTTCTCAAAATGGTTACACAGGTAAAAATATGCCTCAATAGGTAAAACCAGTTGTAAATTCAGCTTTAGAAGATAGAAAATAGCTACAAATGGCTTTTGTTTCACACTAAACAGTGAAATATTACCAAATACAGTGCTTTCTCCATGATGGCCCTAATGGATCCTTCATCTTCCTCGAAGAAAAATCTATTGTAGATCACCTCTGTTCAACCTAAAACCTGTCCCCAAACTACTCAGAATGCTGAAGAAACCCAAAATTGACTAAAATTTCATCTTGTTTCGTCAAAAATTGAGAAAGTTATGACCAAAACAAATTTTTTCCCAGTCTCACTAGAAAACCTCCTCCAAAACTGAAGGAACTCTAGTTAATGCTCTAGAATCGGTGAAATTGACTGAAATGGCAGACTTTGTGCTAAAATGGTGGTAGCGTTTATCATTAAGTTAAATGCCATATTGGGCAGGGTCACATGGACCACCACCCCAGCCGCTGGGGTAATCGCTAACTACTCCGTAAACGATGTTGTGGCAATAATTGTTGGGAGCAGTCACATATGTGGCTCCAACCACCACCATAATCGTCGGGCAGTTAGCCCTTGGGCCCCAAGGCACAGTCATCTACACACGGGCTAGCCCTAAGGGGATAGCCCCTTTTTTCCCTCGCTTGTTTGCAATTCAAACAATAAAATGAACATATTCTCCATTGGTGTTAAGAAACACCACCCAACGTGTTTGGTAAGACATGGGGCTTGGGCGCACGAGGTCTCCAGTTCAAACCTGATAAGCTCCAAAAATTTTATAACGCCAATTCTCCATAATCAGGGGCCATGTGGCGGCCTCCGGGCCTACCACGTGGCAGCCTCCCAACGAGGAATATTCCAAGGAATATTATAGGAATATTCCAAGGAATATTATTGGAATATTCTTTTTAAAAAAATTTCCAATTTAGAAATGTCAAACTTGGGCAACTGAAAAATGGAGTTTGGAGACTTCAAACCTTAATAAATTTCACATACGACCTCGGTTTTGAGAACCGTTCACGGTGCTAGAATTGCAACCACGAGACCTTTCTGGTTGTTCAGATTGCAACCATTTCTTAGCACTTCAATTTTTGAGAAATTTTTTTAACTTGGACATGATCTCTTGATCACCGATGGTGGTTTACGAAAAGAAAACAAAGGGAAAAATACAAATCTGTGTGGACTTACACAAGCTAAATGATGCCTGCGTACATGACCCCTTTCCGACACCATTCTCTGATGAGATCCTGGATAGTGTAGGAGGCCAGGAAGTGTACTCATTTAGTTACGGGTTCTCATGATACCATCAGATCAAAATTGCACCAGAAGATCACAAAAAAACTACATTTTCCACTGAATGGGGATCCTTCCAGTATAACGTAATGCCGTTTGGACTCAAGAATGCCCCTGCTATCTTCTTGTAGGTAGTTATCACAGTTATCGCAGTGTTCAAAGAATTCATCCACAAATTTCTAGGAGTGTATTTTGATGATTGGACTGTCTTCGGCTTAGTAAAGACGCACATTTCGAACCTACGTATGATGTTGGACGCCTGCCGGAAACACCAGATTTCCCTGAACATCAATAAATGTACCTTCTGTGTACCCTTCAAAATCTTGCTCAGACATATAGTTTGATTGATACACTAGTGAGAGTGGTGTGAATTAATTATTAATTAATTCACTAATTATTAACTCGTTAATCAACTAAAGAATACATCAGTTAACTTCAGTGCATGGACAGTTTCAGTGGAGACTAGTGGAGAGATAGGTGAAAGAGTAGTGTGACTATCAGTTGTGACTATACTGGTGCATGAGTTTGCACCACACATTGATGGAGATGCCAATGAGGATTTCACAGTGCATACCAAGTGGATTCGAGTTCATTCAGAGCCAATATTTAGCAGGGATTGCGCAGTAGAGGCAGGCTAACATGTGGCAGAGATTGGAGAATGAGTTTTGCTAGATCGGACCTGATTAGTGTGTAGCAATTGGAGATTGTACTGAGAGCTTGTGAGGAGCTTCGTATAATTATTGTTACATGATCTCTATGACATATAATATATAGATATTTGGGGGTTTTCAGCTTTAAGCTTTCCCATGAAATACTGTGTTCATATGTGTGATTGTTTATGGTTTTAATGTGCGCATGCGATTGTTTTATTTCCGCAATTAACGATCAATGGTAGAAGAGATTTTCTATTGTGCATGAAGTTGAAATAGTGTGTGATCAGGAGAATACCAGTGAATAACATATCAGTTATTCAAATTTCTACATGGTATCAGAGCGATATTGATCATTGGAGCAATTGCAAAACATTGAAGCGGTTGAGTTTTGAGCTGGTGGAATTCGAATTTGCAGCAGTCTTTTCTTGGTGTCAAATTTGAGATGTCTTTCAACGGATTTTGATTGGAGTATGACCTTGAGGGAAGCTCTATATTGCATGGAAGGACAGGATGGAGGCAGTGTTAGATGACAACGGGTTGAAGAAGTCCATAGATGCAGAAATTCCAAAACCTGCTTCTGGCGATGCTGCCGCACTTGATGCATGGCAAAAGAAGACAACAAAGTGTTGAAGAATTCTATTGGAAGGTGTAAAGGATAACATAGTGTCCAGACTTCATGGTAAGTCTTCTCCATTCTTGATGTGGAAAGCGTTGACAGACTTATTCCAAAGCAAGAGCGACCAGAGGAAGTTGGCGCTCAAGGATAAACTCAAAAACATAAAAATGGAGAAAGGAGACAGTATTCCCAAGTACCTCACGAAGTTCATCCAATGCAGGGATGAGTTGGGAAGTGTGGGGGTGACTATAGATGATGAGGAATTGGTGAGCTTGGCTCTCCTTGGGCTTCTGAAGAGTTGGTATTCCTATCAGGACTCTGTCAATGGTCAGGAGAAATTGCCAGGATGGGAGCGACTTTGGTCGGATCTTGTGCAAGAGGAGATAAGGTGAAGTACCAGGGACAGATTTTCATCAAAGAACTCAGATGAAGAAAATTGCACTTTCACTGCCAAAGCAAGGAAGGGGAAGAGCAAGAAGAATGCTTCTCAATCCGGTGTGAAAGGCAAGCAGGACATGTCCAAGGTGAAGTGCTTTCACTGTCACCAACATGGACATTACGCCACAAATTGTCCACAGAAGAAGAAAAATAAGCAGGTTACTGGATCTGCAGCTAGAAAGGCTTTAGCCTCATAGTTTGAGCTGGATTTTTCACTGATCGCATGCTTGGTCTCAAGTATGATGGGTTTAGTGTGATTCTTGACAGTGGTGAGCCTTTTCATATGACCGGAGACAAAGATTTGTTTACTGATCTGGATGAGAAATATCTTGGAGTGCACATCAAGATGGGCGATGATGGTAGATACAGTGTGACCGGTATTGGTACCATTTCCTTTGAGAGGGAGTCTGGTAAACCCTTCGTATTGAAGGAAGTGATGCATGTTCCAGGATTGAAGAGGAATCTGATCTCGGTGTCCATGTTAGAAGACAAGGGATATGATGTTGTCTTTAGCGAGGGAAAGGCTTTCCTGCGTAGTAAGGCAACTGGTGAGACCCGGAGGATAGGGGTTCGAGTTAAGAACCTTTATCAGTTGCAGGTATATGGCGGCGCGGCAATGGCAGGCAAGGCAAAAAGAGTGGTGAGCCAGGATGATGGCAAGCTGTGGCACAGGAGATTGGGCCACCTTCACCATGGAGCTTTTAAGATACTGTAGCAGATTTCTACCGGGCTTCCTAAGGGCACTCTTGCGCAGTCAGATCAGCGCAAGGGATGTATCTTGGGAAAATTTGTGAAAGCCACCTTTCATGAGAAGGATATTCGTGCCACGACGATCCTTGAGATAATTCACACAGACGTGTGTGGACCTTTCTCAATAGCTTCGACAGCAAAGCACAGGTACTATGTGATATTTGTTGATGATTTTTCTTGGAAGTGCTGGATCTTCTTCATGCAAAAGAAGAGTGAGACATACTCAAATTTTTGTGAGTTCAAGGAATTTGTTGAGAAAGAATCGGGGAAGTAGGTGAAGGCTCTTAGGAGCGACAATGGTGGTGAATTCATCTCTGGAAAATTCAAGGAATTTTGTAGCGGAGAAGGAGTTTGAAGAGAGCTCAGAGCACCTCATAACCCACAGTAGAATGGGGTTGCTGAGCGAAAGAACAAAATGATCGTGGGTGCTGCACAGGAGATGTTGCATGATCAGGGCCTTCCCATACACTTGTGGGTTGAGGCATGCAATACTGCAGTATATGTGCAGAACTGTTGTCCTCACAGGATACTTGGCATGAGTACACCCGAGGAGGCATTTTCTGGTAAGAGGCCTGATATTTCCCATTTGAGGATTTTTGGTTCACCTGTTTACATTCATGTGACTAAGGATGCCAGGAAGAAGCTGGAGCCGACTGCAGAGGTTGGGATATTTGTGGGGTACACTGATACGCCCCACAACTATCGTGTGTATTTTCCAGACAGTCGCAAGACTGTTGTGCGACGGGATATCAAATTTCATGAGGAGAAAGCCATGAAGTGTTCGCTTGAGAGGGAGCCACACTTGCATGCAGATGAGGAGATAATAGTTCCTAAGGATGAGTCTCAAGATGTGGATCAACCACAAGATGAGGTTCATGGAGTGGAAGAGTGATCCAGGGTAAAATCTTGATACCCTTAACCAAGACCTTTTAATTCGACTGATAAATAGAATTGCATTTAATTAAGACGTTAAAGAACTGAAATGAACGATTGTAGTTGAAAATAAGAGGAACATAAATGAACAAGATCAGCAAACATAAGAACACGTTGTTTGATGAGGGAGTTCTTCCAGGAGGGACTACATCTCCGGGCCTTGGTGTCAAGATGGTGTAGGCCGCCGCATTATGTGTTGTGAGAAGAAGATGTACATGGATGTGCTTCCCTATGACATACAAGGAAATATTTCCCTCACGCAGGAGTGGCTTGAATTCTTTAAGAGATATTCCACTGCGGAACTCTCATACATAAAGAAAGACTCCTATCAGTATGACCATAGCTGACATGTAGCAAATAAGAGTATCCCGCCAATCCTGGAAAACAAGGGATCTCAACAATACACATATGAAAAAGAGCATCCCGCCAATATGGCATAAAAGGGACTCATACATGACACAAATCCATAGCTGAAAGTACATCAATAACAACACAAAGCAAGATCCCACGAATCATGTATCAACCGGGATCTGCAAGACATAATCCATCTCAAAGAGAAATAAATGAAGAAGTACATTGAATCCACATCATATACCTCATGCTGCAGTTTACTGAAGGCTGAGCTACTTTGTGGCTGAATCTGAAAACACCATCAATCTTGTGGCATCGAAAAAGGTGAAAACGACTGCTCACATGTGAAAATCTGACACCTGCATAACCCACTTCCAAAAGTGGCTGAAAAATAAAAAACTCAGATGTAGAAACTGAGCACGCCATCAGACTCATGGCGTTGAGTAGTGCTGAAATGACATAAAATTTGTCCCATTTAGACAAAGTCAAAATTTCACCCTCCTGAAATTTGGCCTCAATCAAGGTTCCGCCTGCCTCTTTTCTGGCTCATGGTTCCACATCACCTGCAATAAAAAAATAATAACTCTGGAAATCTGTGTGCGCTCTCCGCTTCTCCATAGCCTTGGGCGCACTTATGAAAATATGAGTTTAAATAAACAATTGTGGGCGGAATTACCAAAAAAATCCGTTGGGTTGTTGGTAAAACTTAGTAATTGGTTAAATGAGGTCAGGGGATCAAATCCTGCCTCTCCAAATCTGCGTTGTTTTTAAACTGAATGTTTTTATATTTAAAAATCTGTTGATGTTGATAGGGGGGCCGGACCCATATTGGGCGGCCCGCCCGTATTGAACTGTGCCACGTATGCGGCGGTGGGCGGTGGGGTTAATAACCCCCACCCCGTTTAAATACGTATCAACTGTACAGTGGAGACCGCGGGGGTGGCGGGGCTGACCACCCGCCCCCAGCAACATCCCCTTTCTTTTTTTAATATATGTGGATTTTCATGGGGTGGCGGGGTTGGTGGCCCGCCACCCATATATATATATATATTTTGTTTTTATTGTTATTTAAACAAAATAGTTATTTTCGAACCTTCATATTTTTGACCGAAGGAGTGCAATAAAAGGTCCCACAAATTCGCCCGGAATCTGGCTAGGTTGGCGGGAATCCGATGGCCAGGTTTGGTCCATCTTGTGTCCTTTTTAAGGCTGCCTAGTCACCAAGTCAACCTGGAACTTTGACCGCTCCTAACTCCTTCATACGGACTTAGAATTGAGTGTCGTCTGCGCTGTTGGAATCAGAAAGACGAGATCTACAACATGAACTTGGTTCGAGATATTTTTGAACACTTTGATTTTTGAGCCTTTTACTCAGGCCACTTGTACTTGTACCTGTTTAATCCACCTGGATCAATCCTCCCCACTGAGGAGCTTTTGGTCCTCCAAAAGCATTAAGCTTTACCTATCATCAACTGTCTACAAATGTCGTTGAAAGGCGCATCCCCACATGACTCCTTCTCCCGGCGTACTTCGGAATCAAGATGCAAAGCCATCATGTACAACTGCTACAATGCAATGTCTAAAAATGCACATCCCTTGAAGACTCCTTCACCTCACGTACTTCGGAATCAAGATGCAAAGCCAACACTTGCAACTGCAGAAATGAAAATGTCTGAAAAGGCACATCCCTTGGAGACTCCTTCACCTCACGTACTTCAGAATCAAGATGCAAAGCCATCATCTACAACTGCTGCAATGTGATGTATGAAAAGGCACATCCCTTGAATACTCCTTCACCTCACATACTTCAGAATCGAGATGCAAAGCCAACAGTTGCAACTGCTGAAATGAAAATGTCTAAAAAGGTGCATCCCTTAAAGACTCCTTCACTTTTGTCCTTCGGAATCAGAATTCCAACACCTGCAATTTGTTGCAACACAAATGTTTGAGAAGGCACATCCCTCGAAGACTCCTTCACTTCTCATCCTTCGGAATCAAGATGCAAATCCAACACCTGCCTAAAGCTGCAATGAACATTACATTCTCAATGTGACCAACAATGACCCATATATTTCCATACTTGCCACGAGTTTATAACAGGCACTTGGTGGTCAAGTTTACAGCAAAATGGAAATCATACCTCAACAGAATTACAAGACCAGACCTCATCGTCGCATTTCGAAGTGATGGCAAAACTCCTCATCACTTTTACATGAAAGAAATGCATTAGACGACTCATAGCACATGACCAAAAACATAATCGTCACGTCTCGAAGTGATGGCAACATATCATCACTTTTACATGAAAGAGATCTAACACACGACTCATAAAACAAGGCCAAAAAAAATATCATGGTCGCTTAAATGAGTGATGGAAACACATCATCACTTTCATAATAAAAATGCGACAAATGACTTACAAGCATGGCCATGACAAGCATAACATCTCTAGAAAAAACAATCTAGAAGAACCACTTCTCATTTATTAAAACTAGTGGATCATTTCCCTGTGGCGAACTTGCTTGTCGATCAGCTCTTTCAACTAGTGTATGCATGGGCTCTTTGGCTTTACGACGCTGCTCTGGATGAAGTTTCCAGCATGTGGATCTTTGGTGGCCACTTCGGTCACAATGGGTGCAAAAGTTATTTTTCCTCCAAACCTGCTTAACTGATTTCTTTTCCTGTTGGGGAGAAGGCTTTTCATGCCTCTTCCTCCTTTGCGCTGCCATCCTCTTCCAGCACTCAGAAATCACATGGTTATTTAAACCACAAAAATCACAAGTTTTGCGATGCCATATTTTATGACCGTGGTTATCAACATTATTGTAATTAAAATGCACTCTGGAATAATGAGACTTAGTATACCTTCTGTGGTGGTCTCTGGTGCCATCATGATGATGGGAGCTCGCCTCGGTTCCTTCACTGAAACATGCACTGCCGTGGAACGATGGCGAAGTGTCCCTATCATTCCTCTTCCTTGGAGAGTTCATCATTATCTATTTTCCCTTGATGTCCTTCGAACATCCTTCACCACTGTACCCAAAACCTGCATAACGAGGTCGTTGCAAAACCTCCAATGGTTTGGTTATGCCTTGGCCACGAATGCCAATTCCTCCTCCTCTGTACCCCATTTTAGTGAGGAGCCTCATGCCGGTACCTGTGATGGGTATCTCCACACTTCCAACTGAAATTATATCATGTGAAGAAACTGAAGAAAAATCAACACTATTTACCTTAGGTGTTGATTGAAAAACAGATGAAGAAAGCTGTTGTAAGCCTTCATCGCGCTTCACTTCTGTCAATGCCTCTGACATGGCTTGTAGCTGAAGCTACAACTGCTGCATCTCCTCCTTCTCTTTCTGTAGGAATGCTTTTAAGGCATCATGATCTCTCTCAAGAGTTTCGTTGTTGCATTTCAAATCTTCCCACGCCTCTGTCGTGGCTTGCAACTGAAGCTGCAACTGCTGCTTCTCCTCCTTCTCTTCATGTAGGAATGCCTTCAAGGCATCATGATCTGCTTCCAGAATTTCATTTTTGCGCTTCCAATCTTCCCACGCTTCTGTTGCGGTTTGCAACTAAAGCTGCAATTGTTGTTTTTCCTCCTCCTCTTTGTGTAGGAGGGTCTTCAATTCTTCGTTCTCTGCTACTTGTTTTTTGTAAGCCTCGTACAATATGTCTGATTTCTCAGACACCCTGAGCATGGTTTCATACATGCCCCTGACACTCTCCACGGCTCAACTCAGAAAACGTTCAATGTCCACGCCTGCAATCCAATCAGCAAGAATACCTGCTCCGATACCACTTGTTCCAGGGTAAAATCTTGATACCCTTAACCAAGACCTTTTAATTCGGCTGATAAATAGAATTTCATTTAATTAAGATGTTAAAGAACTAAAATGAACGATTGTAGCTGAAAATAAGAGGAACATAAATGAACAAGATCAACAAACATAAGAACACGTCGTTTGATGAGGGAGTTCGTCTAGGAGGGACTACATCTCTGGGCCTCGGTGTCAAGATGGTGTAGGCCGCTGCATTATGTGTTGTGAGAAGAATATGTACATGGATGTGCTTCCCTATGACATACAAGGAAAAATTTCCCTCACGCAGGAGTGGCTTGACTTCTTTAAGAGATATTTCACTGCGGAAATCTCATACATAAAGAAAGACTCCTATCAGTATGACCATAGCTGACATGTAGCAAATAAGAGTATCCCGCCAATCCTGGAAAACAAGGGATCTCAACAATACACATATGAAAAAGAGCATCCTGCCAATATGGCATAAAAGGGACTCATACATGACACAAATCCATAGCTGAAAGTACATCAATAACAACACAAAGCAAGATCCCACGACTCATGTATCAACCGGGATCTGCAAGACATAATGCATCTCAAAGAGAAATAAATGAAGAAGTACATGGAATCCACATCATATACCTCATGCTGCCATTTGCTGAAGGATGAGCTACTTTGCGGCTGAATCTGAAAACACCATCAATATTGTGGCGTCGAAAAAGGTGAAAACCACTGCTCACATGCGAAAATCTGACACCGGCATAACCCAGTTCCAAAAGTGGCTGAAAAATCAAAAACTCAGATGTAGAAACTGAGCATGCCATCAGACTCGTGGCGTCGAGTAGTGATGAAACGACATAAAATTTGTCCCATTTGGACAAAGTCAAAATTTCACCCTCCTGAAATTTGGCCTCAATCAAGATTCCGCCTGCCTCTTTTCTGGCTCATGGTTCCACATCACCTGCAATAAAAAAATAATAACTCTAGAAATCCATGCGTGCTCTCGCTCCTCCATAGCCTTGAGCACACTTATGAAAATCTGAGTTTAAATAAACAACTGTGGGCGGAATTACCAACAAAATTCATTGGGTTGTTGGTAAAACTTAGTAATTGGTTAAATGAGGTCGGGGGATCAAATCCCACCTCTCCAAATCCACGTTTTTTTTTAAACTGAATGTTTTTATATTTAAAAATCTATTGATGTTGATAGGGGGGCCGGACCCATATTGGGCGGCCCGCCCGTATTGAACTGTGCCACGTATGCAGCGGTGGGCGGTGGGGTTAACAACCCCCGCCCCGTTTAAATACGTATCAACTGTACAGTGGAGACCGCGGGGGTGGCAGGGCTGACCACCTGCCCCCAACAACATCCCCTTTATTTTTTTAATATATGTGGATTTGCATGGGGTGGCAGGGTTGGTGGCCCGCCACCCATATATATATATTTTTTGTTTTTATTTTTATTTAAACAAAATAGTTATTTTCGAACCTTCGGATTTTTGAACGAAGGAGTGCAATAAAAGGTCCCACAAATTCGCCCAGAATCTGGCAGGTTGGCCGGAATCCAATGGCCAGGTTTGGTCCATTTTTTGTCCTCTTTAAGGCTACCTAGTCACCAAGTCAACCTGGAACTTTGACCGCTCCTAACTCCTTCATACAGACTCAGAATTGAGTGTCGTCTGCGCTGTTGGAATCAGAAAGACGAGATCTACAACATGAAATTGGTTTGAGATATTTTTGAACACTTTGATTTTTGAGCCTTTTACTCAGGCCACTTGTACTTGTACCTGTTTAATCCACCTGGATCAAAGAGACCACTCATGCAGTGCCAACCATCAGAGGGCGGAAGCGCACTACAGAAGCTGAGCGACTGGCTCAGGATGTAGAGAAGGTTGTAGGAGAACCTACATCACAGCGCAGACAGAGACAGTCACCTAATCGGTACACTGGATACATGGCTCTGATGAGTTAGTGTGTCGTGACAGAGCCATCCGCTTTCGAGGAAGCTGTGGAGGATCCCGCATGGGTAGATGCCATGGTGGAAGAGTATGATTCAATTGTCAGAAATAGTGCATGGGAGATTGTGGCCAGATGGGAAATCAGTGGTGGGTTCGAGATGGATCTACGAAGTGAAGAAAGCAGCTGACGGGAATGTGGAGAAGTACAAGAAAATATTTGTTGCCCGAGGCTTCTCACATATTGAGGGGATCGATTATGAGGAAACCTTTTCACATGTCACAAGGTATTCTTCCATACGAACGATCCTAGCTCTCTCAGCGCAGATGGGGTGGCACATTCATCAGATGGATGTGAAGACTGCATTCCTCAACGGGGTGATGGAGGAGGAGGTGTACATAGAGCAGCCCGAAGGTTTCGAGATATTCAGCAGCAATTCGCATGTGTGCAGGCTCAAGAGAGCGTTGTATGGATTGAAACAAGCACCTCGTGCTTGGTACACACGGATCGACAGTTATTTTACAGGACTTGGATTCTCCAAGAGTGAGGCGGATCCGAACCTATACTAGATAGTGGTGGAGGGTAAGTTGCTGATCATTGTACTTTATGTAGATGATTTGATACTGACCAGTGATGAACAGTTGATACTATCATGCAAGGCTGATCTTGCAAAAGAGTTTGAGATGAAGGACTTGGGCCTCCTTCATTATTTCCTGGGATTGGAAATTTGGCAGCACAGTGATGGACTGTTTGTGTCTCAAGGCAAGTATGCCCGGGAGATACTGGAGAAGTTCAACATGCATGGCTGCAAGCCTGTTGATACTCCTCTTCTTGGTGGTTGGAGGAAGGAGGATGCTACATCGGCAGATGTAGTGGATGCCACTGTTTATTGATAGTTGGTGGGGTCACTCATGTATCTAGTCAATACACGACCCGACATATGCTATGCAGTTAACCAGCTTTCACAAGCTATGGTTAAGCCTACCAAGCTCTTTTGGAAGGCAAGGAGCATGTATTGAGATATCTCAGAGGCACATTGGGATATGGACTTTGGTACAGACATTCGGATGAGGTGTAGCTGTGTGGCGTCACGGGTGTAGATTGGGCAGGGAGCCCAATGGACAGAAATAGCACATCTAGAGGGATTTTCAGTATCGGGTCAACAACAGTTTCTTGGTACAGTAGGAAGCAGAGATCCGTGGCACTTAGTTCAGCAGAGGTCGAGTATATGGCAGTGCGTTTGGCTGCATGTGAGGCTATATGGATGAGGAAGACCCTAGTCAGGTTGTTCGGTTCACACTTTGATCCTACAGTGATATATTGTGATAATTAGAGTTGCATAAAACTCTCGATTAATCTAGTATTTCATGATATATCTAAACATATTGACATCCGGTATCATCATATCATAGATTGTGTGTAGCGGAAGATCGTGTTACTTTCATACATTCCTACGGAGGATCAGGATGCTGATATCTTGACGAAGGCGCTAACCAGGAGCAAATTCGAATACCACAGACGAAGGATAGGGGTGGAAAATAATCCTTATCTTGTTGAGAGGGAGTGTTGAGATTGCAACAAGATGATGAGCTTATTGAAAAGAGTCGCCTTCACTAAGTGGGCCCGCAGGCTATTTTTGGCGCAAAGTCTATTTTTAGAATATGTCTATTTTTAGACATGTTGATCATATTCTATGAGTTGCAGGATGCTATTTTTGGATGGCTGGTAAAGTTGGAAAAATAGATGGACTTATATTTTTAGACATATTGGGCGGAATCTATTTTTAGATTGCCAGTCTAAAAATAGATATGTCGAATATTATTAGCTCTTAATAATATTTGGACTCTAAACAATATATTATTCTCTTGGAGCACTTCATTTAAGTGCACGAGATGTTACCTGGGAGAAGTGTGAAGGAATTATGCTATTCCTAGGGGTTAGTTGAGCTATTTCATGGTTGACTTCAGTTAGAACTCATGTGGCAGAGTTTGGTGGAGTTGATGAGACAGTTTATGGAGTTGTGTTCGGTTTAACTTAGTTGAACTAGTTGTATTTAGTCTAACTGATAAATACACTAGTGATGAGTGGTGTGAATTAATTATTAATTAATTCACTAATTATTAACTCATAAATCAACTAAATAATACATCGATTCTTTATTACATAGACGATTTCCCGGTGGAGACAATGGAGAGATGGAGTGAAGAAGCGTTGTGACTATCTTGGTGCATGAGTTTTCCTAAATTGATGGATATGCCAATGGTATTACTGCGGTGCATATGAGGTGGATGATTCATTAGGCCATAAAGCGAGGATTGCGCGATGAGGCGACAACGGTGGTAGAATTGGAGCATGTGTTTTGCTAGATGGTTTGATTAGTGTGTAGCAATTGGAGATTGTACTGAGAGCTTGTGAGGAGCTTTGTATAATGATTGTTACATGATCTCTATGACATATAATATACAGATAGTTGGAGGTTTTCATCTTTAAGCTTTCCCATGAAATATCATGTTCATATGTGTGATTGTTTATGGTTTTAATGTGCGCATGCGATTATTTTTATTTCCGAAATTAATGATCAATGGTGGAAGAGATTCTGTATTGTGCATGAAGTTGAAATAGTGTGTGATCAGGAGAATCTCGGTGAATAACATATCAGTTATTAAAATTTCTACATAGTTTTCCGACAAGGCTTGATGGTGGACCCTGCGAAAGTTGCAGTTATCATCAATCCGGTAGTGCCTACGACTGAGAAATAGCTACGTTCAATCCTTGAACATACGGGCTACTACAAAAAATTCATTCAGGGATACGCACTGATCACAACACCTCTGGAAAAGATGCTTAAGAAATATGTTTCATTCTTTTGGGATGACAAGTGCCAGAAGAGCTTTGAGCTACTCAAGGAAAAGATGGTATCTGCACCTATTCTTATTTTTCCTGATTGGGCGAAGGTATTTCATGTACATTTTAATGTTTTGGGGATTGCCCTGAGAGTGGTCCTTACGCAGCCTGTCGCCAGAGACATTGATCACCCAATTGCATTTGCTAGTCGAAAACTCTCGAGTGCAGAGTAAAATTATGCCACCACGGAGAGGGAAGGGTTGGCCATGGTCTATGCACTACAGAATTATCAACACTATTTGTCGGGAGGACACTTTAAGATGTTTACAAATGATTTGGCTTTAAAGGCCCTGGTGAATAAGCTTGTGTTTGGGGTGGAAATCTGCAGGTGGCTATTGCTATTTTAGGAATATGATTTTAAAATCATAGTCAAGCCAAGGAAGTTAAATGCTGGGCCATATCACTTGTCCCAAATTGAGACGGGCGAGGAACCCACTAACTTGGAGGAAGGATTGCTTTATGTGTAGCTGTTTTCCATTAAGGTCATTGATGTGCACTTCGTTGATATCATTCAGTTCCTGACTACAGGCATGGCACCTGCAGAATATTTGGTACAACAAAAGAAGGAGTTGGTTACCTGGGCAGTGGATTTTACCATTATCGTAGGTCATTTATATAAACTAGGTGCTGATGAAGTGCTACGCAGATATGTTTTGGAGCATGAAAGGCACGCTATTCTGACAGAAGCTAGTGTAAAGGGCGTTGAAGGAACCAACACATCAAAATTCACCCCCCCTGTCGTCATCAAGGATACTAGAAGTGCGACCAAGAGTACCAAACAAGACACGGGTGCGACCACACAAAAGGATACACAGCAGAAGCAGACCCTTGAGAAGGGCGTCGAGGCAGAGACTCAGGTAGATTCAAAACCATACCTGGGTACATAAGGACTCGATGCAGGAGGACCTGCCTCCCCCCACGGCATGAAGCAAACAAGCGAGGCTGTCAAAATTCCCCGTAAGAAGCAACACTCTCAGCGGATGGAATGAAATGAGAAAATCACGTTGACTGAAGGAGACCTTGAAGAAATTACTGATGCAGTCACTCTAGCCATGGAGGATAGCTGGGTAGCCTTAGAGGAGTAGCAAAAAGCTGCGGTCGACACAATCCAAGCAGAGATCTGTGCGTTGCAACTGAAGACAGATACATTGCAGGCTACTGTGACTGAGGTATGCACACCTTTAGTTGCCGGTAGCGCAACACTAGTTACAAAAGAAAGCCACCTCTGCTCTCTACCTGGCGTAACCCTTGTGATCAGTCCACCCGACCTGGGAATCCAAGTCTAGGCCAGTACAAAAGTCCAGCTGAATTTAGCTAGGCTACCTCATGGGGCCTTGCAAGGTCTCCACACCTCTGTATTTTAGGAAATTCACCATCGAGACCAACAAGTGCACCAACAGCTTGGAGTGGTTGAACAGAAAATTGATGCAAAGAATGTTGAAGTGTGCCTTGCCACTACGAAGCAAACACATCTTGAAAACATGATCCACCAGCTTTGTGCAAATTTTACCGAAGAGATCCTAGCCATAGCAACCCCTCAGGATAAGGTTGAAAAGTTAGTTGTAGCACTGAAGGCCTCCAGGGAGGAAGCTCGGGTGGTCAAGACATGGATGGAGAAGAAGATCGCCAATCTGCAGGCTAAGTTGCAGCCCAAAATGCCTTCGGAGGTACGGGCCCAACGAACTGTGATGGTCACCGCGACTACGAATGTCATTATAGGGAAAGTCGCGTAGGGTGCCCAATTGCTAGAAACAACCATGCAGCTATGGAAGAAGGTCCGACGTGACCCGATCCTGCGAGGCATCAACCAGGACCTGTGGCAGAAAGAAGAAGAGTTCGAGATGTTAGAAGCAACCCTGCCCACTCTAGTTCATGCTCAGCGTTTGACACAGCTAGACACCAGTCATGCCCTCCAAGCTGATATTGATGAAATTTGGCAAAAGAAGAAGGCCATCAGCGACTGACTAAATCCATGGGCTACTGAGGCCCTCAATATTTCACAAGATGTTGATGTTGCAGTTAAGCAGCTGAACCAGACTCTGGACAGGGTCACCGCCACGACGGAAGGCCTAATTTCTGAAAATTTGGTCGACATCGCACAGAATTCCGCTGCTTAGAGTGAAGTCATGCTGCCTCCATTAGCTGAGGTGATCAAATTGTTGCAGGCATAGGTGGAGACCCCACCATCATAGTGACTTGGGATGAGCTAGAAGATTGTGTTGGGGGACTGTTGGAACAGGGTCCCATAAAGCTTCACATTATGTCCATGTGTTGTATAAATTTTGTATATTTTGGTCTTAATTAGTCTAATACAGGGGTTTTGGGGTGGGTCAAAGCCCCTAATGCATTGTAACGGGTCAAGGGTAGACCAAGATTCTGTAAACCACAGTTTGTGGACCATTGGATGCGTAGGCTAAATCGGTATAAATAAATGAGCCTTTTTGAGTCTTAGGTAGGAAAGAATAGAGATTTATGATAGTTACGAATTGTTAGATTTGTTTGGGTTGCTAGGGTAAGGACTCCTGCTGGCTGTGTGCGCGGAGATCCTTAGTCTTGTTGTGTGGACCTTGCTGGCTGTGTGCGCAGAGATCCTTAGTCCTGTTGTGTGGACCTTGCTGGCTTTGTGCATAGGCTATTTTGGATTGTATTGGATTTTGGATGCTAATATATGCGAATCTGGTTAGAGTATCTCTGCATTATCTAAGTTTATGTATTACTGTTGATGCGAACTGTTGGATTTGTTACACTTACTGTTGGTTATCCGTTGTTGCTACGGATCTGCCTTTGTTATAATATGGAGTATTCTTGTGATCTATTATTCATGCGTTTATGATATTACATGTGATATTGCTTATGCGAAGGTGCTGATTAGATCTATGACTGATAGTAGCTATGTTAACTATGGACCATACTGATTATCAAACCTGCGAATAGATATGTTTATAGCTGCGAGAGTATCCTTGTTCCTATTATATGAATCTATGATCTGTTGATTACTGCGATTATAGTTGCTGTATTGATAGATTGGCATTACACACGTGGATGTGAAGGTAATTAGTAGATATGAGCTCTACGATATAAGTCTATAACTAGATCTGTTAAATGTGAAGCTGATAAGCTGGGAACACAGCTCTGCTTGACTTTCCTGCTGTCTCTCAGGGTGCGGAAACCTCGTTCCAGCACCCTCCCATACTGCTTCGGGTGAGACTTTGGCCTACACAAGTAGGTCACTGCCAAAAGGGCTAGTAGTATAGGGGTTTGTTGGCAAACCTTAACCTCTGAACCTGGGTCAGGACCCCTTGAGCCAACAGACAATCTTTGGCACAATGCATCATTGGATCATTGTTGGGCATCATATATTTTCATATTGGGACAATCTTTGGCACAATGTGTCATTGGATCATGGTTGAACATCATATATTTTCATATTGGGACAATATTTGGCACAATGCGGCATTGGATCATGGTTGAGCATCATATTGTTTCATATCGAGACAACATTTGTCACAATGCAATGTTGGGCCATGGTTGATTTTTACATTAAGAAAATATTTGTCACAATGTGACGTTGGAGCATGGTTGATTTTCATATTGAGAAAATCTTTTTCACAATCTGGCGTTGGACCATCGTCAACCAAGATTATAAACCCAAGGATTAATATTAAAAACAAAGATTCATATTATAAACCCAAGGGATTAATATACCCAGGGGATTAATAGTAAAACCCCATGGGAATAATATTAAACCCAAGATATGTTAACCCTAAGATAAATATTATAAACCCTAAAATAAACATGGTTGACCATGGTTTATGATGCTTTATTTTCATATTTAGACAATCATTGGCACAATGCAACACTGGACGATGGTTGGTCATAGTTGACCATGATAATTTTCATATGGAGACTTTGTCACAATGTGACATTCGATTTGGTTGATTTTGATATTGAAAAAATCTTTGCCACAATGTGACATTCGACCATGGTTGATTTTCATATTGAGAATTTTTTTGTCTCAATGTGACGTTGCACCATGGTCAACCAAGATTATAAACCCAAGGATTTATATTCAACCCAAAGCCTAGTATTATAAACCCAAGGGATTAATAATAAAAACCCAAGGCATTATAAACACAAGAGAATAATATTAAACCCAAGGAATTAATATTATAAATCCAAGGTATGTAACCCATAAGATAAATATTATAAACCAAGCTATATACACCCTATGATAAATATTATAAATACTAAAATAAATATAGTTTACCATGGTTGATTTTAATATTCATACATTATTTGTCACAGTGCTACATTGGTCCATGGTTGAGCATGATTAATTCTCATATAAAGACAACCTTTGTCATAAAATGACGTTGGACCATGGTTGACCATGGTTGATTTTCATATTCACACAATCTTTGTGACAATGTGACATTGGACCATGGTTGACCATGATTAAACCCTATGAATAATATTATACTCTTGGAATATGAACCCTTAAATTACTAAACCAAAAGGAATAATATTAAACCCAAGGGATTAATATTATAAACCCAAGCTTTTTAAACCCCAAGATAAATATTATAAACCCTAAAATAAACATGACTAACCATGGTTGACCTAAGATTAATATTAAACCTAAAATTAATAATATCTTCATATTATTGAACCGTAATATTAATATGAAATTTTAAGATCAAATCTTAACAATAAGATTAATAATAAACCCTAGGATATTATTAATAAACATCTAAATTTATTAAAACAAAAATTATTATTTCTTGATTCAATTTAAAATGAGACATAGTATGCTTCAAATATTAAAATAAACATTGCTATTAATTAAAATTAAATTAATTAATCAATTATTTAGTTAGCTTATAGGTTATATTCAACCCAAAGCCTAGTATTATAAACCCAAGGGATTAATAATAAAAACCCAAGGCATTATAAACACAAGAGAATAATATTAAACCCAAGGAATTAATATTATAAATCCAAGGTATGTAACCCATAAGATAAATATTATAAACCAAGCTATATACACCCTATGATAAATATTATAAATACTAAAATAAATATAGTTTACCATGGTTGATTTTAATATTCATACATTATTTGTCACAGTGCTACATTGGTCCATGGTTGAGCATGATTAATTCTCATATAAAGACAACCTTTGTCATAAAATGACGTTGGACCATGGTTGACCATGGTTGATTTTCATATTCACACAATCTTTGTGACAATGTGACATTGGACCATGGTTGACCATGATTAAACCCTATGAATAATATTATACTCTTGGAATATGAACCCTTAAATTACTAAACCAAAAGGAATAATATTAAACCCAAGGGATTAATATTATAAACCCAAGCTTTTTAAACCCCAAGATAAATATTATAAACCCTAAAATAAACATGACTAACCATGGTTGACCTAAGATTAATATTAAACCTAAAATTAATAATATCTTCATATTATTGAACCGTAATATTAATATGAAATTTTAAGATCAAATCTTAACAATAAGATTAATAATAAACCCTAGGATATTATTAATAAACATCTAAATTTATTAAAACAAAAATTATTATTTCTTGATTCAATTTAAAATGAGACATAGTATGCTTCAAATATTAAAATAAACATTGCTATTAATTAAAATTAAATTAATTAATCAATTATTTAGTTAAATTGATGATGATGGTTACTGTTCGTTAAAACCAATGCAGTCTATCAAACCTTAAGAGAGGAGAAAGAATCTAAGTTTATTTTTCAAAATCTTGTTTCTATGGTCAAAGAGAAGGGAAATAAGTGCTCCAAGATCGCTATAGGTGGGTTGGATTAATAGATCGAGAAGATTGAAAGTGTGACAGATGGTAGGGAAATGAGAGTGAATGTGAGTTAGAGTCGAAAAAGTCTAAAAGGAAGTTCTTTTCATCTTCCACATTGTTATAATCGCAGATCTGACAAATTCTATTGTTCCAAGGGATCTTGGGAATAGACCATTGCCCGGTCTCACTCCGAAGCTTATGGGAATTAATTCTTATCTTAGCGATGTTCATTTTTTTCTTACTACTCGACAAAACAGAGAGATAAGTCTAATTATCAAGGGTGGAGTTCATCACTTTCTTATAGTATCTTAGCTTCCTTTTAACCTCCATCTCCTGATCCTCCCACAACTTGTCCTTAAACTTGGAGTTAATGATAGTTTTGATATAATCTTTGCTTCCCATACTAAGCGCCTCGTTAATTTCCAATGGTTGAGATAGGACTGGGCATCCTTATGCCACCCACGCTCAATGTAAAGGTGAGGGTTTTGACTACAGTTAGACGCAATTTTAGTGAGACTTTTTGATTCCATGTTTTCAAGCTTCTTATTATACATGAGATATCTAAACATAGTCGTCCTTTCAATGGGGGAAAAATTAGATTCGATCAAGAGGATAGGATAGGGAGTATTTCCCTTGATCTTAAGGTTGTAGGTTATGAATTTATTTTGAATAATCTCAATCTTCCTCCATGACTCTTTAGATATACTGCAACCCCAAACTTCACATTCTTATAAGACAACATGGGTGACAAGGTTCTCAAAGAGGAACCTCTTTTTACTCCAAATGTAATGATCGATTGAGTTACAATTGTTTTAAATCTCACAATAAGCTTTCGAGCCCCCAATAATCATTTTCTAGATGCTAGAATTCCAATTGAGATGATGAGGGAACTCAATGCCCAAATACTTATAAGAAGAAACTTGCACTAAGCATTGGTTATTATACAAGAAACTACCATGGGTGATCTTTTTTGATTTAATGATCATGACTTTAGTCTTGTTGGTACTAAGTGTCATACCCATCTTGGAGCAGTAGCCAAGAAGAATCTGGGGCTGCTTGTCAAGGTCATCATCGATTTTTGCAAGAAGAACAATATCATCGTCATAGAGGAGAAGAGTAATGAGAACACCAACAAGCTCGGTGCCCTTGCACCCTTCAGATTCCAGACACTCCTCTAACTTATCGATGTATATGCCAAAATTAATTAATTAATTAAATTGAATTATTTACTATTAATTAATATTAATATAAAAATTAAAATTAAAATTAAAAATTAAAATAAAATATTAATATTAATATTAATTACTATTAAAACTAAAATATTAAAATTAAACTAGTATTAAGGGTTCTGCATTGCACGATTTATAAAGAAATATAAATTTTATTTTGATCAAATAAGATATTAATAAACAATATTAAGCAAATACTTAAAAGAACAAAGGTTGTACTCGACTAGAGGTCAGACCTACCTTTTCCGTGACTTTTATATCTCTGCACACTTATATTATTTATGGTTATACATATATTCATCCATATTCACTTAATGTACACAGCAAATCATGAAACTGTTCTCCAAATCTCCCAACTCCTTAGATTTATGGATAGATTTTCCAATTTGTTACCAACCAAGAAACAACGCAAATTGAATTGTCTCTTCTTTGGTTTGTACGTCAAATTACGCTATTCAACATTTAAATATATACAATTCTATTTATATTAATGATTTGTGATATGATACGTAATATTTAAATATAGTAGACCTTTTCCTATTATTGAATGGTATATCTGATGAGAGAAAAGAAGGGAAATGTCGTTAATGATGTGTATAGATTAAAAATGTTAGCCGGTAAAGACGATCTCAATTTTTCCTACAATGACCGATCTCATAAATTAAATCGAAAGATATACCATACGTTACATGGACGAACTCGAAGTTTAGCTTTTATGTTGTATAAAAACATGACATATTTTATATCCTCTAAGTAGTGTTGATATATTGATATAAATTTTTCAAATATCATTATATAATTTATGTTATTCAATAATCAATTATGCTACAATTTAAATTTTATATGTTCTTCCATAATTAAATATCATTATTCAATTTATGTTATCATTATTTTACAGTAAAGAACATGAAAGAATCCAAACCATCCCATAAAATGAGAAGACTTTATAACCTTATGACAACATTTGTGTCTTCAACTACAATGTCCTTGTCCTGAAACTGAACTTAACTTCGTTAAGCCCCAGTGGACAGATTCAAATATCTATTCTCTCACGTGCTACAGGAGGATATGCACAAAATTAGATGTTTGTGGGTCGAGGTTTAAGGGTATATATATACTTCCACATAACCATTGACATCAAACCATTTTTAATGGACGTTTTTTGAGATGTTTGTACCACATATATCAGTAAATAAATCTTTCAATAGTTATGAGTATATACCTATTGATCGCATATCAATTCATATATTAATCGAGGAAAATGAAGATTTCAACATATCTATTCTGATATAAAACAATATTATATGTATCACAACAATGCATTTTTTCACACTTATGGCAGTCTTTTTATAAAAAAAAAAAAAGGGAAAGAAGCCAGACTAGTATCTTATATATATTAAATAAAATGGTAGAAAAAGAATCCTTATTAACTGATCGGATATTTTTAAAATATTTTAGAATAAGAAAGAAAAGAGTTCTAAAATATTTTGGAATAAGAAGGATAACAGTGAGAGTAAATATAGATTGTTATTATAAAATTGGGAGCGACTTAAGCTAGTTTTTTTCTATTTTATTTTAAAATATTATTTATATATATACTTTAAAATGATGGTTTGATTTCAATCACAACTATTAGATCCTTTTTCTAAGTGTTAGAAAACAATCAATTTTTGTAGACATTTCAAGTATATATATATATATATATATAAACTACTTAATTTATCTTGAGATTTCATTATTACACCTAATTATATAAATGATATGGTTTGAGGTTTTTTTTAGCATTCAAAGGTTTATTCAAGGAGATGTTTTGTTGCTTAATTGAGGGCATCATATACCTCATAATCTAGAAGAATATTGGTCGATATTCATACCAACTAGTTGGTATTCATATAAATTGGTTCATGTTTACGACGTAAGGCGTCATTATTTGAAAACAACTCCCCTAGCTGCCATTGTGTCCATATGTCCATATTTGAGCCATTGGATCAAATGTTAGACATTGAAATGTTTTAGGCCATTAGATCCACAAGTAAATAGTTTTATATATGTTTTTTATAATGTTAGTTTTAAGTAAATAGTTTTATATATGTTTTGGTGAGTTTTAAATTAAAATGTTGTTATTACAAACTTGTTAGAATTTACCTCAATTTTTTTTTAACCATGATATTGACTCATGGTATTGTTTTAGACCATTAGATCCAGAAGTAAATAATTTTATATATGTTTTTTATAATGTTAGTTTTAAGTATATAGTTTTATATATGTTTTGGTGACTTTTAAATTAAAATGTTGTTATTCAATTTTTTTAATAAAATTTAAATTAATAACTTAATAAAACTAGATTTTACATAAATTAGTTCAATGAATAATTTTTTTTTGTAAAATACATAAACATTAAATGCTTGGTACATCACCATTAAATTTTTATTTTAAATAAAATTTATATCATAAAATTAAACTCTGCACAAACCAATTAATTTATATCACATTGCAAAACATCAATAACATTAAAAAAATTGTTACTTCTAAGTTCAAAGTAAAAATGTGGTGTGAGAAAGATCTAGTAGCTAAAAGAAAATTAAGGTATTATAAGGAGGTCATCAACTCCACCTTAGAAGATCAAAAGTATCTCTCTGTTTTAACTAACTTAAAGAAAAAAAATTAATATAGCCAAGATTAGAATGAAATCTCATGAGCTCCATAGTGAAACAGGTTGTTGGACAGTTCCTAAAACACCATGGATGGAAAGGATCTACCATATCTCTGAGAATATGAACATTAAGAATGAAAATCACTTCCTCTTAGGGTGCCCCACGTAAAACCACATTAGAGCTCAATTTCATAATCTTTGTTGCAATACTGACCTTCCTAGCCTTTTAAGATGTCAAAATTATAGTGAGCTGGGGAGGCTTCTCTCCAAGCATTTTGAGCATAGGAATAAAATCTTAAATCAAATTAAATAACTCTTTTCTTTAGCTCCGATAAACCAAATATTTGTCTGTGGACGTTAACCATCATCACCATCATCATCATATTTAAATATTACATTTTTGTGTTACTATGCTCTCCAACAAAGTATGATAGAAATGTTGTAATGTCATGTTTAACATTTTGACTATGTCAAATTACACAAAATTAAAAATAAAAATAAATTAAATAAAATATTTACATAATGTAATGGACATTTTAACTAGGTCAAAATAAAATATAAAATATAAAATAATAAACTATAAATATAACCCATGGTATTAACCCATGGTATTCATGTGGAATTTAGTTTATTTAAAAGGGGGAATTAAGATTGGCTAAATCAATAACTTTGGATCTACCAAGAGGCAAGAGGAATCAAATGTCTTGATATGAAAACCTCTTCCACCTTTGAAAACAACTCCCTTAGGTGCCAATGTGTCCATGTTTGAGCCATTGGATCAAATGTTAGACGATTGAAATGCTTTAGGCCATTAGATCCACAAGTAAATAGTGTTATATATGTTTTTTATAATGTTAGTTTTTTCCTTTTTAATAAGTTACACTGAATTTAGGTTTTCGTGACTTTTAAGCTAAAATGTTGTTATTAAAAATTTGCTAGATTTTAACCTCAATTTTTTTAATAAAATTTAAATTAATAACTTAATAAAACTAGATTTTACATAAATTAGTTTAATGAATAAAAAAACTCTGTAAAATACATAAACATTAAATTTTTGGGTACATAAGCATTAAATTTTTATTTTCAATAAAATTTATATCATAAAATTAATCTCCACACAAACTAACTAATTTATATTACATGGATAAAAAACAATATAAAAAAGGGAAAATAACTATTTATAGATTTAAATATTACATTTTTGTGTTACTATGCTCTCCAACAAAGTATGATAGAAATAAACCTGGAAAATGTCATGAAGCTTATCTCAAGTTCCATTCATGTAGATCTAAAGTATATGGAAGAAGAAACATAGGCCAATGGAGACTTATCAAGAATATATGATTGTTTAGAAGGAAACGATGTTGACAAGGCTAGAAAGGACCAAGTAGAAGAATTAAAAATAGAAGAGGACTCTCTAGAAAATGGTTTATTTGAGGATTTTGGAATTTAGATGAGCCACATTATCTCACAAATTTAAGCAAGTGCTAAAAAAGAGACAAACGTGATATAGAGACAATTTATTTAGAAACAAGAGAAAGTTAGAATTATAGCTTGGAGATAGAGTTATGGGAAGAGAAACATTTCAATTGTAAAGAGAAGTCAGAGCTACATGAGTAGTAGTTCACTCAACATAATTCTCCACCACTTATTTTGGAAGATTTGGAGCTGAGAATGTTCCTACTACCTCATCAGTTGAAGAAGGCCCACATGAGAAAATCAAAAGAGATTCCCCATTGTTATTTTAATTTGACATTTAGACACTCTGCTCTTTTTTATCTAGTAGTCTCTTTACCTCTGCCCTTAAATTCATTGGCTGAAAAAATACTAAACAAAAGACACTTACCTATTGCAAAAAGTTCAAAAAAAAGGTATTTCTAAAGGGTCACTTGGGGAGGAGTCTATTATTTAAAAGATTAGGAAAATAATTTTCTTTCAAAAAAAAAATGTACAATCACCAGGGAAGGGAGTTATTACATGTAAAATTTGCTCCTATTCTTGTCACTACAAAATTTGATTGTTGCTTTTTATTTTATGGAAAAATAAATGACCTTTAAAAGGCACTAAAGTCTTGAATTATGATCCTTAAAGAAGTCGCTAGATTCCCTGATTATGAACTGATTTTTTCGTCTTAATTTTGGGTCTTGATGATCTTTATGATCCTTAAAGAAGTTGCTAGATTCCCTAATTATGAGCTGATTTTTTCTTGTTACTTTTGGGTCTTTATGATGTTTGTTATTATGACTGAGGTGAAAAGTTCCAAAGAAGTGGAATATTGGTTGTTCAAAGACAAATTATGAAAATATGATTGTCGATAATTTATTAATATAAATTATCTGAGGTGAGATTAATTAATCATCCCCAACGGTTAAAAAAATCCTGCATGTCTCTTATCCATAAAATTCACTATTAAGATAACTCTATGCTCTATGTTCTAATGATAGGTGAAGGTGGATTTACCATACTTAAGCTTCTTAGTAGTCTCTTATGAAGTGCAACATGTCATAGTGATAAGTTTTTATACCATTAAATAATTCTAGTTGTAAAGTCGAGTCAAAGTTCTAGGAGTAGTATCAGAGGAAGTCAACATTGCAAATGCGATAGAAGAAAATCATTTCGTGGAAGGTTGAAGTCTGCGCAACCTGGTCATAAAAACCAAGTGCATCCTTCATGGAAAACAAAAATAAACATGCAGATTTCGTCATATATAGGTCTTCAGTACTTTGGCCAAAATGTCCCATCCATTATAAAAAATCACATCTTACATGCAATTAATAACAAAGAATTTGTTCCACATCAACTACCCAAGATGGATATTTTGATTTGAGGTCCAACAAACATAATTCTCCACCCTTTATTCTCGAGGATCAGTTGGAGCTGAGAAATTTCCTACTACCTCTGCTTTCTTATATGCTATATGCTATTCTTTCCTATACTACAACCTTACATCGTTTCCTTTGCAACATGTGGTGCAATTTCTAGTTGTATCTATTTTAGTTTCATAACTGATCTTATTTTCGTATTATTCAAAGAAATGAGAAGATATCCATAGTTTATTCTAACTTTGACAATACTACTTTTCATGAAATCTCTTCCGAGATTCACACTTCAATATATTATAGACTTTTTATATCACTTGCATACTTATATTTTTCTAACTCTACTTTATCAATTTCTATATATACATAGATGATTTCATGAGATCTTTTCTAAGATTCACAATTTGAATTTTAATATATTATTGAATTTTTTTATCTCTTGGATATTAATATTTTCCTCACTTGGACATCAATTTTTGTGTATATGATTTCCTCATTATATATATAATTTTATCAAACATCATCTAACAACATAATTGATAACAAAATGGTTTGAATAATATTAAGGTCCCTAAAGAAGTACCAATAATGAAGTGAAGAAAATGTCAGAAGATCTTTGGTTTTATAGGATTCTATATATTGCAGGAATATTTAAACAACCAATCACCTCTTCGTGCACTCTGCAACTCGCGTTTTGTTACCTAAGAGATGTTGGTCTCAAGTATGACTTGTATAAAATGTTGAAGTTTACAAAAAGAAACAGTGAAATTGGCATCCAGAAACAACATCCTTGATCCTAGTGAAAATTAAGCACCTACACTAGGTGGGGCCCACACAGGTTATTTTTAGGTGGATGTCTATTTATAGATGCATGAGAAAATTCTATTTATATATGCATGTCTATTTATAGATGTATGTGCAAGTTATATTTATAGATTGCATGTCTATATATAGATACATGTCGACTGTTATTATCCGTTAATATTAGTTGGACAATAAATTGTAATCTATTCTCAATGTGGACTTGAAAATAGTTAACCAAAGTGGAAAATCAGTTAGCTAAGTGAATTTTGAGTTAAGAGGTTGGTTGGTGGGACATGCAGAGTGACTTGAGTTGTAACAGAGTTGGAAGTGCAATGGTGTATGAGTTGTGCAAGTTCTAAATTAGTTTAACTCAGTTAAGTGAGTTAAAGTCAGTTGTGCTAGTTTTAACTGCAGATACACTAGTGATAGATCAAGTGAATTAAATATTAATTAATTCACAACATTTGTATGTAATTTTTTCATGATTCCTGGTGGAATATACAATATATGATAGAGGGGTTTTGAGCAGTAAGCTTTCCCAGGAATATCTCATGTTGTGGTTTTGATATATTCTTCTTTGATTCATGTGATTGGAAATTGTGTTGTTTTTCATTTCGAAAAAGAGTTGTAGAAGTGATTCAGTATTTAAATTAAGTACATTGTTAGATCGGGTGAATCAAATATACACATGTATGTTGTATAATTTATACATGGTATGGGAGCCACGTTATAAATTTTTTACATGGTATGAGAGAAGGAATTATTTGGGCGTGCGAGTTTGCAGAGAATATTTGAAAATTTTAATGCAAAATTTTCAAAAACAAAATAGCATATTTGGATTCCATGAGAAAAAATACCCAAATTAAAAAAAAAAAAAAACGGTCGAGTCGGAGCTCAGATGAGGGAGACATCGTTGATTTAAAATTAGCTCTTTTGTTAGAAAATTTTGTGATGGCAGGACAATTACAATGTGCATGAGCCAAGAACCTACATGCACTGAGGTACAAGATGCATGCAAAGCTTTGAGGAGCAAAGCAGAGGTTAGTGAATTGGTGGTTGAGAGGGAGCCTCTCAACATGCAGCCTGAGAAGCAGTCTGAGAATATTGTGGAGTAGCCACAATGGGAGATGTAGAAGAACCTCTATAGATTTGATGTGGATGTGATTTCTACAGAGCTTCCTACCATTGGGAATTGTGATAAATTCATGCAATTGACCCTTGAGAGAGAGTTATATTTGCATGCAGGTAAGAGTGAACCTCAGTATGTGGAGAAGCCACAAGATGAGGATCATGGAGTGGGAGAAACCACTCATGTAGAGGAATTTCAAGTCAAATGGGTAGAGGGAGTGCATGCAAATATACCACCAGGTGAGAGGTGGGGCAACATGCATGAATAATCCAAAGAAGAAATTTCTGGGCATGATTCATTGAGATGGTGTGGATATCATGAATCGAACCTGGCTACGAGGAGCCCACAGTACAACAGTAGCAGGATCATTTGGATTGATGCAGTCAGACATCATGAGGACATGAAATGAAAGTGACAGTGTCGGATATTGGAGCACGAATAAAAGTTGACAACAAGTGCAGAGTGCATGGATGCAGGTGTCAGCAGCGCAGTGGTTCCTGAAGACATGTGTAGTAGCTAGTAGAAGTCAGGAGACTTTGATGACAGATGCATAATATTTATTAAGTTTTTTGGAGGCTATTCAGTTTGGGAAGTGTTGCATTCAAAGGTTGCATGTGTGAGAAACTCTAGATAAGTTTTGCATGTAAAGGTTGCATGGCACATGCATGGAGTTGCATGTCGCATGAAAATACATTCATTTCTTGTTGAGAGGGAGTGTTGAAGTTTTCAACAAGAAACAGTGAAATTGGCATCCGGAAAGAACATCCTTGATCCTAGTGAAAATTAAGCACCTACACTAGGTGGGGCCCACATAGGTTATGTTTAGGTGGATGTCTATTTATAGATGCATGAGAAAATTCTATTTATAGATGCATGTATATTTATAGATGTATGTGCAAGTTCTATTTATAGATTGAATATCTATTTATAGATGCATGTTGACTATTATTATCCCTTAATATTAGTTGGACAATAAATTGTAATCTATTCTCAATGTGGACTTGATAGTTAACTAAAGTGGAAAATCAGTTAGCTAAGTGAATTTTGAGTTAAGAGGTTGGTTGGTGGGACATGCAGAGTGACTTGAGTTGTAACAGAGTGATTCTAGTTGTAACAGAGTTGGAAGTGCAGTGGTGCATGATTTGCGCAAGTTGTAAATCAGTTTAACTTAGTTAAGTGAGTTAAATTCAGTTGTGCTAGTTGTTATTGCAGATACACTAGTGAGAGGTCAAGTGAATTAAATATTAATTAATTCACATGTAGTGATCTCACATACAACTGATGTTTTTAATATTAGCTACATGCATGTCAGATCTAGTGGAGACCCAATTGAGACAATGTGAAAGGGAAGTGCAACTATAAGTTGTGATATTAGCAGGCTACCCAGGTGTAGTTATAACACCACAAGATGCCCATGATACTCAGTGCAATTGAGGAAGGATACAATTCTTTGTGATTAAGGATCACATTCATGAGGAACTGCATGAGCAAGGCAAGCTATCTGGAGACAGTAAATTGGCTAAGGAAATTGCTAATTCTTGTATGACAGTGTGAGACAATTAGTTGATGTACTGAAAGCTCCTGTGAAAAGAGTTTTGTATGTAATTGTTTCATGATTCCTTGTGGAATATACAATATATGATAGAGGGGTTTTGAGCAATAAGATTTCCCGGGAATATCTTGCGGTGTGGTTTTGATATATTCTTCTTTGCTTCATGTGATTAGTAATTTTGTTTCTTTTAATTCTGCAAAAGAGTTGTAGAAGTGATTCAGTATTTAACTTTAGTACATTGTTAGATCGGGTGAATCCAATATAAACATGTATGTTGTATAATTTCTACATAAACTAAACTTTCATTGCCCTTTTAGTATCTAACATGCATAGAGGAAATGTATATATTGAATGAAACATAGAGGTTGACCCCGACCTCAGGTTGTATGTTGTATGCCTAGTGGTAGTGGGAAGTTAGGAGAAATTTAGCATAAGAGTTTGTTGATATGAGGAAGGTTGATTACCGACCACAAGTCACGTGAAATCTTTGGTATGTTGGGCATTGGATATAACGACATTCCCTATGTGTTTTGTGACATTGACTAACTGCCTCTCGTGGATCCTTATCTCTGGCGATGTGATCATTGACTAACACCTGTGGGTTTTGGTCTAATGGCAATCGTGATTCTGAACAAGTGGTATCAGAGCCCAAGTCGCGAGTTTCATGAGTTCGATACACATGGCTCGCGTTAGGGGGAATATTGTTGGACATTGGATATAATAAAACTCCTGGTGTGTTTCACGACATGGACTAACTGCCTCTTGTGGATCCTTATCTCTGGCGATGTGATGTGATCGTCTCCAGCAACTAACTATTAAGTTCAATTAAGTCAAATGCAACATTGGTCACCGCTAAAAGACATGGCTAATTTGCTTAGTTCAATTAAGTCAAATGCAACATTGATCAAAGCTAAAATACATGGCTAATTGTCTTAGTGTAAATATTAATTTATATGCTTATGGAAGCTCTCTCTAGTAGCGAATACAAGCTTTAGATTGTGGAGAAAAACCACTTAACTGAATGAAAAAAAAAATCACCAATAATATTTTAGATCAAATAGGCTTTCCTCCTCCAATAAATGACAACCTCGACGGGATCAAGAAACTAAGCTCGAATTCATTATCTTCCAAATCCGGTGTTGGCGATGAGGGTATTATATCATCAATTATAGGTTTTTCAGAACTAAGCTCATAATATCACACAATTTCAGTGTCATTGACATCTATGAAAGAAAAAAAATGAAAAAGAAACTCATAAATTAGATCCCCATAACCAAAAATATATAAAAGAAACAATTACTGTCATGAAGATCGATTACGACTTTACCATCTCAAGCCAAAATCTCAAGATCTCATATGAAACCTGGTAAAACTATTATGGCAAGTACAACGACTGAACTGAAATCAACAATAATTCCAATTCCCAATTTCTTACATGTAACGACTATTACTATAACATAAAAACGACATAAAAAAAATTACATTCATCTATTTAACATTAACTTAGAACCACTTTATTTACATTACATAATTCGTATGAATGTTCGCACGGTCGAATAACGTCATTTTATGCTTGTTTCATAGTAACATAACTTACAGGAAAGATTTATTTACATTCGAAAACCTCCATTTGGCTATGTAATTAATTATTTGTTTATTACGGGTGTCATACCCAGTACTGAGCGTTAAATTATTTGTACATATAATGGATTCGGTGAATCACATGGGGTTTTCAATGCATCTGAACCTCATGTAAAATCTGGTTATGGTTTAATGGCAATGTGTATGTTTTAATGTGCCCATCCTGGCATTAAAGACTTTGAGCTATGGTCTACAGCTATGCCATGATCTGGCGCACCCTCCGTCCATAACTCAAGATATCTACGGTGCTGGTGAGGATAAGGGTAGGTTAGGGTAACCACCCATACCCCTCCGTCATCCACCGACTCATTGTTGCGTTTGTCGCCGCATCAGTTTCCTCTGCAATTTCTCTGCTGTTCTTGCAAGTTTTTCCATAGAATTTCTTGTATTCTTGCTAGATATGTTCGTTACTATGGCACAGTCCAGATGCTTGGGTTTAGAACGTGTGCCGAGAACATTTCCTGAAACCCTACTAAGTTTCCTATGCATTTTTCTGAGAAGTAACTTCTCGGCCCAGCGTTTCGTGCTAGCCGCACTTCTGAGTCGGAATCCTTACAGAAGTATGATGATAGTTTCATCTTGAATCCTGCAACCATGGTTTAACAGGTAACGCAATCACTGCTCTTAGAACTCTTTTGTTTACTTAGCAAGTTCTTATACAGGCAACTCTTATAATATTTTCCCTTTTGCCCTGTTTTCGATTTTCTATTTTAACTCAATTTTCTTATACATTTGTTTTATGGGTTTGGTGGTAGGTTCACACAAATTATATGGCAAACGCTTCTTAAGGAACAAGTTTAAGTGCTTTTTCAATGGCACAGGTGACTAGATAGATATTTTCTCTACAAATATTGCTCCTACCACTCTTAATCGTAATACTTGCCTCTGCTTATTGCAGGTGAGGACTTCTTCTATTAATGGTTGGATCATCACAAGTTTGGTTTTACATTGTAATTTTAAGATTTGAGTCCTACTTTGAGGCTCAAATTAATTACCTATTTTCTTCTTGGCAAGAAATCTTGCTCTTTCTGTTCTCGTATTGGTTAACTTGAAAGCTAGGGTTTTAATCCTATATATATTTTTTAAGATAGCGCCATAGCCGGCTTGTATGTATTTATTCAGGGTTTATACTTTCTCGATGAAAATTGTTTTCGTTCTTTATTTAATTAAGAATATTTGGTATTCTCGTTGAGTAGCACATTCGGGGTTATCTTTAACGAGGTTTCACATATATTTTATTATAAAGTTATTCACTTGTTTGCCATGGATAGCAATAACTTTGATATAGACAATGTATTTCTATTACGCTCGTTCACGGAATATATATATATATATATATATATATATATATATATATATATATATATATATATAGATATATATATATATATATTATCAAGTTACGAGTTATTTCGTTAATTTGTCATTGTAATTACCGTTATCTGGTAACTTTCGTCTTAAGTATGTAATCAATGGACTGTCAATACTTATGAAAATTCTGTTTAGTAAATCTTTAAAAATGTCAACTCAAAGATTCTCCCTTCATAGGTTGTTATTTTCAACGATTTTCGATTCCTGAAAATCACAGTTTTGTTCTACATATATGTATATAACTTCTTCCTTTCCGTTTTCATTACTAGAAGTCAGCACTATAAATCCCAGTTGTTCTGAATACCCTTTTTCTGAACTACTTTTAGAAGTTATATTTGGAATTGTATCTCTGTACTCATATTCTGAGAAGTTTATATATATAGAATACAACAGATGATACAAAATACTATTCTCTCATGAAATGTACAATTACAGTTTGTCTTAATACTGTGCTTCTACTATACATTTACAGTACGACATTCAGTTCACTATATAATTAGTTTCAACACATATGTCTGGACCATAAATGTCTGTGTAATATCATAGGTAGTAACAAGACGATATACCCAGAATCTTATTTCGAAGGATCTAGGTTTACAATCCTCAGATGATTAACTAAAATCAGTAAACAACTTTCCATATAATTTATTTTCTATAGGAAAAGTTATGAAAAGAGAATTCCTATAAATACAGTGAACAATTACTTAACTGTCCTCTGAAGCTGGGACTGATTTTATGCCTCCCTTCCACGAGTGAGGCAATTACATCCTCCAACTCTCCCCCGAGCTCCAAGCATGAGCTTCATTTTTGACAGATACTCTGGAAGATACTATGGGACAATCCGGTCCAGTCTCCAATTCCAGTACTCAATAGAAAATTTGGTTTAATTCTTTGGTTAACACCAGTCCAGAATTTTCTTCAGATTCTTTTCCTCCTTCAGTTACTGAACAGAACCCCCAAACCTCACCGGGATCCTCTTTTTATCCTTAGAGGTGGGCCACTGTTTGAAATGAATTCTGTTCAACTAACTCTCATATCTTCAATTATTTTACCGTCAGTCTTTTTATTTTATGGAACTAATTCCATAATCAGTTTTTTCATTATTCAAATTAAATTTCTATTCACAATATATTTAAACATAATTACATAAATTGTTTGAAATTTATAATACATAACTTAACAATTAGTTAATGATTAAGGCAGTGGTCACAATTTCCCCCCTGGAAGTGAACACCGTCCCTGCTGTTCTCATTATGTTTCAGTAAAAGGTTCAGGATAGGCTTCTCAAACAAAAATTTCATCCTCCCAGGTAGCTTCTTCGGGGCCAAAGTGCTTCCATTGCACTTTAACCTGGGCGATGGCTCGCTTCCGGAGCATGATTTCCCTCCGATCGATTATACTGAGGGGTTCGACCAGAAATTATCCATCTGGTTCGACCTGCAAACAATGATTCATATTAGTTTGAATTATATATCTTAATATAATTTAATCAATCTACTATACATATTCTACCTGAATATTTTTCTAGTGGATTATATGTTTTGAATTGTGAATGTATCTTTTCAATAGTGACACATGAAGAACGTTGCGTACTCATATATGACTAGGCAAAGCCAATCATTAAGCCACAGGTCCTACTCATTACAATATTTGGAATGGACCGCAAAATCAGGGAGCTAACTTGGCACATGAGGTCCACCTTAATGTGCTTTTCTTTGGCTTAATTCTTACGTACACATGGTCCCCTATATCAAATTCACGATAGGTTATTTTTGTATCCACATACACCTTTTTTCTATCCTGAGCTGCCTTCAAATTCTGTTGGATCTTCTTTACTTCTGCCTCCATTTCAGCTAACATGTCGAGTCCAAGCATCAACTTTTTTCTGGGCTACTCTAATTAATAGGAGTTTGACATTGTCGCCCATACAAGGCTTCGAACGGAATCATTTTGAGTGATTCCTGATAGTCATTATTGTATGCAAATTCTACTGGGTGTAAATACTCTTCCCACTTAGTAGGCTGCTGCATTACATACATACGTAACATGTCTTCCAAAATTTGATTTACTCGCTCTGTTTGTCTGTCTGTTTGTAGATGATAAGAAGTGTTGAAGTTAATTTGAGTACCCAACCCAGTGAATAATGTTTTCCAAAATGCTGATGTAAACTTTACATCCCTGTTAGATATGACAGTCTTTGGAATTCCATGCAAACTGAAAATCTCTCACATGAATATATCTGCTATCTGCACTATCTTATAAGTGGACTATATTGGTATAAAGTGTGCAGATTTGGTTAATATATCCACCACTACCATTATATAATCATTGTGTCTTTTTGATCTTGGTAGTCCAGAAATAAAATCTAAAGATATCACTTCCCATTTCCATTCAGGTACCGGTATAGGCTGCATCAATCTAGCTGGATGTTGGTGCTCCACTTTTACTTACTAGCATTCTAAGCACTTATTCAAATATTCTGCTATATCTCTCCTCATACCAGGCCAGAAGTAATTCTTCTTTATGGCTGTTAGCATCTTCTGATAGCCAGGGTGTCCCAAATAATTACTTCGATGATATTCATTTAATATCAATTCCTTCAACTCCATTCAGTTTGGGACAAAAATTCTTTTCTTGAAAGTTAACAAATTATCATGATAAATTTCATATTCAGCTGGTTTTCCTTGTTCTTTGAGCTCCTTTACTCACTACCACATAAACTGGTATTCAGGGTCTTTATCTACTTCTGATTTTATTTGTTCCAAAAATCTACACTCAACTTGATTACAATATAATTCTTAAACACCATGCAACTTCCTGCTTAATGCATCTGCTACTCGGTTCTCCTTACCTTTCACTTGTTGCATATCAATATCAAATTTTCTCAGGAAAGCATTCCACCTTGCCTGAAGAGAGTTGAGATCAGCCTGCTGAAAGTAGCTAGTTAGGCTGTTGTGATCTGTTTTGAGCACAAATCCTTTCCTGAGTAAATAGCGCCTCCACACCCGAAGTGCATGCACCACTGCTGTCAATTCTAAGTCATAGGCTTAATATCCCTGCTCATGTTCCTTTAATTTTTGGGACTAATATGCAATCACCTTTCCCTCTTGAGACAATATTGCCCCAACTCCTTCCTTGCATGCATCTGTGCATACTACAAGCTCTTTATTACGATCAGCTACTTTTAACACCGGAGCGGTAGTTAACAATTGCTTCAGCTTTTCAAAATTGTCTTGACATTCTCTTTTCCATTTAAATACCTTTCCTTTCCTTTGTAGTGAAGTGATTGGAAAAGAAATCCTTGAGAATCCTTCAATAAATCACCAGTAATAAGCAGCAAATCCTGTAAAGGATCGTATGTCTGCCACATTTTGAGGCACTTTCCATTCCATAATTGTTCTGATCTTCTCAGGGTCTACTGAAATACCTTCAACAGAGATTACATGACCAAGGTACTGAATTTATTCCTTGAATAAATCACACTTGCTGAACTTGGCATACAGTTGGTGCTTCCTTAGCATTTCCAACACTATCTGCAGATGTTCCTTGTGTTCCTCCGCATTCTTAGAATAAAAAAAAATGTCATCAATGAAAATCAGCACAAAATTATCTAGATAGGGATGAAATATACCATGCATCAGCCTCATGAACGTTGTTGGTGCATTGGTTCATCCGAAAGGTAACACCACAAATTCGTAGTGCTCGTACCTTGTAGGAAAATTAGTTTTATGTATGTCTTCGTCTTTTATCATGATCTGATGATATCCTGATCTTAGATCTATTTTTGAAAATACCGTGGCTCCCTTTACTTGATCAAACAGATCATCAATTCACTGTAAGGGATACCTGTTCTTAACAGTTATCTTATTAACTGACGATAATCCATGCACATTCGCATGGTTCTGTCCTTCTTTTTTAAAAATAATACAGGTGCTCCCCAAGGAGATACACTTGGTTGTATATGTCCCTTATCTAATAATTCTTGTAGCTATATTTTTAACTCATTCAATTCATGTACACTCATCCGATAGGGTGCTCTTGAAATTGGCGATGCTCCCAGCATCAATTCAATTGTAAAATCTATGTCCCTTCTAGGTGGCAATCCTGGTATTTCCTCTGGAAATACATCCTTGAATTCCTGCACTATCGGTATATTTTCTAGCCTAGATGCCTTTTCTTTAGATTCTGTAAAACCCACTTGAATGGCATATAGTTGACATCCTTTCCTCATGCATTTACCCATTTGGGATGTCGTGACCGGATGCAACTGTACAGGTTTCTTTATCTCTTGAATTTCCTAGTGAGTGCCATCTTGTTTTCTGTAGTAAATAACCTTTTCCTTTCAATCTACTAGAGCCCAATGCTTTTCCAACCAATCCATTCCAAGCAGCACATCATAAGATCCCAAAGGTAAAATATTCAAATCCACAGTTAGCTGCTATTCATAAATTTTTAGTGCACAATTTGATATTTTGGCACTAACTTTCCTCTTGGATCCAGTAGCTAACTGTACCACCCAAGATTTATTATATTTCTGACTTTGTAATTTACATTTTTCTACTACTTTTGGACTTATATAGCTTAAACTTGCACCCAAATCTACCAAAATAGAAACAGGATGAGATAGAAATTTACCTTCCAGTTCAATCATTGTCGGCTGATAGTCAGCTTGTCGGTCCTCCAATAACGCATTAATTTTGGGTATGTTTCTGGCGACATCTCCCACCGTTGAGGCTTCTTGTAAATTGGTCACTGCTTCGCTCCTACCTCTCTGTGGACAATTCCAGTAGTAGTGTGCCTCCCCATAACCCCAGCATTGTAACGGTGGTTTATGGTTATGAGTTTGTTCTAGCTTACTGGATGCTTCTACAGTTTTATCTTCTGCATGCCACCTTATTCTTTGATGATTTTTACCAAACTGTTTACTGATTGAAGTTTTAGTTGTACCTTTAAAATTACTGGTTTTGTTTCGTTTAAAACCAGAACTTCCTTTATGCTCCTTCTTGGCCTGCCAGCCTTTTCCTTGTTCCACCTTGACTTTTTATTGCAGGTAGCACATTCTGGCTTTTCTGATAGCCTCATCCATCGTCTTAGGATTCATAAATTCTATACCTTCTTTCATATGAATCGGAAAATTGCTTAAAAATCTCTATAATTTAGCTTTTTTATCTCTTAGGTAGGGAACGTAACATAGTAAGGAAGTAAATTTAGTGATATACTCGTCCATAGTCATTTGTCCTAACTTCAAATCATGAAATTCTCGAGATTTCTCATCATAAAAGCGCTCTGTTCGATACTTATCCTTAAAATACTATTGGAAAGCATCCCAAGTTACGTCTTGGTCCTCTATACTATGGACGTTCTTCACTTCTTCCCACCATAAGGTGGATTTCTCTCTTAACTAGTAAATAGTTAGTCTGGCCTTAAGATTACTGTTGTATTCATACACTTGGAAATATTTATTCATATTAATCAGCCATGCTTCAACTATGTCCTCCTCTACTCCATCAAATGTGGGGCATTTTATTTTCCTAAATTCACCTTGCAGCTCTACTTTCTGCCTTTTTATTTCTTTTGGATCTGTTACATTATCAGATTCAGATTCATTATAATTCTTATTTCGGTTACTTTGCTGAGATTGACTTCTTTCTATTCTGTCCATGTCATGATCTCTAATTTTTTGTTCATTTCCTTCTTCGAATTCTCTATCGGTACTTGGCTTCTCAATTTCTTGATTCTGCTTATCAGAGAGACTTTTCATTATCCTCTCCTGCTCTTTCATAAATCTTGCATTATCATTTCGCACCCTTTCCATCTCCTCCTGTAACTTCTGCACAGTGGTTAAAAGGAGGTTGGTTTGGTGCCATTGCTCTTCTAATAGCCTACTAGTTTGTTGATGTTGTTCTAACCCCAGCTGTATCCACATTTCTGGGTTCATCTCTTGTCAGGGTTGTGGTTCCCCGGCATTCAGAGGTGGTTGCTGTAATGGTGTCCTTCTCATTTTATCCTGCTAACTCTTTCTGTTTGCATCAAGAATACACAACATAAACGTTAGTTGACCCATAGGGTCCCAGCATTACAACACTGCTCTGATACCACTTGTAACGACTATTACTATAACATAAAAACAACATAAAAAAAATTTACATTCATCTATTTAAAATTACCTTAGCACCACTTTATTTACATTACATAATTCATATGAATGTCCGCATGGTCAAATAACGTCATTTTATGCTTGTTTCATAGTAACATAACTTACAGAAAAGATTTATTTACATGCGAAAACCTCCATTTGGCTATGTAATTAATTATCTGTTTATTACGGGTGTCATACCCAGTACTGAGCGTTAAATTCTTTGTACATATAGTGGATTTAGTGAATCACATGCAGTTTTCAACGTGTCTTAACCTCGTGTATAATCTGGTTATGGTTTAATGGAAATGTGTATGTTTTAATGTGCCCATCCTAGCATTAAACACTTCGAGCTACGGTCTACAGCCGTGCCATGATCTCGCGCATCCTCCACTATCTGATCCATATCTCAAGATATCTACAGTGCTGATGTGGATAAGGGTAGGTTAGGGTAACCACCCATACCTCTCCATCTCCCACCGGCTCATTTTTGCATTTTTCGCCGCATCGGTTTCCTCTGCAATTTCTCTGTTGTTCTTGCAAGTTTTTCCATAGAATTTTTTGTATTCTTACTATATATGCTCGTTACTATGGCACAGTCTAGATGCTTGGGTTTAGAATGTGTACTGAGAACATTTCCTAAACCCTGCTAAGTTTCCTATGCATTTTTATAAGAAGTAACTTCTTGGCCCAACGTTTCATGCTAGCAGCACTTTTGAGTTGGAATCCTTACATAAGTATGATGATAGTTTCATCTTGAATCCTGCAACATGGTTTAACAGGTAACGCAATCACTGCTCTTAGAACTCTTTTGTTTACTTAGCAAGTTCTTATACAGACAGCTCTTAGCATATTTTCCCTTTTTGCCCTGATTTCGATTTGCTATTTTAACTCAGTTTTGTTATACATTTGTTTTATGGGTTTTGTGGTAGGTTCACATAGAGTTTACAACAAACGCTTCTTAAGGAACAAGTTTAAGTGCTTCTGCAATGGCACTGGTGAGTAGATAGATATTTTTTCTCTGCAAATATTGCTCCTACCTCTCTAAATCGTAATACTCGGCTCTTCTTATTGCAGGCGAGGACTTCTTCTGTTAATGGTTGGATCATCACAAGTTTGATTTTACATTGTAATTTTAAGATTTGAGTCTTACTTTGAGGCTCGAACTTACCTATTTTCTTCTTGGCAAGAGATCTTTCTCTTTCTGTTCTCGTACTGGTTAACTTGAAAGCTAGGGTTTTAATCCTATATATATTTTTTAAGATAGTGCCATAGCCGGCCTGTATGTATATATTCAAGGTTTATACTTTCTAATGAAAATCATTTTCGTTCTTTATTTAATTAAGAATATTTGGTATTCTCGTTGAGTAGCATTTAGGGTTATATCGCAAGGGTTTTTCCTGTAGCTATTACTTAATTTATTCACTTGTTCGCCATGGATAGAAATAACCTAATATAGACAGTGTATTTCTATTCTTCTCGTTCACAGAATATATATATATATATATATATATATATATATATATATATATATATATATATATATATATATATATATATATATATTATAGTTACGAGTTATTTCGTTAATTTGTCACTGTAATTCTTGAATTCAACCATTTCCTAATGTTTTGAGTTTATTCTCTGTATTGTTACATTTCGACAGTAATGCCTCTGTCATTTTTGTTTTCAAGTTTGATTACTATTATCTGGTAACTCTCAGCTTAAGTATGTAATCAATGGACTATCAATACTTATGAAAATTATGTTCAATAAATCATTAAATATGTCAACTCAAAGATTCTCCCTTCGGAGGTTTTTCTTTTCAATGGTTTTCGATTCCTAAAAATCACAGTTTTGTTCTACATATATGTATATAACTTCTTCCTTTCTGTTTTCATTACTAGAAGGCAGCACTATAAATCCCAGTTGTTTTGAATACCCTTTTTCTAAACTACTTTTAAAAGTTATATTTGGAATTGTATCTCTGTACTTGTATTCTAAGAAGTTTATATATATAGAATACAACAAATGATACAAAATACTATTCTGTCATGAAATGTACAATTATATTTTGTCTTAATACTGTGTTTCTACTATACATTTATAGTACGGCATTCAGTTCACTATATAATTAGTTTCAGCACATATGTCCAGACCATAAATGTCGGTGTAATATCATAGGCAGTAACAGGACGATCTACCCATAACCTTCTTTCGAAGGATCTAGGTTTACAGTCCTCAGATAATAAACTAAAATCAGTAAACGACTTTTCATATAATTTATTTTCTACAGGAAAAGTTATGAAAATAGAATTCCTATAAATACAGTGAAAAATTACTTATCTATCCTTTGATGCTGGGAATGATTTTATGCCTCCCTTCCATGAGTGAGGCAATTACATCCTCCAACTCTCCCCCGAACTCCAAGCCTGAGCTTCGTTTTTTACAGATATTTTGGAAGAGACTACGAGACAATCTGGTCCACCCTCCAATTCCAGTACTCAATAGAAAATTTGGTTTAATTCTCTAGTTAACACAGTCTAGAATTTTCTTCAGAGTCTTTTCCTCCTTCAGTTACCGAACAGAACCCCAAAACCTCAATGGGATCCTTTTTTTATCCTTAGCGGTGGGCAACTATTTGAACTGAATTCTGTTCAACTAACTCTCAAATCTTGAATTATTTTATCATCAGTCTTTTTACTTTATGGAACTAATTCCATAATCAGTTTTTTCATTATTCAAATTAAATTTATGTTCACAATATTGTTGAACCCTTTATTAAACTGAGAAGGGGGGGGGGGGGGGGTGACTCAATTTAAAGCAGTTATGGTCTTGTAAAACTTTCTTTTACACTTATTTACATCTTCATTTCGTGATCAAATTAATATACAATGGAACAACAATCTTAATAAGTGAGCAGCAGGTATTAAGCAGATTAAATACAGAATATCAACATATAATCATCATGCACATAGACAACAGATATAAGTGGAAACCCATAAGGGAGAAAACCACATCTTATTATTGTTGTGATGCAAAGGCAAGCTCCACTCCCTCTCACCACTGATTTTATGTAGGCTCCAACCTACAGGAGGATACAACCTCAATTCTGCAAGCTACAACTTCCAAGGAAGCTCCAAATCCCATCTATTTCCCGCATGCTAAGACCTACAGGAGGCTCCTACCTCACCTAGCTACAACTGGACAACTATCAAGCTACAACTTGATATGGAAGCACCAACTTCCTCACACTACTATAAAAACACATGCTGATTTACCTGGATATCAGCTCTATTATATTCCTTCTTCAGTACCATCCTCCACCCTTCATATCTGCCTTTTTCCTTGGATCTTCACAACTTCTTTGTCTGCTCCTTCTTCTTACTCTTTCTCACTTATTTCTTCATTCTATCAACCTCTTTATGCATATGTTGGTAACATTATTTATAGGGATCACCTCATAACTATTTTCATTCCACAGGGAATCTGAAATGAACAGGTATGACTCTTGGCCTTCCCCCTTCTCATTTTCTTGTCTACCACATTCAAAAAAATATAACAGAATGTATATATTTGTGTATTACAGTGGAGTTTTTCTTTGCCTACAGAGACTTGCCTTTGCATCACATACAATAAAAATAATTAAATCATTTACATTTATAGATACAATAATCCACTTCATTCAACAATTTTAGCTCTTGGTTCGCCATACATTTGTTTTTTTTGTTGCTGTCACTATCTTTTTAGTTTCTACTATTATAGTCTAGCTCTGCTGCATAACTGCTCATTTTGTTTGACTTGACACATTCTATTTCATTTCTAATAGTGTCATCATATCTCCTTTTTCCCGACCATGCCTCTTTTTCTCGTGCCCATATTGTTCAACCTTCACCACTCTTCTAAACATCTGGTTCTGCCTTTTTCTCTATGTCGGGTTCTTACCTGAGACTTTCTACCCGCGTTCATACTTTCCCTTTTTTTTTACGTTATAATCCTCCTTTTGCTCTCCGAAACGATTTACAAATGAAAATCCACATACTCTTGGACTTGAAATGCTTTAGGTTTCAGCTTTGATCTTTATCACGTCCACTCTCTTTATCGCACTTCAGCGTTTCAAAATTTCTTTGCTATATGGCTCCTTTTCTTTCCGATGCGATTTACAAAGGGAAATCACATACACCCAGATTTGAAATCTCTTGAATAATGGTTCTAAGCTGCATCGCATTCAGCTCCTTTATCGCACTTTGTCCTGAGCTTGTGATGAGTGATATGCGATCGGGTCCCACTTGAATTTATCACTACTTCGCATCGCAACTCACATGACTTCTAAGATTGTGCGATATCTCTCCTGAACTTTGCGATCTGTGATATGCGATGAACTTCGCATCGCCTCCATCGCATCGTATTCATCGTTCGCATCGCAAGTTCTATAAATTATGAATTCTTATCACATAAGCATCGCCAATGTGTGATATTATGTTGTGCCGCCACGTGTCCCTTCGCATCGGCACATCGCATCGCTTATATCCATCGCATCACAACTTTTCTCTTACGATCTTCACCCCTCTGATCTTGCGATTTGCAATATGCGGGCCAGGTCCACGTCATCTCTATGTCATCATACCACGTCATCGCCACATCAATGCCATGCCATCTTGCTACGTCATCTTGATTTATTTGCGATTTTTGGGGTTAGTTCCACGTCACTTGCCACGTCATCCCCACGTCATTACATCGCACTTCACATTTTCTGTGACCACTGTGTTTGAGTGATTTTTCTTCTGCCCCAATTGCGATATGCAATCGCATCGCATCACATCTCCTTTAATCTCATCTGTTTGTTTACGCTATCCCGCTCTGTGACACTGGTCCCACACCTTTTATCATTTCGCTCTTTATATACTGTTTTCTTTAAAACAAAGTATGTCAATAAAATGTATTGGCCCCACAATATGTATGGCACCGAACCTCAAAAGGCACTCGAATTATTAAATTAGATTCACGGTACTGCAGAGGCACTCCTTGGTATGGAAAGATAATCTAGCTTGTGCTACCACAGTGAATGAGAACCATCGATCTGCGGTCAACGCCCGATGGGTGGGTCAACTGTGGAGGCACCCCCTTGGTTTAACTATTGTCCTATTTGTGCCCCCGCGGTACCGGTGATCCCAGATCAACGTTTAACCACGCTCATAAGATGCATTGTTCAACTCTATGACACTGGTCCCACACCTTGTTAAGCCCTGCGCAACTTCGGGTGCGAACATCGTCGGATCTCAATTGTTGATGATCGAACGACTATCGCGTTCAATTAACCTCGATGATTTATCCCTCAAAATTCACCCAAAACTGGCAGTTTTGCACCCGTGACGTGTCACAGTCTTATTTGATCGCATTCAATTTCAATAAAACCACTTACCACTCGAAGGCTGTGCGAAAACCATCTGTTGTTTTCCAAAATTGCCTTCATTGTTCACTGTGATGCTACTCACGGTTCCACTGCGTCGTTGACTCCTAATCCCACATCTAATTTCTTTCATTACACCTCCTCCGTATACTTGTTCAAACAAACCATCGATTCATTTCACTGCACTATGACTTCTCCTTTACTCCATTGTTATACTTTCACGATATCAACCAGTCTTAAAACCCTCTTTGGCATTAATTCCACGAATGGTTTAACCTCTATATTCAATTTCTGTGGTTCTTATCCATCGTTTTCATTACAGTAAAAAACCCCAAATGGGCAGCTGCAACTCACTGATACATTAAACCCTGTGTGACATCTCTGTAACAATTCCATCTGAATCTGATCTGCTCCCTTGTCTCGGTGTTGGTCCTTTCTGCTCCTTTTCCATCAATCACAATATTAACAATAGTCTCCCCCTTTGGCATTGATGGAAATGCTCAATGCTTCCTCCAGGACTTCCTTTGCTTGCTTTTCAGAAGACCCTTTCTTCTTTTGATTGCTTTTCCTCCCCCTTTGACATTAATGGCAAAGGGTTGCACTTTTCCCAGTGCGGGTTCTATCTTTTCATAATACTCTAATCTTGAGGACCTATTCCATGCACTGATCTATTTCTCTAGCTCTTTTGTCACAAATTTTATTGACTGATCTGCCCTTGGAATGGTGATTTCTTATATGATATTGACTATCACTTGTCTTCTGCACTAATCCTGTTTCTTGTATGCAGCCCTTTTTTTTAATTTCTGATTTCTGATCATGTTAGAGAGTAACATCTGCAGACACTACCCCTAGTTTGTCTCTTATATATTCAAATGGTTCTCTAGCAAGAGGTTTTGTGAATATGTCTGCTATTTGTTCCTTGGTTGGTACATATTCCAACTTTACTAATTTCTGTGCTACTTGTTCTCTGAGGAACTGGTGCTTTATTGGGATGTGCTTTGTTTTTTAATGAAGTACATGATTTTTTGATATATTTTTTGCACTTGTATTGTCACATTTGATAGAAATAGGTTCATCAATGCTTACCTTCATGTCTTGGAGAGTTTGTTTCATCCACATTACTTGTGTGCAACATGCTGCTGTTGCTATGTATTCTTCTTCTGCTGTAGATAGAGAGATAGAAGTTTGCTTTTTGCTTAGCCATGCCACCAAAATTTTTCCCAAATAAAATGCACCTCCACTTGTGCTTTTCCTGTCATCCACACAGCTGTCCCAATCTCCATCAGTGTATGCTATCAATGTGAAGCTTTTTCCTTTTGGATACCATAGGCCATACTGTGAAGTTCCTTGTAGATATATAAATATTCTCTTGATTGCAAGTAAATGGTTTTGTTTTGGTGCTGCTTGATATCTTGCCACAAGTCCTACTGCCAACATAATGTCTGGTCTAGAAGCAGTTAGGTATAGTAGACTTCCTATCATGGATCCGTAAAGTTTTTTATCTACATCTATTGATCCATCATTAGCACATAGTTTGCATCCAGTGATCATGGGAGTTTACACAGGTTTGCAATCTTCCATTTGAAACCTTTTCAACATTTCTCTTAAGTATTTTTCTTGCGAAATGAATATTCTTTTGTTCTTTTGTTGAATTTGAAGTCGTAAATAGAAGGTGAGCTCTCCAATCATTGACATCTCAAACTCTGATTTCATTTCTTTAGCAAATCCTTTTGCTAACTCATTTTTGTTGCTTCCAAACATGATGTCATCTACATACACTACTACAACTAAGAGTTCTTTTTCATTAGCCTTTATGTACAAATTGTTGTCTGCTCCTCCTTTCTTGAACCCTAGTTTTTGCAAGTATTTGTCTAGCCTTGAATACCATGCACGAGGAGCTTGTTTCAGACCATATAAGGCTTTCTTTAATCTGCACACATAGTCATGTTTATCTGTTAATGAGAATCCTTCAGGTTGTTCCATGTAGACTTCTTCCTCTAGATCTCCATTCAGGAAGGCAGACTTCACATCCATTTGATATACCTTGAAATCATGATAGCATGCAAAGGCAAAAAACATTCTGATTGCTTCCATTCTTGCTATAGGGGCAAAGGTATCATCAAAATCAATACCTTCAATTTGTGAATATCCTTTGCATACAAGTCTGGCTTTATTTTTGATTACCTACCCTTGTTCATTCATCTTATTCTTGAATATCCATTTTGTGTCAATGACATTTTTCCTAGTGGGTCTTGGAATTAATTCCCAGGTATTGTTCTTCTCAATTTGGTCCAATTCTTCATTCATAGTAGTTACCCAGATTTTGTCTTTGTTGGCTTCTTCGAACTTCTTTGGTTCTATTTGAGATAGCATGGCTAGGTATACTTCTTCTGTCTGTTCAGTAAGTTGTCTTCTTGTCTGGACTCCCACACCCTTGTCTCCAATGATTTGATCTTCTGGATGGTTCTTTTGAGTGTGTCTTGAGGGACCTTTTGAGTTTAATTCAGTGTCTTTTGTTGTCTTTCTTAGTTCATCATTATCTTGGTTCTCATCTTCATGATCATCTGGAGGATTTCTACATCTTGTGCTTCTTGTTTTGTTTGGTATATCTTCGTCGAATCTTACGTCAATGCTTTCCACAATCTTGTGTAGTCTTTTGTTGTAGCACCTGTAACCCTTACCCTTGGATGCATATCCTAAATATATTCCTTCATCAGCTCTTGCATCAAACTTCCCCAGTTTTTCATCATTATTTTTTATGAAAAACTTGCTTCCAAATACTCTAAAGTGCTTGATTGATGTTGGTTTACCATGCCATAATTCGTAAGGAGTCTTATCACAATTTGGTCTTAGATGAGCTTTGTTGAGAATATGAACAACTGTGTGTACTGCTTATGCCCAATAGGTTTGGGGAATGTTACTTTCTTGCATCATGGATCTTGCAATCTGTTGTACTGACTTGTTTTGTCTTTCTGCCACTCCATTCTATTGAGGTGTACCTGCAATTGTAAACTATTGTTTTATCCCATGTTCATTGCATAGGTCTGCAAAATCATAGTCTATGAATTCACCTCCATTGTCTGATCTGATGCACTTTAGCTTGCATCCTGTTTGATTTTTTGCCAATGCCTTGAATATCTTGAATTTATCAAGTTCTTCAGATTTATATTTGAGAAATGCTACCCACGTCATTCTGGAAAAATCATCTATTATCAGCATGAAATAAGATTCTCCGCTTGGTGCTTTAGTTCTTGAAGGTCCACACAGGTCCATGTGTACAAGCTGAAGAGGCCGACTTGTAGATAGTATCTCTTTGGTCTTGAAATATATGCGGGTCTGCTTTCCCAGTTAGCAGGATTTACATATGGTATTTGAAAGCTTCTTTATTGCTGGCATATCTTTGACTACATTCTTCTTGATCAGACTGATGATGTGGTCAAAGTTTAGGTGTCCCAGTCTTCTATGCCATAACCATGATTCATAAAGTTTGCTTATGTGGCATGCTTCATTCTCTTCTTCCACTATATATACATTAATTTCTATTCTAACACCTTTGATCAAGGTCTTTCCTATGGTGCTTGATCTTACCTCACAATCTTGGGCTCTAAAAATGATCTCATAGCCTTTATCACACATTTGACTGACGCTTAGTAGATTGGCTTTTAGCCCATCCACAAATAGTACATCTTGAGCCTTTCCTCTTCCATTATTCACACTGACTGAGCCCTTTCCCTTGATTTTCCTTGCTTTATCATTGCTGAATGTTACATTTCCATATTTCCTTTCATCAAAGGTTACAAAATTGCTTCTATCTCTAGTCATATGCTTTGAGCATCCACTTTCCAAATACCATTGGATTTTCTGATCTTGGGCTATTAGAGCCACGTCACACTTATTCAACTTCTTTTTGCACTGTAGGCAGATATTTGTTTGGCACCTTTTTTGAGAAGACGGACTACATTCTTTGAGAGGACATTTGGAAGACATGTGTATGATTTTAGGGCATACAAGGCATTTGATTATATTTTTAAATGGATTATGTGTACGAGTGAACTCTCCATTGTTCATAAATATCCTTGGGGTTTTGAACATCAGTCTTTTTCCATATTTTCTGCACTCCATGGCTTTATGGCCGAACCCATTATAATAAAAGAATACCCATGGAAACGATTAGTGTACCTGGTGTAGGGTTGTCCTCTCCATTTTTTTGCTTGAGGTAGTCTTTTCAATTTCTGCATCTTCTTCTGGTTGAAATCGATTATCTTTGTCTAATAGTATGCAACAATATGTCCCAGTTTGTGACAGGCAAAAAAAGTGACATTTCTCATAGGAGGAAAGAATTTCCTTTGAGATATTCCAAATTTGTTCAATTGATCTTCAGGAACAATTAAGATTTTTGCAACTGCTTGCTTCTTCCTCTCATTCTTTGTCTCTTGATTTTGCTACTTGTTTTTGTTTGTTTCATCACACATCAAGTTCTTGTTTGATTCTACTTCTTTGGTTCCTTTTTGAGCTGTTTCATTATCCTTTATAGCTTTTACAAAAATGATATTCTTGTTATCTTCTACCTTGGACTTACTGGTTCTCCTTCATAACCTATCCCAGCCTTTATGAGAGGAGAACTTTGAGCATTTAGAATCATGTCCAACTATTCAGTGCTTGTCATTTGAGGAGCGTTCATTAACAATTCCCTTTGGGTGTTTTCTAGTTTCTTTCTTAGCCATACCACTTCTTCTTCCAATTTTTCTTGCTCCTGATGTTTATCTTTAATTTTCTTTAGCAGAATGCATTCCACCTCCTTAGCTTCTTCAAGTTCTACTTTCAATTGAATGAGGTTTTCTGAATTTGGTACCTCTTTTACACATTTGAGGAGAATGTATTTCTGTTTTCTACACTTGAGTTTAAGTCTGTCTATTTCCTCCAGGGCACTTGGGTGAAAATGTGAAGTTGGGAAACACTTTTTTCCCTTTTTTGACGTTGAAAATTGTAATTTTCTATGTTTTTTCAACTTCAACTCCGCTAAAATCATATTTTCAATGCAAATTACGCTTTGACATAAAAAAATATTTGTAGATAATTGTCATACCTCCATACTCATATATATATTTTTTAAATTATTGACATATAGAGGGGTAAATTTGTTTTTTACTAACTGCATATACTTGAAATTTTCAAGCAAACATAAATATTCACTTTTTGAACCCTAATTTTTTTTAGGGAAGGTTATTTATTTTTTGGAAATAAACCATATCATCATAATCTGCATATATTGCGCTAGTGCGCTGACTATTTTTCGGTAATTTTCAGATTAAATCACTATTTTATATTATTTTTTAAAATGGACGAAGACAAAAAAACGGTGATGTTTCAGTACATTTTATGAACCCTAGATTTTCTTTTCAATGTGATCGTCAATAAGAAAAATGAGAGTACCCTTTTGAAGTAGACAGGGAGAGGAAATGCAATATGATTTTTCTGAATTTTTTGGTATCGTCATTTTAAAGTTATTGAATTTTCATTCAGTGCAATTTTCCGAACAATAAAGTTCCACAGTGACACATTTTAGTAAAAAATTAATAACAAATTGAAATTTTTAATGAAACTCCACAAATCTTACATCATCAGAAACTAGATTCAGAGATGAATCTAATGGTACCTGGTCCGAAATATAACATTTTTTTTTGTAGGTGTTCCACCTCTCCAAAGTTGCAGGTTCTTGAAAACTGTAGAATTTTCTGGGTTTTTCGTTGAACAGAAACTCTCAGTCGAGATAATTTATCGGGCAAGACATTTTTTAAACTCTCGACCGAGAGTTTAAACCACCACAGGTTAAATTTAACCCTGCGACTAAACTCTCGTTTGAAAGTTGTACAAACTCTTGGCCGAGAGTTTGTGCCCGAGAGTTTACATTGGGAGAGACTCTCGGACGAGAGTTTACGTTGGGCAGAAACTCTCGTACAAGAGTTCTATATATATGTTTGTTCATACTATTCACGTGACAAGTGAGTAATAGGGAGAGTGGTAGGTATTTATTTTACAATTATTTTTCGACATTTAAATATTAACAATAGCCTTATCAGGAACCCTTATTTGCACCAAGTACCAGTTGCTTATATGAACCAAATACCCTAATATTTATTTAATTTAGTTCAGTGGTATAAAAATTTTGAAAATGCAACAAGATGATGGAGCTTAGTGAAAAGAATTCACCTTCACTAAGTGGGCCCGCAAGCTATTTTTGGCGCAAAGTCTATTTTTAGACTATGTCTATTTTTAGACATATGGATCATGGTCTATGAGTTGTAGGATGCTATTTATGGATGATTGGTCGAGTTGGTAAAAATAGATGGACCTCTAATTTTAGACATTGGGCGGTTTCTATTTTTAGACTACCGGGCTAAAAATAGAACAGTCAAATATTATTAACCCTTAATAATATTTAGACTATAAACATTATCTTATCCTCTTGGAGCACTTCAGTTTGATGCTTGGATGTGGCACATGCAGCTGACAGAAGGAAATACGCTTTTCCTAAGGGTTAGTTGAGTTATTGCATGGTTGACTTCAGTTAGAACTCATGTGGCAGAGTTTGGTGGAGTTGATGAGATAGTTGGTGGAGTTGTGTTCGGTTTAACTTAGTTGAACTAGTTGTATTTAGTCTAACTGATAAATACACTAGTGATGAGTGGTGTGAATTAATTATTAATTAATTCACTAATTATTAACTCATAAATCAACTAAAGAATACATCGTTAACTGCAATGCATGGACAGTTCAGTGGAGACCAGTGTTAGAGGTGGGTGAAAGGGTGAGTCTACTATCAGTTGTGACTATAGCTGTGCATGATATTTGCACACACATTGATTGAGATTGCCAATGAGGATTGCGCAGTACAAGCCAGTGGGATTCGAACTTGGATCTCATCATTATTCATCTTGGATTGCGCAGTAGAGGCAGGCAGACAGGTGGAAGAGATTTGAACTTGTGACTTGTTCATATCTGAGCTAGTTTGTGTGTAGCATGTGATATAGTGCTGAGAGCTGTGAGGAGATTTGTGCTATGTATTGTTACATGTTCTCTATCATTATATTATACAGATAGTTGGGGGTTTTTAGCTGTAAGCTTTCCCCATTACATACTGTGTTATAAGTGTGCTTGATTATGTTTTAATGTGCGCATGCGACTGCTTCTATTTCCGCAAATTGATGATCAATTGTAGAAGAGGTTATGTATTATGCATGAAGCTTAAATAGTGTGTAATCAGGATAATCTGAGTGAATAATTCAGCTATTATTCAAATTTCTACAAAAACTAATATTTATTTAGTACTTTTCTTTTTAATATTATAATTTGATGTATGCAAATACATTTAATATGGCATGTACATGTGATGTAGACATACATGTGGTTGATAATAATATTTTTTTTATTGTTTAATTTTAATATTAAAAATTAATATTTATTTAGTAGTTTAGTTAGTTTGTATATGTTTCATTTTAATATTAAAATTAATATCTATTTAGTAGTTTAGTTCCTTTGTATAAACTTAATTTTAATATTAAAAATTAATATTTATTTAGTAGTTTAGTTAGTTTGTATAATTTTAATACTAAAATTAATATTTATTCAGTAGTTTATTTGGTTTGTATATGTTTAATTTTAATATTTATTTAGTAGTTTAGTTGGTTTGTATATGTTTAATTTTAATATTAAAATGTATTATTTATTTAGTAGTTTAGTTGGTTTTTATAAATTTGATATATATATTAAAGATTAATATTTATTTAATAATTTAGTTGGTTTGTATAAGTTACCGCTGTTGTCATGTCATGTTTTGAATTTAAATTTTTAACAGAGACTTAAAAAAGAATTATAATGAAAATATCTCATGTTTATTTCATTTAAACCATAAGTTAGAAAATGGTGATATTCTAATATAAATTAAAAAAAGTACGAGAAGAAATAAGTGAAGGGATGGATACACACCAGCACCCTGGCACCTGTACATGATTTCGAGGGAGAAAAGATTTGGGTGTTTTTAATAAGAAAAAAACTCTCGGACGAGACTTAAAACAATCCTAGGTCAAGAGTTTCAGAACTTTCGTTTGAGAGTTTACCGGCCTTATCAGGAACCCTTATATGCACCAAGTACCGGTTTCTTATATGAACCAAATATCGTAATATTTATTTAATTTAGTTCAGTGGTATAAAACTAATATTTATTTAGTACTTTTCTTTTTAATATTATAATTTGATGTGTACAAATACATTTAATATGGCATGTACATGTGATGTAGACATACATGTGGTTGATAATAATATTTTTTTATTGTTTAATTTTAATATTAAAAATAATATTTATTTAGTAGTTTAGTTGGTTTGTATATGTTTCATTTTAATATTAAAAATAATATCTATTTAGTAGTTTAGTTCCTTTGTATAAACTTAATTTTAATATTATAGTAGTTTAGTTAGTTTGTATAATTTTAATACTAAAAATTAATATTTATTCAGTAGTTTATTTGGTTTGTATATGTTTAATTTTAATATTTATTTAGTAGTTTAGTTGGTTTGTATAAAATTAAAAATTAATATTTATTTAGTAGTTTAGTTAATTTGTATAATTTTAATATTAAAAATTAATATTTATTCAGTAGTTTAGTTGGTTTGTATATGTTTAATTTTAATATTAAAATTTATTATTTATTTAGTAGTTTAGTTGGTTTGTATAAATTTTATTTTTATATTAAAGATTAATATTTATTTAATAATTTAGTTGGTTTGTATAAGTTACCATTGTTGTCATGTTTTGAATTTAAATTTTTAATAGAGACTTAAAAAAGAATTATAATGAAAATATCTCATGTTTTTTTCATTTAAACCATAAGTTAGAAAATAGTGATATTCTAATATAAATAAAAAAAAGTACGTGAAGAAATAAGTGAAGGGATGGATACACACCAGCACCCTGGCACCTGTACATGATTTCAGGGGAGTAAATATTTGGGTGTTTTTAATAAGAACAAAACTCTCGGATGAGAGTTAAAACAATTCTAGGTCGAGAGTTTTAGAACTTTCGTTCGAGAGTTTACCCGAGAGTTTATGTAAATAAAACTCTCAGACGAGAACATACTTAACTCTCGTCCAAGAGTATTTTAACTCCAGTCAAGCTCAATCTAACTCTCGCGTGACACTTTAAAAATATCTCGGACGAGAAATTGAGTTGACTATTTTCTCGAACGAGAAATTACAAATTTCACACAAATTTTGGCCATCTACCAAAAAGTATTTCCCAACTTCGAGATTTCACCCACTTCTTAGCTCCCCCTCAAGATCTACCTCACCTTCTTCCTCATCTTCTAGAAGGAATCCTTCAGACTCTGCCTTGGCCATCAACACAAATTCAGAGGTTCCTTCTTCATTTGAGGATTCATCTGATTTTTCAGATGCAGTGTTATCTTCCTGAGCATAAAATGCTCTTCTATTGAATCTCTTCCCTTTCTGCCAGTTATTTGTTTTGGTTTTCTCTATCTCTTGAGTCCGATTCTTTGTTTTCTTGGGAAGAAACTTAGATGCATAGTGCCCAACTCTTCCACAATTAAATCATTTAAATGGAAGTTTACCTTTATACTTACCTGAGCCTCTATCCAATCTTCTGACAAATTTGGCCTCTTCTTCATTAGAGCAGGAGCATGTATCTTCTTTTTCTTCTTTTCTCTTCTCTATCTTAAAGGCTACCTCCCTCACATTTGACTTCCTCTATGGAAGTCTCATCTCATAGGTTGTTAAGTTTCCAAGTAATTGGTTCATGGTCAATGTTTCCCGATCAGTTGTTTCTTCTATGGCAGAAACCTTGGGGTTAAAACTATATGGTAAAGATCTCAATATCTTTTGTACAATTACACATTCTCTAATGGTTTCTCCTAGAGCTTTCATGTTATTTACAATTTCTGCAACCCTTAAGAAGAAGCTGGCAACATCTTCTTCTTCATTCATTTTTATATTTTCAAACAAGGCTCTATAGACTTGTAGCTTAGTAGCCTTCACCTTTTTATCTCCCTCATGGATACTTTCTAATGTATCCCATATTTCTTTGTCAGTCTTGTTGTGCATTACTTTGATAAATTCTGCCTCACGCAAACCACTTAAGAGAGCATTCATGGCTTTTGCATTAGCTACAAAATCTAGTTTGGCATCTTTCTCTGAGTCAGACTGCTTTGGGGCATATCCCAATTCCATAGCAGCCCAAACTTCTATTCCTAGAGACATTATGTACGTCCTCATTCTTATTTTCTAGAAGGAATAATCTGTACCAGTGAACAAAGGGGCTTTATTTGTTGAGCATCCTTCTAAACTAGCCATCTTGGGGACCTAGGATCTCCTTCAGTTGTTAAACTGATACAGAAGGAACCTTCTCTGATACCAGTTGTTGAACCCTTGGTTAAATTGAGAGGGGGGGGGGTGAATCAGTTTAAAGCAGTCATGGTCTTGTAAAACTTTATTTTACACTTATTTACAACTTCATTTCGTGATCAACTTAATATACAATGGAACAAAAATATTAATAAGTGAGTAGTAGGTATTAAGCAGATTAAATACAAAATATCAACATATAATCATCATGCACATAGACAACAGATATAAGTGGAAACCCATAAGGGAGAAAACCACATCTTATTATTGTTGCAATGCAAAGGCAAGCTCCAAATCCCTCTCACCACTGATTTTCTATAGTCTCCAACCTATAGGAGGCTACTACCTCAATTCTGCAAGCTACAACTTGCAAGGAAGATCCAACTCCCATCAATTTCCTGCAGGCTACAACCTACAGGAGGCTCCTACCTCAGCTCGCTACAACTGGACATCTATCAAGCTACAACTTGATATGGAAGCACCAACTTCCTCACACTACTATGAAAACACATGCCGATTTACCTAGATATCAGCTCTGTTATATTCCTTCTTCACTGCTGCCCTCCACCCTTCATATCTGCCTTTTTCCTTGGATCTTCACAGCTTCTCTATCTGCTCCTTCTTCTTCTTACTCTTTCTCACTTCTTTATTCATTCTATCAACCTCTTTATGCATATGATGGTAACATTATTTATAGGGATCACCTCATAATTGTTTGCATTCCACAGGGAATTTGAAATGAACAAGTATGACTCTTTGCCTTCCCCCTTCTCATTTTCTTGTCTACCACATTCATAATAATATAATAGAATGTATATATTTGTGCATTACAATGGATTTTTGATTTGCCTATGGAGACTTGCCTTTGCATCACATACAATAAAAATAAATAAATCATTTACATTTATAGATACAATAATACATTTCACTCAGCCCTTTCAGCTCTTGGTTCGCCATACATTTGTCTTTTCTGCTGCTGTCACTGTCTTTTTAGTTTATGCTGTTATAGTCTAGCTCTGTTGCATAAATGCTCATTTTTTCTGACTTGACCCTTTCTATTGTGTTTCCAATAGTGTCATCATATCTCCTTTTTCCCAATGATGCCTCTTTTTCTTGTGCCCACAGTGTTAAACCTTCATCGCTCTTCTAAACATCTAGTTATGCCTTTTTCTCTGTGTCGAGTCCTTACCCGAGAATTTATACCTGTGTTCATACTTTCCTTTTTTTTTACGTTATAATCCTCCTTTTGCTCTCCAAAACGATTTACAAAGTAAAATCCACATACTCCCAGACTTGAAATGCTTTAGGCTTCGGCTTTGAACTTTATCGCATCCACTTTCTTTATCGCACTTAGGCATTTCAAACGTTCTTTTCTATATGGCTCCTTTTCTTTCCGATGCGATTTACAAAGGGAAATCACATACACCCGGACTTGAAATCTCTTAAATAATGGTTCTAAGCTGCATCACATCTGGCTCCTTTATCGCACTTTGTCCTGAGCTTGCGATGAGCGATATGCGATCTGATCCCACTTGAATTTATCACTACTTCGCATCGCAAATCACATGCCTTCTAAGATTGTGTGATATCTCTTTTGAGCTTTTCAATCTATGATATGCGATGAAATTCGCATCGACTCCATCGCATCGCATTCATTGATCGCATCGCATGTTCTATAACTTACGAATTCTTATCACATAAGTATCGCCGATGTGCGATATTGCGTTGTGTTGCCACGTGTCCCTTTGCATCGGCACATCACATCGCTTCTATCCATTGCATCGCAACTTTGCTCTTACTATCTTCACCCCTCCGATCTTGCGATTTGCGATATGCAGGCCAGGTCCACGTCATCTCCATGTCATCATGCCATGTCACCTTGCCACGTCATCACCACGTCACTGCCATGTCATCTTGCTACGTCATCTTGATTTATTTGCGATTTGTGGGGTCAGGTCCACATCAGCTGCCATGTCACTTGCCACATCTTCCCCACGTCATTACATCGCACTTCACGTTTTCTGTGACCACTGTGTTTGTGCGATTTTTCTCCTGCCTTAATTGCGATATGCGATCGCATCCATTGAATCGCATCTCCTTTAATCTCATCTGTTTGTTTATGTTGTCCCACTCTGTGACACTGGCCCCACACCTTTTATCATTCTGCTCTTTATATACTGTTTTCTTTAAAACAAAGTATGTCAACAAAATGTATTGGCCCCACAATATGTATGGCACCAGACCTCAAAAGGTGCTTGAATTATTAAATTAGATTCACGGTACTGCGGAGGCACTCCTCGATACAGAAAGATCATCTAGCTTTTGCTAGCGCAGTGAATGACAACTGTCGATCTACGATCAACGCCCGATGAGCGGGTCAACTGTTGAGGCACCCCCTTGGTTTAACTATCAGGCTATTTGTGCCCCCGCAGTACCATTGATCCCAGATCAACGTTTAACCATGCTCATATGATGCATTGTTCAACTCTGTGACACCGGTCCCACCCTTTGTTAACCCTTACGCAACTTTGGGTGCGAACACCATCGGATCTCAATTGTTGATGATCGAATGGCTATCGCATTCAATTAACCCTGACAACTTATAGCTCAAAATTCACGCGAAACTAGCGGTTTCACGTCTGTGACGTGTCACAGTCTTATTTGATTGCATTCAATTTCAATAAAACCACTTACCACTCGAAGGCTGCACGAAAGCCATCTGTTGTTTTCCAAAACCACCTTCACTGTTCACTATGATGCTACTCATTGTTCCGCTGCGCCGTTGACTCCTAATTCCATATCTAATTTCTTTCATTACACCTCCTCTGTATACTTGTTCAAAAAAACCATCGATTCATTTCACTGCACTATGACTTCTCCTTTACTCCATCGTTCTTCTTTCACGATATCAACCAGTGTTCAAACCTTCTCTGGCATTCATTCCACACATGGTTTAACCTCTATATTCAATTTCTGTGGTTCTTATCCATCGTTTTCATTATAGTAAAAAACCCCAAATGGGCAGCCACAACTCACTGATACATTAAACCCTGTGTGACATATCTGTAACAATTCCATCTAAATCTGATTTTCTCCCTTGTCTTGGTGCTGCTCCTTTGTGCGCCTTTGCCATCAATGACAATATTTCCAACAAATATATTTAAACATAATTACAGAAATTGTTTGAAATTTCTAATACATAACTTAACAATTAGTTAATGATTAAGGCAGTGGTCACATTACATCAATTGAATGACTACAATATGCCCTATTTTTTCTTTCTTGGGCACATGTTAATTATTCACCACAAATCCAAAAACAAAACACATAGATTAGAGAACACACTCATCATTCACCTCAAACCCAAAAACAAAAGTTAAGAAACAAAATGGAATACACAGCCTACAGTGAATTTCATGGGAAAAATAATGCTAAAAATGTTTGTAATAAATACCTTTAGCCAGTAACCCTTTCAACACTTTCTCACTCCATTATTGCAGCTCTAATGGACGCACCGACTCAGGCTAAAGGACACACTCTAAATGATAGTCCATTTTATGTCGATTAAAATGAAGCCCTGGTTCCAGGTCGAATGTTATGGATTGATCAAAGTAGCGAAGTACAGAAACAAAAAGACCGAATGGACAAAATATTTAACTTTCTTTATTAAATTTCTTGATAGATTGAATCCAAGTGGCTACATGAAAATACATTAACTAAAAATTATTCTTTTGATTTTTCACTGCCACTTTGTCATAGCTCTTTGCATTGCTTCTCATCGCAGTCGTTGATAAAGCTATTAGAAGAAGAATATTTTAACAACAATCGATCCTGGCCCTTGATAAAAAATGAAGTTCCTACGATCAAATATGGGTTGAAATATATATGGCTATCGAAAAATTATTTTTTAAACTTGGCAAAGTATAACAAATTGAAATCCAATTCATAATCTTTTAAAGGCAATACATTTCTAAAATTTTGTTGGAGTAATCATTGCACTTCTATGGAATCCATAATTTTCACTCTCAAGATCCTAGTTACAAGTTTGAAAGTTTACTGATAGTATGAATATGAGAAAACAAACTAATCCTCTAATTTTTATGACAAAGTAATGTTAATCTAATCAGCTAGTAACTTGTCAACAAATATCTAGTTTCAAGAACATAAATAATAGATATAAAAAGTGAAAAAGAGGAGCATACATTGTTGTAACATGTATATCTACATGTGATATTGTAATAAACTTAAACAATATAGAATGAAAATTTCATAACTATCATTCCTCCAATAATATTAATATCTGAAAGGATCAAGAACTAAGTAAGCTATTGCAATGCAAACAAGCGATTAAGTCCATTGTATAAATCACAGACTGCATCAATGTATACACACATAAAATAATATGAAAATGAAAAAGGAAACTGAAAATACGATCTTCAAACTCCATATCAAAAGGTTATAAAACTATTATTGATCGTTTGTGCAACAAGTGAAATCATACCATCCCCAACCATAAGTATATTCTTTCCATAAAATTTGTCCCTCCAGCCCCCTCTCGATTGAAAAAAATAGGGGTTTTATACAAAGATTTGAATAACCATTTTAATAATTGTCCAAATAAGAAATGAAAATTGAACTTATTTTTAAAACTCTATTATGTTTCAAAAAATCATGGAAGAATTTGCATCTCTAGGCTTTAAAAAAAAACTTCATAATCTTTTCCTTAATTTTAATTCTCCCTTTAATTATTAGTTCAAATATTTAATTTCTTTGTAATTAGCTTTTTGCATCAAACAAACCAAATTTAGCCCATAAATGATTGAATTCAAGTCACAAACAAAATATTGTAAACAAATTTCTTACCTCACTTTTTAAATGAATTTCAAGAATGACTAATGGTAAAATAATCCAAATAAATATATCATTTGCAAGATACCTTCGTAACTATTAAATTTTTTTATTCATTCCATCCCATGGTAAATCCTAGTTAATCTATTTGGAACGTAAGAAAAACTCTCAATTAGAAATTCATCCAATTATTCATTTGATTTAACTTGTCCCAATAAACCACAGTGAGTAAGTCTTATCTATTAAGATATGAAATATTTTTACATAGTGAAATTTATTTCGAATAAAACCCCAAGCAAAGAAATCAACGATATTGAAAAAACCCTAAATCTTGCCCCCAACAAATAATAATAATATGATGCACATATATTTAATTTCTTCTCAATTAGCTTGTTGTCAATAAAAGATTGTAAATCTTCCCAACCTTTAAGAATAAAAACCTTCGAATATGTTTTGCACATACAAATCCATGACAGTAAAAATAAAACATCAACGAAGTCATATGAATCTTTCGTGAAATTAAATAGATTTTAGAAGCCAGAAGCTTTAAAAGTTCTAGCATAGTTGTGGGAATAAAGAACCTAGGGATTAATGCCATTTTAAATAGACGCTTCTCATTTTACATGGCATAAGGAATAGGAGATGGCATATTAAGCTCTTATTCACCCGATGGAATCCCATCCATTGATATAGTTTTGACGATGGGCTAACATTCATATAAGGTGGGAAGATAAAGGTGTGTTAAACTTCGTAGGAATGTGTGGGGACATTTTTCGGTGCAATTACTTCATTTAATAAAATATGGTATGGTAAATGTTTTGGCCTTCATCTCAACTGGTTTTATTTATTAATAAGTCATTCCAAATGTTTGTCGAATAGTTGTTATAATAGTTTTAAATATTCCTTGTCTGATGATATTTAGTGCATGTGAATAACAAAGTGAGAGTTTTTTTTGTGTTTAATAGTAATTTTTTTTATTAGCAGTATTCATTTATATATGTCATAAAAAATTAAATAGATGATTTAGAAGCTTTGTGTTATATTTAAACCTTATGACATTTAGATATGAAAGTGGAGACACGATTCAAAAAGTAAATCACAAGTAAGATTACACATGGTAGAAAACTTTGACCTTTAATGAAACCATATTTTATACCATTTATTAATTTTGGACATTGTTTTCTTTTTTCTTTTTTGACCTTTTCATATTTTATACCATTTATTAATTTTGGACATTGTTTTCTTTTTTCTTTTTTGACCTTTTTTCTTTTTTTTTGGTTGTCTATGAATTCTTTAATTAGGAATACAAATGATTTAAACTTAATATTTTAATATTAAGTTAATATTTTGAATTCTTAGTTAATATTTTAATTGTTTTGTTTTAAACTTACATATGATTTAAAAAAATAAAATTGTAATAAGGTATTACATATGCATATTTGTAATGTGACATTTCTTTAACATCATTTAGCTATAAACCTTATTTTGTTTTGCTTTAGTTCTTTTTGTTGATTTGTCTTTTTTATTTTAAAGAGCAATTTTTTATCATGAGAATAAAAGAGAGAGTCATAAGGTAAAACCAATAGAAGGATCCAATACTTAATTGGGGTCAAATTGATGACAACATTTGGCTCCAACTCGAGATGATGCTCCCATGTGGAGGATCAAGAACGTAGACTAGAAGCCTTCATATGGGCATGGGGTCGAAAAAGGAAAATGAAGAGAAAAAAGTAATAAAAGGAAAATATTTTCATCTTAAAGGATTAGTCAATCAATATCAAGAAAGAAACATGAACAAATGTGAGGTCCTAGTACACATATATTAAAAATTTTAATGATTATTCACATGTGTAAAAGACATTTGTTTGTATAGTAAGTGTATTGGGGTAGATATGATAATGATTAAGGGAATATTATCATAAATTATAAATATCACACTTCATAATTGCATTCAATGCCACAACAATTAATACCTACTTATAGTTCATGATCATGGAATGGCACAAATCATAGTACTAATAAAGATTCACAAGAATGAATTTCATTTTGGAATAAGGTTGAAACTATAGAGATTAGTTGTGAGGGACTTGGTTCCCTTTTTGTCACATGACATGAGTTCCCAGAATCGGATGTCACTTTATTTCCAGCGACCATCCATAGCCTCAACATATTCATCAACTATCCTAAGGTACAAAACTTTATGTATTCTTGTTTTCTCTTCGTGTTAGAGGCCCTTCTTTCAAAATATTTACAAAAAATAACATCCATAGGATGGGAGGATGACGCATTGGACTTAATCCAATACCACTGACCTTTCTCCACTTCGAGAGAGCATTCATAGTGCTGGTGGAGATCTCAACATTCCCCATCAGAATTTACATCAACAGGAGTGGGAGGATTACAAACTATATTTTAATCTAATGCCACTAGCCTTGCTCCACTACTAGGGAGAGTCTTTAGCCCCAACGAAGATACCAACTTGCCCCACCCAATAAAACATTGGTTCATATCTCTAGGGTATTATGGTGATAATGGAAGATCTCATGCATGGTTATAATGTGACTAGTGCTACCAAAATTTCAATTATATATATATGAAAACAAAATCTTATGGTTATAGGTCTAGCCCTTATGACTTAATGTGATCCCTTGGTATTTATGTGTAAGTAGTATGAAATAGAGATGTGGTGAAGAATATTCAATATGAAGGTGACATTACTAAGAAACTGAGATCTGAGCACTTCAAAGATTTTTACCCCTCAAACATGATTTACAAATCAATTGTTTAAATATGTGTTTAAAAATCATCTTAATATGGTTCATACTAAGGACTCATATATGTGTATTCCATTATACTATGATTGCATAAAGAGTCTTCAATATGCAAAAACTTCATATTTATTCATTATAAACCTAGGAAGAATAAAAAGTTTAATTGTGTACATGGTTTATTTATAATGTGTTTCAATGAAAGTATTTATCAAAGAAATTGAAAATCCAGTGTAACAAAAGAAATTTTTTTATCAATGACAAACTTCCTACCACTGGGCTCCATTGTTAACCAAAATTGTAATATAGGAAGCAAAGCATAAGTTTCACCAACTAACATCCCCCTAGAAGAGAGTAGATATAAAAACATCATGAGATTGATTTTCTTTTAAAAACTTGATTCATCCATTCCTCCACAAAGTCATGATATCCCATTTGAAAATTTAAATGATCAAAAATTTCAACCGTGAATTTTTTAACAGTTATTTCATTGGATGGATTCTTTTTTATTTATAAAATAATGATAGAGTTAGCCCCACAACATTCTTCAGATTCATGATTTAAAATAGATAAAGAGTATTCTTCAAAAAATTCAACATGTTTCAAATCAAAGTTTGTAGTACTATGATCCAATTACTCAGCATGTTGTGAAAGAGATTGTTAATGAAAATAATTATTGTCATTATATGATGCAATAACCTCAAAATTTTGATTGAAGGTGTCATCATTAGAAACATGAGAAACTACATTTTCCTCATTATAGGACTTACGTTTAGAAAAATGTGAATTTAAATCATGATTATCTTGTAGACTATTAGATCGATGATATTTATAATAACTAGGCAGAGATGAAAGGAAAAAATTGATATGTTTAATTTCATTTTAATTTATAAATTAATTTCCCTCATAGTTATTATAAAACAGTTGCGAAGGTGTTGATTAAATTAAGTTATCGTAGCCCTCATTCTGACAAGTATTAAAAATATCTAAATTATTTTGAAAACAAGAACTAAACTCGTGATTAGATTGTAAGCCTACTTTACGATTCAATTCATTGTCATATCGATCATAAACAACTAGGAGAGAAAATCAACATGAAAATTAGGTGAATTTGAATAAAAATATTCAAATATAAGTTCATGTAATAACTTCCCTGTTATATAAAAAAAGGTTTAAGGATATGATCAATAGGTAGAAGAATATATATGTTTATCAATTGGTGAAAAAACTCAGGAATATGTAACATAATTTCTAATTGGTATGATATAGAATCAAAAATTTCAGATGTAACCTCTCCTTTATTATTATGATTATTATCATCTTCTAAACATAAAGATAAATTAGAACCACTATTGATCAGGAGTTCATAAAATTTTCTTAAAATTCAAAGTTATAGCATTGGGTTGAAACTCAGATGGTTGCGTAGATATCATCTTCCTGATTCGAGCGTCGTGAATGGTTCGAAAAACAGATGTCGTATGAGGAAGATATCGTGTTCTCATCGAAATGCCAAACAGGTAAATTTGTGACAATTTGACCAAGTTTGTCTGGGATGCATAGTTAGCAAAAAGGGAATATTCTGAGGAATATTCCTTCCTCAAAATCAATCATAGGTTAACAAGTGTCCTTATACTTTTTTGGGTATGGTTTGGAGGGCCAATGAAAAGCTCCCACATGGCCAGCCCTAAGGCTGCCACGTGGCCCTGGAACCGCATCATAAACTTTTGTTGAGGGTCCATAGCAATCGACCTTGAGACCTCCTGTCGGGCATGCACAGGTCTTACCACCTAAAATCTGCACTATTTCTTAACCATATTGTTTGCGGTTTTTATTTAAGTTCTGTTGCAAATAGAGTTGGGGGTTGGGAACCGCCAACAATCCCAACCAGCCAGCTGTTCCACCGTATTCACATAGAAAACAACAAACAGTTGTTAGCTCTGTGTGATCTAGGGAACAACCTGCTAGCTAATGGTTCTACGTTATATTGTATCACATGGCCACGTTTAAATTTTATCTCCGCACGGTTATCGCAAAACCCGACAACCCAACTGAAGTTCCAACTGTTTCAACCATAGTTTATTGCGAGTTCTGCTAACCACCACGATGACTGTGGGTTTTGGGGATGCATGTGCCCAACCGAAACTTGTAATGCTGCGGTGGATTCGGCAGAAGTTTTGTGAGCATGCCTTAATTGGTGTAATTGCCTAATTTAACTCTAGTTAAGTGGAGTTTTCCACTTTTAGTGGAGCTTTTCTAGGTGAAACTAGGAAAAAGTGTAGGAGGCCCAATTTTTGACCATTCTGAGTGAATTAAGAGTCATTTTTGACTAATTGGAGCATTCTAGAACCATTGGTGCATATAAAATAGCTATTAAATCATTTTAACTACATGTAATAGAAAAATTTTGAGCATAATGAAAGATGGACATGCCATTGGGAGTTGGACCAGCAGATGTAGCCTAGGAGGGGTGAACTTCTTCATCGTGCCTGCTGTGTAAATTTCATGTGGTGACTTATTTCTATGTTTTACACTATTGTTCAGTGTTATTTAAGCTTGTTTTGTGCTTCTAATTCACTAAAAATCATCTACAATTCATGGTCAAAATCCTTAATCCTTATACAAACTAATGAGACAAGTATGCACATGTTTTTAAACTGAAAAGACATTTAGCACAAAAAAACTAATACATTCATTTCAGATCATATTGGTATTAGAGCTAGATTTTATTCTCTAGTTTTGTTTTGTGTAAAGAAGTTTTTAACTGTTTTCAAGTTTTAGATGCTTATAAGGCTCAAGCTCAAAAGAGGAGAAGGAAAATTGGTGGAAGCAAAAGGGTCTCAAAAAGAGCCAAAGCAAAGCATAGCAATATTGCCACAATCTCCACCACCTATTTCACCTCCTAAAGAAGCATAAACTCCATTAAGCATGCCTCATGAGGAAGGAGAAATCCATGAAGAACTTGACGATAAAGAGGAAGAAAGAGTGTTTAGGAAAGCATTCCTTGACATGACTGAGATGGTTAGAATCCTTTATCAAGAAAGGAATGAGATACTGGAAGGAGAAGGATCTAAAATTCAAAAATAAGGACAAGGATATTCAGGAGGTCACCATGATGAAGATAAGTCAAAGAAGGGAAATGGAGGCAATTGAGAGCCATCATCCTCACTGTCATCATCATCATCCTCTACATATTCTTTAGTACATCAACCACACAAGTCCAAGAACATTGATAAAAATCATTTTTTAAAACTTGATGTTAAGTTCGAATTGCCTATGTTTAATTGTGAAATCAATGCAGAAAACCTTGATAATTGGATTAGACAATTGGAGGTCTATTTGAGAATACAAAACCTTCAATATGATGATACAAAAATTCAATTAGCTTCATTGAGAATGGAAGGTGCAGCGCTTGTTTGGTGGGAAGCCAAGAAAAAGGAGGAAATCAAGAAACATGGTAAGATTATTCTTTCATGGTCAGATTTCATTACTGCTATTAAACAACATTTTTATCTACTATCTCATATGTAGAATTCCATCATGAACTGGCAGAACTTTAGGTAATTAAAGGGACAAAATGTGCAGGAATACACCCAAGAATTTAGGAGAAGAGCTCTATTATTAGGGGTGGATTTGTAGAGTCAAAGTACTTTGTTAAAGTACATAGGAGGCTTACATAGCTACCTAAAACATACTATTCTCATGTTTAACCCCACCAGTCTAGATGAAGTTTGTGTTCAGGCCACACATCTAGAAACTAGAGGGAAGAACATTTCTGAAGAGGGTAGAAAGAAACCTTTTAAGGGTAAAGCCAAGGAAAAGACCTCAAAAGGTAAAAAAAATAAGAAGAAGAAGAATGCATCTATTAATAAAGAGGGAGAAAAAATGGGTTTTAATCATTGTTCAAAAGAATTCCATGATGAAACTCATTGTTGGAAATTACATCCTCAATTGAGGCCAAAGAAACCCAATAAAAAAGGGAAACAAAAAATTGTTGCTACAACTCAACATGATTTAGGATCTGATTCAGGTGATGAATATAAAATAATAGCCATGGGATTGAAGAACATTATGGGAAAATAAATTGAAACTAAACCTAGTACCAGTACATCAAACTGTCACATAAACACTCCAAATGAAGAAGAAATAATAGAACTGTTTCATGTCAGGATCATATCCAAGCATACCAATATTGACACACTCTTTGACAGTGGGTCACAACCAAAATTAATCTTTGAATATTTTGTCAAAAAACTTAACCTTGAGACCATACCACATCCAAATCCATATCCATTGGGTTGGATTTGTAAGGATGCAAATCTACATGTTTGAAAGAAATGCATATTGAGGTTTGCAATCACAACAAGCTTTGTTGACATTGTTGAATTAGATGTGGTTCCTCTTGACATAACTGGTATTGTATTAGGGAGTCCTTACTTGTATGATAGGAAAGCGATATTATATCACCATGAGAACAAGTATCATTTATTCAAAGATGGCAAGGATTTCATTGTTAGAGCACATCACAAGAAGACAAACATTGCTTTGGTAAATGTTGGACAGGTAAAAAGGTTGGTAAATTCAGGTAAGAATTTTGTTCTTCTTATGATTAAGCCTAAAGTTGATATTAATCAGGAATATTTTGAGCGATGTGATCCTAAGTTGAAATCATATTTATATGATGTAGTTAATGGGCATCATGAGATGTTTCAAGAGCCAACAAGATTGCCTCCAAAAAGGGAAATTCATCATGAGATTCAGTTGCAACAAGATTGTCCTCTTCCAAATATCGGTATGCATCGCATGTCAATAATGGATAATGCTTAGATAAAGAGGCAAACCAAAGAGATGTTGGATAAAGGAATCATAAGGCCAAGCACCTCACAACGCGGTTCACCCATAGTCTTGATACCAAAGAAATATGGTACTTGGCGCATGTGTGTAGATTTTCAAGCTTTAAAAAAGATTATGGTAAAAAATTGTTACCCACTGCCAAGAATAGATGATTTTAATGGTCAGATGAAAGAAGAAATTTTTTTCACTAAGTTATATTTACGAAGTGGATATCATCAAGTAAGAATTCCAGAAAGTGACATGTGGAAAACTACATTCAAAACCAAACAAGGACTCTTTGAGTGGCTAGTTATGCCTTTTGTTTTATGTAATGCACTGAAAATTTTTATGCAAGTTATGGATAATGTTTTGCATCCATTCCTTGATGTCTTTGTGATTGTCTACTTAGATTATATTTTAATTTTCAGCAAAACAAGAGAAGATCATGTCTTGCATGTGAATAGAGTGCTTGATATTTTGAAGAAAGATAAATTGTTTCTTAAGATGTCAAAATGTGAGTTTGGAAAGACTTCTTTGGTCTATTTGGGAAATATTGTAGGAGGAGGAGAATTGAGGATTGATCCTTCTAAAGTGGAAGCCATTGTGAATTGGCCCACACCCAAAAAAGTTACCGAGGTAGGAATTTTCTTAGGTGCAGCTCAATATTGGAAGAAGTTTATTGCTAACTTTTCTTCCATTGCAGCTCCTATGCATGGAGTGACAAGTGTGAAGAAAGGCTTCGAATGGCGAGGCGAACAACAACAATCATTTGAAGCTTTAAAAGATAACATTAGTTCAACTCCAGTCCTTGCATTACCAAATTTGATATAGCCATTCGAGATACAAACTGATGCTAGTGATTATGCCATGGGCGCAATAATTTTGCAGCATTGTAAGCCTATTGCTTTTAATTCTGAAACTTTTAATGGTGCTATGACTAATTATCCTACATATGAAAAAGATCTATATGCGTTGGTACAAAATTTCAAGAAGTGTAAACACTACTTGATGGGTAAAGAGACTATTGTACATACCAATCACCAACCATTACAATACTTTTCGTCGCAAATTGTATTGCGACAATCAAGACATTTCAGGTGGATGGGATTTCTTCAACAATTTCACTTGGTTATAAGGTGAAAGAAAGGTATATTCAATAAATTTTCGTATATGATTTCAATACCAATCATTAGTGCTTCTACTTTACTCAAAAATGATTTTGTTGTACATGAGAGTTACACAGAACAATATGCACATGACATTGATTTTCAAGATGTGTATGATAGTTTGAGTGAAGGGAATCAAGTTGAAGAAAAATATTATCACATGCATAAAAATTTGTTGCTTCATTTGGGCAAGATATGTATTCCACAAGGAGAGAGGCTAAGTGTCATGAGAGAAGCTCATTATTCTCTTATTGTTGGACACTTTGGGGTAAGCAAAACAGTGGCACATCTACAGAGGTATTGCTATTGGCCTCGCATGATAGATAGTGTGTCATGTTTTATAAGAGAATGTTCTATGTGTGTAACAAGTAAGCCTAGTAATAGGAAGCTTGGGTTGTACACACCACTATCGATACCATCAAGGCCATGGGAGAGTGTCTCCATGGACTTTGTTGGAGGTCTACCTATGTCAAGAAAGCAACATGATTATCTTTATGTAGTTGTGGATAGATTCGGTAAAATGTGTATACATATGCCATGTAAGAAATCCATTACTACTGAAATTTATTTTCAACGTGTTTGGGTTCATTTTGGATTTCCAACCTCTATTGTTAGTGACATATATTCCAGATTCATTGGGAATTTTTGGTCAAATCTATGGAGAATGATGGACACAAAGTTGGAAAATAGTACCGCTTTTCATCCATAAACAGATGGACAAACCGGGGTGGTGAACAGAACAATTGTGCATCTATTGAGAGGATATTGCAGCAAACATCCTAATTTGTGGGATGAAAAACTGCATTACTTTCAACACGCTTACAACTGGGCAAAGAACTCTTCAACACAAACCTCACCTTTTGAAGTATGCTTTTGGTATTTTCCAAAATCGCTATTAGAATTCATCTTTGGGAAGGATGTTGCAATTGATGGCCATAGTGACATTGATAAGGCTTGAAATTTCATTGAGAGAATTTAGATTATACATCAAAAAGTTCAAGAATAACTTGAGAAAAGTCAAAGAAAATACAAAGAGAGGCATGAAAAAATTGGGTTGATCACAAGTTTCAAGAGGGAGATGAGGTATGGTTGCATATTAGCACAGAAATGATGCAAGGGGAAGGTAAAAAGCTCAAACCCATACTCTATGGTCCTTTCAAGATCATAAAGAAAGTTGGTAATAATGAATTCCAAATTGACTTTCCTTCTTATATGCAAACGTATTCATTTGTTAATGTTGAAAACATATGCTTGTGTGAGCCACCTTTGATTGATGATCAAGGAAGTGATGTCAACTACCTTCTATTGACTATTTCTCGCCAGAATTTCTAGATGAGCTCAAAGAAGATACAATTCTTGACAGGAGGACAAGAGCATCCAAGAGGGGAAGTGTTGACTAACTTCGAGTTGGGCTCAAAGGCACTAAACCAAGCAAGTAAAAATGGATGGAGGTTGGAAAGGTGAGCGATCTGTACCATCATCTACTGAACAGGTAATCAAGTCTTTTGGGGTCCAAAAGCTTCCCAATGGGGTTGATTGATTAGGAGTTCATAAATTTTGCTCAAACTTCAAAGTAACAAGATTGGGTTGAAGCTAGGATTGTTACATAGATCTCGTCTTCCTGATTCCGGTGCCGTGAATGGCTCGAAAAATCGATGTCGTATGAGGAAGATATTGTGTTTTGATCGAAATGCCAAACAGGTAAATTTAAGATAGTTTGACCAAGTTTGACTAGTATGCACAGTCAGCAAAAGGGGAATATTCTGAGGAATACTCCTTCCTCAGAACCAATCGCAGGTTTACAAGTGTTCTTGTACTTTTTGGGTATGTTTTGGAGGGCCAATGAAAAGCTGCCACATGGCTAGCCCTGAGGCCGCCACGTGGCCTTCAACCGCATCATAAAATTTTTTGAGGGTCTGCAGGAATTGACCCCGAGACCTCCCACTGGGCATGCATAGGTTTTATTGTATGATCTCTGCATTAGTTCTTAACCATATTTTTTGAGGGTTTTATTTAAGTCTTGTTAAAAATAGAGTTGGCGGTTGGGAACTGTCAGCAGTCCCAACTCGCCAGCTGCTCCACCATATTCACAAGGTGTAATATTCCCAATTAGCCCAAGCTAATGGGAATATACAATTTTGTTTCATTATATTATGGAAAGAATAAATGTGTAAAGGAGGACAATAAAAAATCCTAAAAATAGTGAATAAATCAATGCCCCATATGAACAAGGTTAAATCTGGGCTATTCTAATAAAACACCATCATGTGTGGAAGGGATTGAGTTGTTTGACTAGGTCAACCATGACCAAATCAACAGTGCTGTCTAGATGCAGCCAACCTCCTTGATGCAAAACGCAGTTTTAGATGGAGGCTACACATGTGAAAGGAGCTAAATCATTGGGATGGTTTAGGGTTTTGCAAGACTTTTATCTTATAAAAGGAAGAGGAGGAGAGCAGAAGAAGGTTGCTGATTATGTATATTTATGAATATATTGTTTGTTTAGACATATATCATTCTCTTGTTGTTTAGATAATAATAGTGTTGTTTAGCACTAGGGTGTTCCTAATCGGGAATCTCGCCTCTTCCATCGAGTAGCTCTTGGAGGATTCTTTCTGATCTTGTCCACTATCAGGAATTTTTCCAAGCTCATCTTCCAACTGCAATGTAGATCCTGTTGAGCATTTGGTTGTCCTTGTAAGTTGCAGCAATTGGAGGCTAGAACTACTGAGATCTAGGCCAATCTAGTGCCTCTTTTCAGTGGGAAAGCCTTTTATCCTCTTGAAAAGAGAGTATTAGACCTTTGGAGCTACATTTTCAGATCTTAGCATCAAGCCAAACTAGTAATAGAGCCTACAGCACAGTTTCCCTTCCAGGACTGTGTTATTTGCAAGTGTACAGTTGCAGGGTGTTTTGACACACTTTTGGAGGAGAGATCTCTAGTGTTGGGGTTCTGCCCTTCACTGTGGTGATCCATGGATTACATATCTAATCCATGTTTTGCTCAGATTTTATTTGCTTATTATTGTGTTTACTTCAAAAATTTCTGAATGTTTCTGCAGATCTACAACTTAGATCTCATATCTACTCTTTGTATGCCATGTTTTGCTCAAAACCCCAAGGGGAATTTGTAAAGGAGCTCTTCTAGTGTACAAATATGATATAGATCTAATCTTTTGTACATATATCTACCCCATATCTAAAGTGTAATATACATCTGTTGCAACTCTTTAAAATAACACTGTAAAGCCTTTTTGCAGTCAATACATGTGTTGCAACACCTCTTTTGATGGATTTCTTCATATAAGTCTTCTACTTTTCTCTTGTACATTGTATGGGCCACCTTGTAAATCTAATTTTCTTATGTACATGTAATTTTTGATCCTCCTACTCCTACTCTGCTAAACTACGTTATTTTCTTAGCAGTATTGTTTTGTACTGCTACAGTACCATTCTTGGGCATTTTCAGCCATACTAGGTGGGGGAGACTTGTTTACCTCACCTAGAAGGATTTGTTTCTGATATCCTCTTGGATTTAGGTCTTATATTGTTAAATATAAGGGATCCAAGGGCTAATTTTTATTGTTGTAGCATACATTTTTGAAAAATGCATTTTTCATACATGTATTACTGATAGTCCCAATCTAGGAATTTACAGTGGTATCTGAGCATCATCTTGGTACAGCCTGTGATTTCTTAAGAAGCCAATGTGCCTTCCACAAAATAAGAGCCTTTTACTAACAGAGAGAAGAGGTATCTAAGAAGAAGATAGAAGAAGTATGATTACCCCGAAGACATAGAAGAAAAGGGTAAAACCCCTTTATCTGGAAGATTGAAAGGAGAAGAGTTCTCTAAAACTATTTCTCAAGCTATGTATGAGATGAAAGGAGAAATGAGGAGAATGAGGGAAATACATGAAGATCCCTCAAGAATATTTTCACATCAAGGAAGCCCTAGTATTTATTACTATGTGTGTGAGCATTCAGCTACACAATCTGGTCTACAATGTTGGAGCATGCCTACTTTCTTGACAAAGGAAGGATGAAAAGGAGGAGCACCAAAGGAGGAAGATCTTGGTGAGTATATACAAGAATATGAGTCTCAATCAGAGAAATTCAAGGAGCATCTCAGTTTCCCAGATTTATATCAAATTAAAGAAGAAATATCCAGCAACTACAGTAGAAGAAGAGGGTGCATGCAACACACTTTGGGTAGATTCTCTCTACTTACTTTTGATGGATCACCTCAGAAATCAGCCAAGTATTGGGTAAGGAAGCTTGACACATATTTCTAGCTACATCAAGTGTCAGAAGAATAATCCATGAGGGTAGAAGTGTTGCATCTTCAAGGTAAGACATATGCCTAGTGGCTATTTGAGTCTTATTTTTTGAAAGGTGTAAATATCTCTTCTTATGCAAAGTTCACTAGGAGACTAGTGAAAATATTTGATTTAAGACATTCTGAAACTTCTTGGGGAAAGAAAATCAAGCCCAAGAAATCTGAATATTTGCATGAGTTGGAAGAATCCATAGAGCCAACTCCATTTATAAACATTATTGAGGGGGTTGAAGATCTGCTGCATGATTTGCCAAAGGCAAAAGCACCACTACATCAAGGTATCTCTTCTAAAGGAGAAGACATGAGGGTTCCTTCTTCAAGAAGAGATCAAGTAAAAAGGTCTATTAATGATGAGGCATTCTCCTTTAATGAGGAGAAAGGAGAGAGAAATCAGAGAAGATCCTCCAGTGTTGTGACAGCAGGAGGAGATCTATTCTCATTGGGAGATGGAGATAGCAATTACTTCTATTAGAGGGGCTCTTTCATCTTTGCAAGGAGTTCCTAAGGATCTTACATATGGAGGACATGAGAATCATGTGTCTATGCTAAGAGAAAATGAGACAGAACAAAGGAGGGATCACAAAGCTAACATAGCAGAAGATGATCCACTATTGCTAGGAGAAGAGAATGGATCAAATGCTCCAATCAAAGGCACTCTTGCACCACTAAGAGGGGTCTCCAAATTTCATGAGACTTCCACACATGAAATAGAGTTAAAATTGTGTAGTGGAAGCAGGTACATGAGGATCCCATATATTATGTATATGAGAATGGTCCCTGAAACCTCTTTATCTAGTCGAAAACCACTTGGGAGGACACCTGATTTAGATTTTGTGGGGAAGACCTCATAACTTGCTGCTCCAAAATTAGATCCAAGAGGTTTTGGAGCACTTGAAGACAAAGCAATAGTACTAGGATACTTGGGTAAGCTCGAGGAGGAGGGAAATATTCTTCCCCTATCATCATCACCCACTCTCTTTTCTGATCCTGCGCCGTGGGAGGAGAACAATGGAAGGAACAATCTTCCAACACACACCTCTGGCATAGAAGATGTCTAAGAGAGGATCAACAACATGACAGACACTTTTGTTGATGCATCATTAGCATTGTCATTGTTGAGAAATGTAGATCTGTATTGGAAATCCCAACTACTAGTGGATTATTCCAAATATCTTCACACATGTATGATACTTGATGACCAGCTGCATGAAGAGGGAATCTTAGTCCAAGGAGGAGTCATCAATCATCATGGTATAATCATTTTGTCTAGATCTTCTAAGCTCAAGCATAAGATACTACAAGGAGCATACAAAGAGTTATGTTTTAGCCACCTATATTCCATGAGGATCTACAACATCATCATGAGGAGCTTTGATTGGGAAGGCTTGAAAGAGGAACTATATGAGAATTTTCAAGAATGCATGAACTATGTGGAGTTGGGGCAGCCATGGGACTCTATGCAAGAGTCATTTCAGCCATCTCTTCCTTCTTTGGAAAGAGGAGAAATATCCATGCACAACTCCATGTGTATGAGAGGCATTGTGGGTAAAGGATCTGTTCATGTAAAGCAAGTTTTATTTTCTGATTGTCCAAGTTCTTTTACCATTTTTTTGTAGACCATGACTCCTAAAAGGAGAAATTTATCATGTAAATCTCATGGAAACTATTGGGCCATTAAAATTTCTGAATTTGGCCACCCCCTTGATGAGCAAAGGGAGATTTTTCATCATGATGGGTGCTTCCCCAAGGCACCAAACATATCTCTCACCTTCAGCATTAGTGATATGACTTGGGTAGCAAGTAAGTGGTGGGGAAACCACTTACCATGTCTTGATTTGAGGCAGGAAGGAGATGCATTGCGTTGGTATCATTTGTGGGATTATGACCCACCTCCTCATGCTCAATTTTCTGTTTGTATGTACATAGTTTTGCTTCCATACATGGATGATGTACTTGTACTTATTATGGGGATGTATGGAGTAAGGATGGGAGCCATGTATGTACCACATGGGATGGAGACTCTTTGTGTACCATATGCTACATGTTTCAGAGAGAGTTTTAGTTCAGCCATGTTTGTTTCATTTGAGTTTTTAACTCCTTATGGGATGGGTAATTTACCTCTCATAATAACATTGGAGTAACAATTCATGGAAGGTTGGTTTGGTGAATAGTCAGCTCATGGAGGAAGCTTATCACTTGATTGTGTCACCAACAGAAGAGGAAACAAGTTGCAACACTCACCTTATCAGTTGCTTGAGGACAAGAAACATTTTGAAGGGGAGGACTGTAATATTCCCAATTAGCCCAAGCTAATGGGAATATACAATTTTTTTTCATTATCTTATGGAAAGAATAAATGTGTAAAGGAGGACAATAAAAACTCCTAAAAATAGTGAATAAATCAATGCCCCATGTGAACAAGTTTAAATCTGGGCTATTCTAATAAAACACCCTCATGTGTGGAAGGGATTGAGCTATTTGACTGGGTCAACCATGAACAAATCAACAACGTTGTCTAGATGCAGTGAACCTCCTAGATGCACAACGCAATTTTAGATGGAGGCTACACATGTGAAAGGAGCTAAATCATTGGGATGGTTTAGGGTTTTGCAAGACTATTATCTTATAAAAGGAAGAGGAGGATAGCAGAAGAAGAATGTTGATTATGTATATTTCTAAATATATTGTCTGTTTAGACATATATCATTCTCTTGCTTTTTAGCTGAGAATAGTGTTTTTTAGCATTAGGGTGTTCCTGATTGGTAATCCCAACTCTTACATTGAGTAGCTATTGGAGGAGTCTTGCTGATCTTGTCCACTCTAAGGCATTTGACCAAGCTCATATTCCAACTACAACACAAATCCTGTTGAGGGTTTGGTTGTCCTTGTAAGTTGCAGCAAGTGGAGGCTAGATCTACTCAGATCTAGGCCAACCTAGTGCCTCTTTTCAATGGGAAAGCCTTCTATCCCCTTGACAAGAGAGTATTAGACCTTTAGAGCTACAATTTCAGATCTTGGCATCAGGCCAAACCAGTACTAGAGCCTACAATGTAGTTTCCCTTACAGAACTATGTTATTTTCAAGTGTACAGTTGCAGGGTGTTTTGACACACTTTTGGAGGAGAGATATGTAGTGTTGGGCTTCTTCCCTTCACTGTGGTGATCCATGGATTACATATCTAATCCATGTTCTCCTCAGATTTGATCTGCTTATTATTGTGTTTACTTCAGAAATTTCTGAATGTTACTGCAGATCTGCAACTTAGATCTCGGATCTACTCTTTGTATGTCATGTTTTTCTCAAAACCCCAATAGGAATTTGTAAAGGAGCTCTTCTAGTGTACAGATTTGATATAGATCTAATATTTTGTACACAGATCTGCCCCAGATCTGAAGTGTAATATATATCTACTGCAACTCTTTAAAATAATGTTTTCAAGCCTTTTTTCAGTCAATACATGTGCTGCAACACCTCTTTTGAGGGATTTCTTCATATAAGTCTTATATTTTTCTCTTTTACATTGTATGGGCCACCTTGTAAATCTTATTTGCTGATGTACATGTAATTTTTGAGCCTCCACATTGGCCTCTTACTCCTACTCTGCTAAACTGCGTTATTTTCTAAGAAGTATTGTTTTGTACTGCTGCAGTCCCATTCTTGGGCATTTTCAGCCATACTAGGTGTGGGAGACTTGTTTACCTCACCTAGAAAGATTTGTTTCTGATCTCCTCTTTGATTTAGGTCTTATATTTTCATATCTAAGGGATCCAAGGGCTGATTTTGATTGTTGTAGCATAAATTTCTGAAAAATGCATTTTTTAGAAATGTATTGCTGATAGTCCCAATCTGGGAATCTTATGCATGGTAAACAACAAATAGTTGTTACCTCCGCACGATATATGAAACAACATGCCAGCTAACAGTTCCGCATTATATTGTATCACATGGCCATGTTTAAATTTTATCTCTATATGGTTATCAAAAAACTCGACAGCCCAATCGGAGTTCTGACTGTTTCAACCATAGTTTATTGTGAGTTCCGCCCAACGGTTCCACTAACCACCATGATGACTGTGGGTTTTGGGGATGCATGTGCCCAACCAAAAATTTTAATGCTGCGGTCGATTCGGTGGAAGTTTGACGGGCACATTTTAATTGGCAGAATTGCCTAATTTAACTATAGTTAAGTGGAGTTCTCCACTTTTAGTGGAGCTTTTCTAGGTGAAACTGGGAAAAAGTGTAGGAGGCCAAATTTTCGACCATTTTGAGTGAATGAAGAGTCATTTTTGACTAATTGGAGAATTTTGGAGCCATTGGTGTAGAGAAAAAATCCATTAGAGAACTTTAACTACATGTAATAGCAAACTTTTGAGCATAATGAAAGATGGACATGCCATTGGGAGTTGGACCAACAGGTGTAGCCCAGGAGAGGTGAACTGCTTCATCATGCCTGCTCTATAAATTTCACATGGTGACTTATTTCTCTATTTTACACTATTGTTTAGTGTTATTTAAGCTTGATTTATGCTTCTAATTCACTAAAAATCATATAAAATTCATAGTCAAAATACTTAATCCTTATGCAAACTAATCTTGAGATTCAACAAGAAGATCCTAGTGAAAATTATGCACCTACACTAGGATGGAGCCTAAGGCTATTTTTAGGTGGAAGTATATTTTTAGAATGCATGAGAAAAATATATTTATAGATGATGTCTATTTATAGATGGTGAGAAAATTCTATTTATAGATGATGTTCTATGTTTATATGTATGTGTGAGTTTTATTTATAGATCGCATGTCTATTTATACATGCATGTCGACTATTATTATCCCTTAATAATAGTTGGACAATAAACATTAATCTATTCTCAATGAGAACTTGGAAATAGTTAGTTGAAGTGCCAGATCAGTTAGCTATAGGAAATTTGAGTTCAAAGGTTGGTTGGTGGGACATGCAAGTGGACTTAGTTGTAACTAAGTGATTCGAAGCTGTAACAGAGTTGGATGTGTAGTTATGTGAGTTGTAAAGTAGTTTAACTCACTTAAGTGAGTTAAACTCAGTTGTGCTAGTTGTAACTAAAGATGTACTAGTGAGAGATCAGTGAACTAATTATTAATTAATTCACAATCCATGGTCTCACATGCAATTGAAGATTTACTACTTTTAACTACATGCATGTCAGATCCATTGGAGACCCAGTTGAGATGTAGGTGAAAGGGATAGTTTGACTATCAATTGTAACATTAGTGGGTGCACTCATGAAAACACACACAAATTAGATGTGCCCATGAGGATTGCACAGTCAAGGAAAGAAGTATTCCATTCATTCAGGGATTGATAGCAGCTGGGATTGCATAGTGGAGGCAGACTGTCTGGAGGTAGGTTGTCTGGAGGCAGTAAATTGGCACATGAATTTTCCAATTTTCATATAATAGTGTGAGATGATTGTATATGTTGGGGTCCCATGATTTAGAAGATTGGTAGAAAAAATGCACAGGGTAACATGAAACCAGTCTTTGGAGTCCTAGGACCTAGCCTTCCAGGACTCAGAGAGGGCTCTCTCTATTGTATGCAAAGTATGTGAACTTGTCTTCTTTAGATGGTTGATTTTAGGTTAGTTGTTACGTGCAGGGTTTGTTATTTGTTTTGGTTGGGTAAGATGATCTAGAAGAATAAATGGAATGAGGAAATCTTCAAATCATTGGGCAATGGAGTCTATAAAATTCATGAAAGGTTCATCAATAGATCAGGGAGCATCACAGGGCAAATCTAACTTGGTCAATGGACCTTCAAGGTCTTTAAGGGCAATGAGATGGACATCAATTGTGAGAATAAAAGTAGGATGAAGGGAAATTAATAATCCTTTATCATGTACTTTTAACAAGAAGGGACTCAAATATCATAAGCATAAAGAGGGAATCAATAGACAGGGAAAACCATAAATTCTTTGATTTAACTTAAGCAAATAATTATTCAAGACAAACATTCCAATGAAATATAGAAGGCTAGAAACTCATTTAACTTCTAGTGATTTCACCTTCGAGGACAGAAAACATTTAAGACACACATATAACTGTAATCAAAGAAGAGGGAACGCCTAAACATCCTTGATCATAGCTATGAAGATCTCTAAAAAAAATATTTAATCAAGTACAAAGGGTATGATCAAAAAAAAACCTCTTTGGTAGACCAAAGTAATGGTACTTTAGACAGAGACTTCAAAAACAATGTTTTAGTGACATCAAATAAGCAGGGCTAGCCATAAATCATTCTTGATACCTACTGTATTAAACCACTCATGAAATAAACAAGCTTAGGGGGTCCAGAGAGCAATTAAGAACTATCTAAAATGTCCTAGTAGAGGAAAACATCAAGACAGTGAAGAAGAAACAGAACTAAGGTGCCTTTGAAAACATTTCTTAGTCTAAATCCTTTGTTCTACTGCAAAATAGAAAGATGGAAACATAATGAAACAAGAGAAACAAATAACAGAAAAGAAGTACTTCACCATAAACCAATCTCAGGGATCCTACAAGTAGACCTTCCTCCATCAAAAAACATATAAAGGCATTCAAAATCTCCAAGACATCAATTTCTTTTCAACTTCCAAAAGACTATGTATTACTTCAAAGAATCATCAAATGCCAACAAGATAATGAGTTCAAATGTAGTATTTATTTGCAAATGAGGAGGTGAGGCTAAGCTAGGGTTTGGGTGGCATTTATTACAGAGTTAATGAATTTCTTGCCTTGAAGACCATGCAAGGCCCAAGGTAGGAATGCCTGCAGATATTTCTCTGAATAATAACTCCTACCTTTAAATTCTAAGGGAATATAGGTGAAATGTTTGACTTGAAGGCCTATTCAGAACTTTACAATAACTACTTGCTAGATAGAAAATATTTTTGACTGGGTTCAATAACTATTTAATGCTTTATTGAAGGAAAAAAAGCACCACGTGGCAGAAATATCTTTGAAAGAAGTAACTGCCATAGGCTTAGTGTTGAAGATTGCAACAAGAAATAGTGAAGGAGGCATCCTGAAACATATTTCCTAACCTTAGTTGGAAAGTGATCACCTAAACTAAGTGGGGACCACACATGTGATTTTTGTCGCAAAGTCTATTTTTAGAGTATGTCTATTTTTAGACATATGGATCATGGTTTATGAGTTGCAGGATGCTATTTATGGATGATTGGTCGAGTTGGTAAAAATAGATGGACCTCTATTTTTAGACATTGGGCGGTTTCTATTTTTAGACTGCTGGGCTAAAAATAGAACAGTCAAATATTATTAACCCTTAATAATATTTAGACTATAAACATTATATTTTCCTCTTGGAGCACTTCAGTTCGAGCTACAGATGTGGCACATGCAGCTGGTAGAAGGAAATTCAAATTTCCTATGGGTTAGTTGAGCTATTGCATGGTTGACTTCAGTTAGAACTCATGTGGCAGAGTTTGGTGGAGTTGATGAGACAGTTAGTGGAGTTGTGTTCTGTTTAACTTAGTTGAAATAGTTGTATTTAGTCTAACTGGAAAATACACTAGTGATGAGTGGTGTGAATTAATTATTAATTAATTCACTAATTATTAACTCATAAATCAACTAAAGAATACATCAGTTAACTGCAATGCATGGACAGTTCAGTGGAGACCAGTGTGAGAGGTGGGTGAAAGGGTGAGTGTGGCTATCAGTTGTGACTATACTTGTGCATGAGATTTGCACACACATTGATTGAGATTTCCAATGAGGATTACGCAGTACAAGCCAAGGGGATTCGAACTTGGATCTCATTCATTCTCATCTTGGATTGCGTAGTAAAGGCAGGCAGACTTGTGGAGGATATTTGAACTTGAGACTTGTTCACTTTCCGTGCTAGTTTGTGTGTAGCATGTGAGATAGTGCTGAGAGATGTGAGAGCTTTGTGCTATGTATTGTTACATGTTCTCTATCATTATATTATACAGATAGTTGGGGGTTTTCAGCTGTAAGCTTTCCCCATTACATACTGTTTTTATGTGTGTTCGACTATTGTGTTTATGTGCGCATGCGACTGTTTCTATTTCCGCATATTGATGATCAATTGTAGAAGTGGTTATGTGTTATGCATGAAGCTTAAATAGTGTGTAACCAGGATAATCTCGGTGAATAATTCAGCAAATTATTCAAATTTCTACATGGTATCAGAGCAGAGAATTGATCATCGGGATCTATTACAGTGATTACAATTATTTTGGTAGACAGAGTCTGTAACGGGCCAGGTAGCCTCTGGATCCGTCGTTTCTCTGAAAGGTGATATATCCAATAAATTCCCCTATAGTCGATCTCTATGCTAGAAATACTTTGTTCTCACATATCCAAAAGTAGTTAAGTTTTGAGATTGGAATTCAAAATTTTGCAGCAGTGTTTTCTTGGTGTCGAATTCAAAATGTCTTATCAAGGATTGCGATTGGAGTATGCTCTTGAAGGCAGCTCGAATTATATTGCATGGAGAGATAGGATGGAGGCGTTGCTCGATGACAATGGGCTGAAGGAGTTCATAGATTTTGAAGTTCCAAAGCCTAGCGATGCAGCCTTGGTTGAGGCTTGGAAAAAGAAGACAGCAAGGTGTCGAAGGATAATGTTGGAGGGCGTGAAGGATCACATTGTATCCAGCCTGCATGGAAAAGATTCTCCATAATTGATGTGGAAAGTGTTGAAAGAATTGTTCCAAAGCAAGAGTGATGAGCTTGGGAGTGTAGGAGTTAGTGTGGATGATGAGGAACTGGTGAGCTTGGCTCTCCTTGGTCTTTCGAAGAGTTGGCATGCCTATCAGGATTCTTTCAATGGTCAGGAGAAATTGCCAAGATGGGAGCGACTTTGGTTGGATCTTGTGCAAGAGGAGATAAGGCGGAGAACCAGGGATGGATCTTCATCAAAGGCATCTGATGAACAATATTGCACTTTGGATGCCAAAGCAAGGAAGGGGAAGGGCAAGAAGAATGCTTCTCAATCCGGTGCGGATGGTAAAGAGCGTGACATGTCCAAAGTGAAGTGTTTTCACTGTCACGATCATGGACATTACGCCACAAATTGTCCACAGAAGAAGAAGAACAAGCAGGCTGCTGGAGCTGCAGTTGGTGAGGCTCTTTCCTCACAATTTGAGCTGGACTTCTCATTGATCGCATGCATGGTGTCTAGTGCATTGGGATCTGGGTGGTATTTTGATCGTGGCGCTTCCTTTCACATGACGGGAGATGTGAATCTTTTCAGCGACTTGGTGGAGAAAGATCTCCAGTTGCATGTTGAGTTGGGCAACAATGGACGATACAATGCGATCAGCATTGGTACCATAACCTTTCAGAGGGAGTCAGGTAAACTCATTCTTTTACAAGATGTAGTGCATGTTCCAGGTTTAAAGAAGAATTTAATCTCAGTCGCAATGTTAGAGGATAAAGGCTATGATGTTGTCTTTAGTGAAGGAAAAGTTTTCCTTCGGCACAAGGCAACAGGACAAGTCAAGAAGGTTGGGATTCAAGCAAAGAATCTCTACAGACTTGAAGTAGATGGGATGTCTATGGAGCTTCCTACTGTTGGGAAGTGCAAGAAAGACATGCAATTGATGCTTGAGAGGGAACAAGTTTTGCATGCAGGTAAGAGTGAACCTTGAGATGTGGAGCAACCACAAGATGAGGATCATGGAGTGGGAGAAACCACTCATGTAGAGAAATTTCGTGCCAGATGGGCAGAGGGAGTGCATGCAGCTATACCACCAGGTGAGAGGTGGGGCGACATGCATGATTAATCCCAAGAGGAGATTTCTGGACAGGATTCATGAGATGGTGTGGATCTCATGAGTTGAACCTAGCTACGAGGTGCCCACAGCGCAGCAGTAGCATGATCAGTTGGATTGATGCAGGCAGATCAAAGTGACAGTGTCGGATACTGGAGCGCGGATCAGAGTTGATAGCAAGTGCAAGAGTGCATGGGTGCAAGAGTTCAACAGCGCAGTGGTTCCTGATGACATGTGCAGTTGGTACCAGCAGAAGTCGAAGACTTTGATGATAGATGCATCAGATTGATTGAGTTGTTTGGAGGCCTTTCTGTTTTGGAGATGTTGCATGCAAAGGGTGCATGGCACATGCATGGAGTTGCATGGTGCATGCATGAGTTTGCATGGTGCATGCAAAGGGTGCATGGCGAATGCATGGAGTTGCATGTCGCATGCATGGAGTTGCATGGCGCTTGTGAAGGTTGCAGGGCGAATGCATGGAGTTGCATGTCGCATGCAAAGACAGTCCTTTCTTGTTGAGAGGGAGTGTTGAAGATGGCAACAAGAAACAGTGAAGGAGGCATCCTGAAACATCTTTCCTGACCTTAGTTGGAAAGTGATCACCTAAACTAGGTGGGGGGCCACACAGGTGATTTTTGTCGCAAAGTCTATTTTTAGACTATGTCTATTTTTAGACATATGGATCATGGTCTATGAGTTGCAGGATGCTATTTATGGATGATTGGTAAAGTTGGTAAAAATAGATGGACCTCTATTTTTAGACATTGGGCGGTTTCTATTTTTAGACTGCCGGGCTAAAAATAGAACAGTCAAATATTATTAACCCTTAATAATATTTAGACTATAAACATTATCTTTTCCTCTTGGAGCACTTCAGTTTGATGCTTGGATGTGGCACATGCAGCTGAAAGAATGAAATGCGCTTTTCCTAAGGGTTAGTTGAGCTATTGCATGGTTGACTTCAGTTAGAACTCATGTGGCAAAGTTTGGTGGAGTTGATGAGACAGTTGGTGGAGTTGTGTTATGTTTAACTTAGTTGAACTAGTTGTATTTAGTCTAACTGAAAAATACACTAGTGATGAGTGGTGTGAATTAATTATTAATTAATTCACTAATTATTAACTCATAAATCAACTAAAGAATACATCAGTTAACTGCAATGCATGGACAGTTCAATGGAGACCAGTGTGAGAGGTGGGTGAAAGGGTGAGTGTGGCTATTAGTTGTGACTATACTTGTGCATGAGATTTGCACACATAGTGATTGAGATTGCCAATGAGGATTGCGCAGTACAAGCCAAGGGGATTCGAACTTGGATCTCATTCATTCTCATCTTGGATTGTGCAGTAGAGGCAGGAAAACTTGTGGAGGAGATTTGAACCTGAGACTTGTTCACTTTCCATGCTAGTTTGTGTGTAGCATGTGAGATAGTGCTGAGAGCTGTGAGAGCTTTGTGCTATGTATTGTTACATGTTCTCTATCATTATATTATATATATAGCTCCCGGATGCGGGTGGTCCTTATGGTTAAATGCGAGCAGCTGGTTAGGTGGGTTGGCGCGTGGCTCATCACCACCGCCACTCATACTCGCATGCTCCTGCTCTTAAATGCTACTGTCTAGCTCTTAATTGAAGTTTTATGGGAGCTCACTCCCCGATATCTGCTCATTCCTACTTCAGACATGGTGCGCTCAGACGAGTTCCTGTGTGTCAAACCTCTCCGCGTATGTTGCTCCCTTGCTGCTGCTAAGCATCGCTCATGCACCAGTACAGGGTCTCGATGCGCCTTAAGCTATTGCATTGACATTCTTCTGGGCTTCCACTTCACCAACTGCTCCTCCTGTAATCTTTCTCGCCCGTCCTTTTCGCCTACCAGTCCTCTGCAAGTTCATACATCTCTTGTTGTTTCCCTTTTCACAACACCATGCCTCGCCTTCGCCCGAGAATGCATTGCAGGCGTGGTGGCTCCAGTGGGCGTGAAATTAACAGGTCCTCCCCCTCCACTTTTGATTCTTCGTCCTACTCCTCTGAATTCAGACCAGTCCGCTTTCATGCTTCAAGAAGAGGTCGTGGTAGGGGTCGAAATCGTTTTAATCCTGCTGGGCACTTTCGATTGTCTTCTAGGGCGCATTCTCACCATCCTCATTTTCATTTCCCCTGCAGTATTAACAACACCTCTCTCCTTGCCACGGTCACCATCGAACTTCGAGCAGCCTCCTCAGAACAGGTCTCCTTGGGTCATGTCTAGGCTACTACGAAGGCTTCTCTGGAACCTATAGCGGACGTCGAGCATAGCAACCCTCAGGCGGACAACCAGCAGAATGTTACTTCTGGTAAGGAGGCCAATATGGGTCTTCAGGCAAGCTCCTCTGCTCCAATTGTTGACGGACCTGCGCGCTAGGATGACCCTCCTCCTGAAGATGATGATCCCTACAAATTTGGCTGCCTCATTGTCGAGGAAGATCCTCCCTCTGCTCATTAAAGTGTATCCAGGTTTGCACTTCCGGTTTTTGGTCTCTGTAGGCCTGAAGGTGTTCACTTTCAGTATGGTGCAGCTGCTTAATTGTTCTTCTGTTCTTATGGTCACTCTTTTGTTATATGACCGGTCTCCCCTACGTGGGAATCATAATCTGGTTTATGTCCTTGTTCTAGCTCTGGTCACAGGTTTTCAAATTGTCATTTTTGGTTTTGTTATGGATCGAAATTGTAAAAATCTTGCCACTCTGGCTTACTCTATAAGGGTCATACTGTCAAGGTCTGTTCAATTTCCAGTCATAGATGTCAATCATTTCCTAGGAACAGACAGGATCACTGTTCTTCAAAGCTCTAATGGTCTACCTCCTAATTGTTTTGATGGTCAATTATCAGATTTCTATGTAAGAATGCCGCAGCATTGGGCTGGAACTCTTGAGGCTTCGACCTCTCTGTAATTTTATTTTTGTATCAATATAGAAGTAGCCATATTCAGAAAAAAAAAATATATTATATAGATAGTTGGGGGTTTTCAGCTGTAAGCTTTCGCCATTACATACTGTGTTTATGTGTGTTCGACTATTGTGTTTATGTGCGCATGCAACTGTTTCTATTTCCGCATATTGATGATCAATTGTAGAAGAGGTTATGTGTTATGCATGAAGCTTAAATAGTGTGTAACCAGGATAATCTCGGTGAATAATTTAGCAAATTATTCAAATTTCTACACTTAGTCATTCGAATGCATTTCTGGGCTTAATCTGCTTCTGCTTTATCTTTAAACTCTGTATTAGGCCTTTAAACTCTGTCTTGATACTCTGACTATTTGTTTATATTTATGTTTTTCTTTAATATGATTGATCTCTACCTGTTTATTAATCCTTCATGATTAACCTTCCTGATCTTCTGTCTTTATCATTTTAACCTGTTCACTATTCACCTTTATCCTTTAATCTCTATTTTGACTAGCTAACCTTCTATTTTTGCTCTTGATTAAGGATTAATCTTTCAATCTCTTTCTCTTCACTATCTTGTTTGACTGTGTTTGTCTTATTTGTGCAGGGGAGGCTCTTCTTCATGGAAGGAGGGTTTTTATCCATCGATGATCATGTTTCATCGATGGAAAACATTGGTACAAGCCCTATGGCCATCATTGATTCATTTTAAGCTCTTGGATATTCATATAGGCCTTCTCTGTAACCGAATTTGGCCTCGTGGAATGTATTTCATATATTTCTACCATTAAAACCTGCATGAAACACCATTTTTTAGTTAAAACCTTTGGGGAGGGTGTATGAGTACAATTTCCGCAATTTTGGGTGGTTAGAGGGTTTTCAGAGGAATAAATGGTTCAAGGGTCAAGGTTTCGAAGGCGGAACCAAGAGAATTTTGAATGGAAGCGCGAAATGTTTGAATTTTGGTGTGGAGGACAAGCAGTTTCGAAAACCGAAAGTGGTTTATCATGCAAAGAATGGGTGGTAAGTAGTTTTTGTTAGGAGTTACGTGATACACCTCATGACACGACATGTGGCGGGGAAAAATCGAAAATTTCACGTGGTTTGGAAAAGGTTAACCCCAACGCAATTATATATGCGATATGCACCGGGGACCATCAAATCTCGAGATGGGAGATCGAAGACTATCGTGCGTTTGGGAGGCGGTGGACAGGTGATCGGGCTAGCGGAAGTGGAGGATAGGTGGTGAGGTTTCATTGGATGGCAAGGTTAAGTGGAATATGGGGCTCACTGCCTTCGTAATTTAATGAAATATATGTTAATTTATAAGGTTTGGGAGGGTGTTGGGCATAGTGAGAGGCAGGGCCCACATTTAAATAATTTAAAGGGTTAAGGATCCCTTTTGTAAGGTTTATGTGGTTTTATGAAATGAAAGGTGGAGGCATTATTTGTATAGGGGAAGGGCTTATAGATAGGCGGAGGTCGGGGTTTTATGAGTGTGAGGGGGTTGGGGCATAGAAGAAAAAGGGGGCTTAAGCCTATTTTATATAAGGGTGGGCTTTTAATATAAAAACAGAGTTTTTATATAAAAGGAGACCCGGTAAGCTTAAGTTTGGGTTTTAAACAATGTAAAAGTGGACTTTTACATTTTTCAAAATATGTAAATGGAAATGAGGAATAGGGGTGTGCTTCATGATGGTTTAGGAAAGGGAAAAATGGGTTTTTTAGAGGGAAAAAGGGAGTGAATGAGAGTGTGGGTAGGGTAGTGAAAATGAGATCAGTAGGCCCAGAAAGTGAAGTATTTTTGGAGCAGTGAGGTGAAATTTAGAAGGTGAAGAGGGAGAAATTTAGTGAAATAGTTTGACTTAGGATAATAAAGGCAGTGAGATTTCTAAAACTCACAATATTTCATAAATTTTGTTTTTAGAAATCTAGGACCATTACTTAGTCATCTTCGAAATCAACAAAAATTGCTGATGACTAACAGTGGCTCCACTTAGGGAGGGCAGCTCCCTTTTTGGAGGTGTCCAGGACTTTCAGTTTATCAAATCTCTGAGTTTATGAAGACCAATGCCTCTTCCATTGGGCAGATTTTTCCTTCTTTTCTTTTGTTGATGTTTCTTTGAAGTGGTGATCTCAATAATCTGGAACACATGATTTTCTTAACTTCATTTCTACCTACCCAACCTACTTGGCCTAACATCTTTTCTTCCATGAGTGCATTTGAATTGGAAAAATATTGACCTTATTATTTTGAAAAACAAAAATAAACTATCTAATTCTATCCTTATTGCTTCCAAGAGTTCAGATTAAGCTAGTGAACTCTTTTATTCTCTACCTAGACTATTTGACTGCAAATATTAAGCTGTTTGGCAGTCTTGATTCTCTAAACTATTAACATGAAATTAAAAGCATGGTTCTAATCAAGATTAGGCAATCTGAGCTACCATGGTTTTTGGCATTGGAACAAGTTGCACACAAACATTATTTTGCAAAAATAGTAACTAGAAACACAAGGGCTGTGATCTATCATTTCTTATACATCCCCATCTTTATCTTTGGTTCTATTTTGAGCATGTGGAACCAATATCTTTCATTCCCTAATCTATCCTTTCTGATAAGTCAAGCTTGAATAACTTTGACAATCATTTTTACACTAACTTATCAACATAAATTTAAACATGTTCAACCATGACTAGGCTAGATGATTGAACAAGATCTTCTTTTTTGAAAACGTAGTGATAATTAGGCTTGCACACTTTCAGCAGTACTGTTTTTTGGGTATGGGGTTGTACCTTTTTTCAAATCTACCCTCTTTTCCTTTTTCTGTTTTTTGAATTTTTGTTTTTATGATCTCTTATCATGCAATGTTATATATAATGAATGAAAACTTTGAAGCTAGGACTCTTGACAAAAATAGTGTTTGAGAATCTTGCCATTAACATGACCTCTAAATAGCTCTTATCCATTCAACCCTTATAAAAAGAAAGCATTATGACCCCTAATTGAATGAATGATATAAGGCCCTTTCCACAAATTCTCAAATTTACCATGTTTACCTTTGTCTTCCCTCCTAGAATCCCATTTCAAAACGATGTCTCCAATTTTGAAATTATTGGCCTTGGTCCTTATTTCAAAGATCTTCTTGATATTTTCTTGTACTGCTTGTGTCCTTTTGTAAACCTTCTCTCTTGTCTATTGTAGATGAATGTTTTGATTCAGCCTCCTCTGCAGGTCATTTTCTTCTGATTGTACTTCTTGGAGGAGTTTCATGACTGGAACTCCCAAGGATGTTGGGAAGACTACATCCATGCCATACACTATTTGATAGGGAGACATACCAATTGATTTCTTGTTGGTTAGTATATCAGCCCATATTGCATGTACTAGCTTTCCATGCCATGCTTTTTTATTATGTTCCAGAAGCTTCTTGATAATGTTGACCAAGATTTTTTTAGAAGACTTAGCTAGCCCATTATCTTGAGGGTAATAAGCTATGGAATGTCCTAATGTGATGTGATATTTATAAAAAAAATCAACCATTTTTTTGGATGTAAAGGCAACAACATTATTTGTGATAATCTTTCTGGGGCAACCAAATATAGACAGGATGTTAGTCTCAAGAAATTTGATAATGACTAGGTCAGTGGCATTTCTAGAGGGAATGGCTTCTATCCACTTGGTAAAATAATGAGTAGCAGTGAAGATCCACTTATGTTGGGAAGATGAGGTGGGGTGAATCTCTCCAATTAAGTCTAAACCCCATTGTTGAAAAGGAGCTTCAACAATAATGGCATGCAAAGGCAAAGGTAGGAGTTTTCTCTTGCCATAAAAAATTTGGCACTTATGGCAAGTCATGATCAATTTGTGGGTATCAGGAAAAAGGGTGGGCCAATAATATCTAGCTCTAAGGATTTCATTAGCTGTGGTTTTCTAGTAAAGGTGGCCTCCACATTCTCCCTCATGCAGCCCATGCATGATTTTACCTGCATCATCCTCAAGAAAACATTTAAGCAAAAGGCCTATGGAATTTTTCCAATGTAACGCACCATCTAAAATGCAGAATTTTAAAGCTTTTTGTTTCAGGAATCTAGCTTTTTTCTTTGATAAGGTAGGAGGAGCATTAAGATATAAAATAACATATAGGATATTATCATACCAAGATGAATTCATAAATTCTTTTTCAACATGAGGAACTGTGCATTCTTCTTGTTCTTCTAAAACATCAACCATATTCATATCTAATGCTTAGAAATTTGATTCAACATAAGTTTTGCAAGTCCTTGTCCTTTAACCAACTTGGTGGGATTGATTTCTAAATCATACTCTAAGATAATAAAAATCCATTTTCCCCTTTTACCATCAGGGCCTTGATTTAAAATATCTTTGACAACTATATGTGGGACAAATGTAATGATATGAGAGTGTAAAATATTGACTCAGAAATATTGCAATGCTTTTACCAAGGCTAAGGCTTGTTTCTCCATGATGTTATACTTGAGTGGAGCATCTATTAATGTTTTACTGAAAAATGCTATTGGTTTTAATTTCCCCATGCTATTCTTTTGCAACAATACTGCAACAATGGTGTGTTCAGATGTAAATGAAAAAATGTAGAAATCCTTGGTGAAATCAGGGCTGATGAGAATTGGTGTTTGAGTGAGAGCTTGTTTCACTAGTTCAAATGATTGTTTTTCTTTTAAAGTCCATTTCACTCCCATCTCCTTTTTGAGCATGTTTGTAATACTTCTCAAAAGTTCAACAAGGTTGGGGATGAATCTTCTCAAAAAGTTGATCTTCCCAATGAAAGATTGCAAGTCTTTGAGATTCCTAGGATGGTTGATTTTCCATATGGATTCAATCCTTTTGGGGTCTAGTTTGATTCATTCTTCATAGATTATGTGGCGTGGGAGCTTTCCTTCCTGGAGACCAAAAAGTGTTTTCTTGGGATTCAAAGATAGTCCATATTTCCTACATTTCTCAAAAACTTTTCTCAAATGGACTAAGTGCTCTTTATCAGTTTTAGAGTAAACAATGATATCATCAAGTTAAATGATTATAAAGTAGCCTATGTCTTTTTAAAATATATTTCCATGGCCCTTTGGAATGTTGCCACTTCATTCATCAAACCAAATGGAATTTTAACATACATGAATGTACCCCAAGGTGCGGTGAAGGTAGTTTTGTGTTTATCAATTGGGAGTACTAATACTTGGTTGTAGCCTGAAAAACCATTCAACAGTGATATTCTTTTAGATCCAACCACATTTTGAAGTATGTGATCTATCTTAGGCAAGGGGTAATTATCTCTTACGGAGGCCTTGTTCAGATTTCTAAAGTCAATGCAAAGGACACCAGGTTGGAAACCCACTCTAAGTATCTAAGGGGAACTATGATCCCAACATCATACATATTTTTAATCTCTTTCTTTACCAAAGGTAATAAATCAGGGTTTATTCTTCGTAGTTTTTGTTTGAAAGGTTTTTGATTTTCCATAAGAGGAATTTTATGTTGAATAATGCTAGTATCATAAGATTTCAGGTCCTTGTACCCCCATGCAAACACATCACGTAACACTTTGAAAAGTTCAATATATTCCTCAAGGTCCTTTTGGTCTAGTTTGTCAAGAAATTATGTCTTACAAAGATGTTCAAACTGGTTTCTTTCAGCAGTAGAGGACAACTCTATTTTGGGGGCTTTTTTTTCAACAAAACAATCCTTTTCATGGCTTGAGCTAGGTGTTGGTAGAACAAAATCATTTTTATATTGCAGAAAATCCTCAATGTGTTTATCACCTTCAAACACTTGCCAATAGTTTTCATTTTCAGGTACTGCAGGCCATTTTTTTATGTTGACAGTGAATTCTTAATTTTCATGGGGTATTTGGCAATTTATGGAAGCAAAGTCAAGTTCATTTGCCAGGTTATTTTGAGCTCTAGGATTGAAAGTGAGTTCATATTTCTCAAAGGTTTTCAGGAGGTCTAGGGTAGCGTTCTTATATTCTCTTAATCTTGGATTTTTAGCTGAATAATCCCCTTTTATTTGCATAATGATCAGTTATGAATCTCCTTGGACTGATATTTTCTTGGCTCCTATGTTTTTAAGCGAATGTAAGCCAAGGAGGAGGGCTTCATATTCTGCAATGTTATTAGTGCATTGGAAATCAAGTGTGTAGGAATGTCCTTTGCTTGTATTATGTATCCATACACTAGCTCCAGAACCAGTTTTGCCACAAGAGCCATTAAAGCTCATGTTCCAAAGAGTTTCTGTCTCATATTCACTGTCATGTTGTTGTTCAAGGCTGCTATATTTTGAGCTGTTATGTTCTTCTTTTTGAAGACAGATTTGGTTGTTCTAGTGGGCTTAACTCTTTCTAATTTTCATTTTCTTGTTTTCTGATTTCATCTTCATTATACAAGATAAAAGAATCAAGATCTAAATGAATGGAATAAATAGGAGTGTTGTTTGGCCTATCTAGGCTGCTTACCATATATTTCATATGAGATTCCCAGTATAATCTCCTTGTTTGGTTAAAGACCGGGGTGGTAGCATAAGACATATCCATTTGAAGGCTCCCTTGGAGTTTGTCTCCCCATGATCTGGATAAAAGCATGCCACACTTTGGGGGAATGCTAGCAACTACTATGTCCATAACTAGACCTTTAGCAGGTATTTATGCCAGATTGACACATAAATCCTTGATTAGACCTAAACATTTGACTCTGCTTGAACCAAAAGAATAAGGTCTTTGTAAGGTTTATTAATTTCTAGGCCTAATCTCTCCATCACCACTGTTGGCATGAGGTTGTGAGCAGCACCAGAGTCTAGAATGGCATTGTGCAATATTTTATCATGTATGTTCAGACTGACATAAAATGGAGGGACAACTCCTTCTTGGTATTTTCCTTCAACTTCAGGACCAAACAACAGCTCTGGTTTGTTATCAGTTAAGTTTAAAGTGTCACTGTCATGTCCTATATTCAAAGATTTTAAGACCTGATTTTTATATACATCCTGGGTAACTAATTTAGCAAGGGGTATGCTAATTTTAATCTTGGAGATTTCTCCCTCAAGACTGAAAGGTGCTAGTTTTTTTGACATATTTACATATGTTTTGTCACACATAGTCTTTTCAACAAATTTTATTTGTTGAATTTTATTAGGACTGTTATTTTGAACAGATTTTCCAGGGCCACTAGTGGAAGTACTAGGGCAACTTGGGTCAACACTTTTCTACCCAATTTTATCTTTGTTCAGATCAGATTTCTTGGCCATAGTGTTGGTATTGTTTTATGTCTTTTTAGGAAGATTTTTTAGATTTTAGTAACAACAATGTATGTATTATTATTCTTGGAATTCTCTTGATTATTTTTTCTCCTAAGGTCATATTGACTATGGACCTCCATTATGGAATTTTCAAATCCTAATTGGTAATCTTCAGAATCCTCATGGTTGGTTTCAGTTTGGTCTAAGGAAAATAATCCTTGTTCTTCTTCAGTGAGATTAACATCACCCTCACTGTCAGATCCTATCAGATTTACATGATTTTCCTCCAACCTTTCGATCTCCCTTTCTTCTTCATCAACATAGTTTTCTTGGAAAGGAGGCCTAATTAGTTGATCATTGTATCTTTGTCTGTTTTGAGAGGGATCTCTTCTAAAATTTGGATTCCTATTTATGTTTTTGGGATTTTCTTGGTTCTCCCTAGGAGGTATTCTTTCAGTCAAGTTTATCCTTTCCATCATTCTCTCCATGGTCCTAACTAAGTTTCCTATTTTGGCATCAGATGAGGAGATTGAGGTCATGGTTTCATATTTGTAAGTGACTTTTTTCTTCGACCTCATCCTAGCTCTTTTTTCAATTAAGTTGGCCTCTACACTCACAACCCCTCTTTGCATCTCTTATAAACTTGTGGGGTCTCTCTCCCTCAATTGGAATGTCATATCTAGATCAAAGCCTTCTGGAAATTTTACTAATTTTAGGCCTTGTGGGGGTTTCATATGAGGTGGGAGGGCATTATAGATACTGTTAAACCTAGTACAATAATCTTGTACAGTTTCCCATACATTTCTCTTAAGGTTGTTATATTCAGAAAGGATTTGGAAGGGGTTTTTCTTGATTTCTCATTTGTTTATAATTTTTTGTTAAAGGGAAGGGAGATCATGTATGGTGTTAGGAGTTAATGCTTTGAACCATTTTTTGGCTTCTCCTCCTAAGCTTTTGGAAAAGCTCCTCATTTTAATGGTTTCTTCATCTATTTCCATGTAATCAAAAGCATCATTTATCCTAACTACATGTTGTTGGGCAGTGATGGATTCAGCTCCTGTAAAATGAGGGATCTTGGATTGGTAATCATTTGGAAAAGGGACTAGAGGTTGAGGTAAAACTTCGGGGGCATACCATGTTGCCATGATGGGAGAAAATGGAAGATTTACAAGAGGAGGGTTTGTGAGAAGGAATGTGGGATGAAATGGAATGTTTTGAACAGTGGATGTGTGGAGGGGTGTCGTGGAAGTAATTGGACCAGCAAATTGATTCTAAGCATATTTGGTATGGAAAGAGCTAAAGTGATGGAGAAGCTGAAAATCGGGAGGGGTAGAAGGAGAAGCTTCACCACTAGAACTTTGCTGCAAATTTATGGGCTCAAGGTCAGTCTGGTTAATCTCACTATGTGACTTGGTTCTAAATAAATTCTCTGTATGATGCAAGTCAAACTAAGGATCTTGTAAGGATGTAAGATGTTTAGGAACAGAGCTTGCTCTATCAATAGTCCTAATAGTAGTTAAATTTCCAGATTTAGAAGTTTGCCACAAAATATTTTCTGGGCCATCAATTATGGTAGGAGGATTCAGGTCTGGATGATATCTGGTATTGATCCTTCATGAAGCCAGATTTCAAACTGAAAAATTAGAGAGGCTGAAAATTAGGACTTTTTTTTTTTAAGGATAACCTCTCTTAGTACATGGTAATGTCACAAAGTATAGGACTAGGCTTGTAAACTTCTGAGGGTTGTTTTGACACAATCCTAGGGAATTCTAATGAGGACTAATGAAGTAATAGGCCTACTAGAGGCTAGTGGAGTCACCAGGTGGATGTTTTTAGTTGTTTTGAGGATATGTATGTATGGTCCACCACTAATAACTGACAAAAAACCAATCTAGGGATGTTTTTGGGGTTTTCTGAGCTCTTTATGTAGCCCTTAAGGATTGAATGAGTGTCCTACAACTGAGTCATCACCTTTCTAGGATGGGGAAAACAACCAGATTCTACTCATTGGCTATCAGTTTGAGTTTTCTATGTTTTGAAAAGGGTTTCTGAAGTCCTAAGGAGTACTTATATTGTCACTAACTCATAAGGTCCCACTGTGATCGCAAAAATTTTGGGGTCCTGTGATTTAGTAGATTGGTAGACCAAATGCACAGGGTAACATGAAACCAGTCTTTAGAGTCCTAAGACCTAGTCTTCCTGGAATCAGAGAGGACTCTCTCTATTGTATGCAAAGGATGTGAACTTGTTTGCTTTAGATGGTTAATTTTAGGATAGTTGTTAAGTGTAGGGTTTGTTATTTGTTTTGGTTGGGTAAGATGATCTAGCAGAATAAACGGAATGAGTAAATATTCAAATCTTTGGGCAATGGAGTCTATAAAATTCATGAAAGGTTTATCAATAGATCAGGGAGCATCATAGGGAAAATCTAACTTGGTCAATGGATTTTCAAGGTCTTTAAGGGCAATGAGATGGACATCAATTGTGAGAATAAAAGTAGGATGAAAGGCAATTAAGAATCCTTTATCATGTAATTTTAACAAGAAGGGACTCAAATATCATAAGCATAAAGAGGAAATCAATAGACAAGGCAAACCATAAATTCTTTTATTCAACTTAAGAAGATAATTATTCAAGACAAACATTCCAATGAAATATAGAAGGCTAGAAACTCATTTAACTTCTAGTGATTTCACCTTCAAGGATAGAAGACATTTAAGACACACATATAATTGTAATCAAAGAAGAGGGAACGCCTAAACATCCTTGATCATAGCTATGAAGATCTCTAAATCAATTATTTTAGAAAGTACAAAGGGTATGATCGAAACAAAACCTCTTTGGCAGACCTAAGTAATGGTACTTTAGACAGAGACTTCAAAAACAATGTTTTAGTGACATCAAATAAGGAGGGCTAGCCATAAAGCATTCTTTATACCTACTATATTAAACCATTCATGAAATAAACAAGCTTAAGGGGTTTAGAGAGCAATTAAGAATTATCTTAAATGTCCTAGCAGAGGAAAACATCAAGACAGTGAAGAAAGAACTAAGGTACCTTTGAAAACATTTCTTAGTCTAAATCCTTTGCTCCACTGCAGTATAGAAAGATGGAAACATATTGAAATAGGAAAAAACAATATCAGAAAAGAAGTACTTCACCATAAACCAAGCTCAGGGATCCTACAAGTAGACCTTCCTCCATCAACAGACAGATCAAGGCATTCACAAGCTCCAATACATCAATTTCTTTTCAAATTCCAAAAGACTATGTATTACTTCAAAGAATCATCAAATGCCAACAAGATAATGAGTTCAAATGCAATATTTATCTGCAAATGAGGAGGTGAGGCTAAGCTAGGGTTTGGGTGTCATTTATTACAGAGTTAATGAATTTCTTGCCTTGAAGACCATGCAAGGTCCAAGGCAGGAATATCTGCAAATATTTCTCTGAATAATAACTCCTATATTTAAATTCCAAGGGAATATAGGTGAAATGTTTGACTTTAAGGCCTATTCATAATTTTAAAATAATTTCTTGGTAGATAGAATATATCTCTGACTAGGTTCAATAATTGTTTTATGATTTATTGAAGGAAACAAAGAACTAAGTGGGAGAAATATCTTTGAAAGAAGTAACTGCCACAGGCTTAGTCATTCGAATGCATTTCTGGGCTTAATCTACTTCTGCTTTATCTTTAAACTCTGTCTTTATACTCTGACTGCTTGTTTATATTTATGTTTTTCTTTAATATCTTTGATCTCTACCTGTTTATTAATCCTTCATGATTAACCTTCCCGGTCTTCTGTCTTTATCATTTTGACCTATTCAATGTTCACCTTTATCCTTTAATCTCTGTTTTGAATGGCTAATCTTTTGCTTTTGCTCTTGATTAAGGATTATCCCTTTAATCTTTCAATCTCTTTCTCTTCGTTGTTTTGTTTGACTATGTTTGTCTTCTGTGTGCAGGGGGGGCTCTTCTTCATGGTAGGAGGGTTTTTATCCATCGATGATCATGTTTCATCGATGGAAAACCTTTGTACAAGTCCTCTGGTCATCATTGATTCGTTTTAAGCTCTTGGATCATCATCTGGGCCTTCTCTGTAACTGAATTTGGTCCTGTGGAATGTATTTCATACATTTCTTCCATTAAAACCTGCAGAAAACACCATTTGTTAGTTAAAACCTACAGGGAGGGCATATGACTGCAATTTTTGCGGTTTTGGGTAGTCAGAGGGTTTTGCAGAGGAAGAAATGGTTCAAGGGGCAAGGTTCCAAAGGTGGAACTAGGATAATTTTGAATGGAGGCAGGAAAGGTTTGAATTTTGGTGCGGAGGACAAGTAGTTTTGAAAATCAGAAGTAGTTTATCATGCAGAGAATGGGCGGTAAGAATTTTTTGGTGGGAGGCACGCGATACACCTCAGGCTGCAACATGTGGTAGGGAAAAAACACTTATTTCAGGCGGTTCGAAAAAGGTGAACCCTGGCACAGTTATATATGCGATATGCACCGGGGACCGTCAGATCTTGAGACGGGAGATTGACAGCTATCGAGTGTTCGTGAGGTGGTGGACAGGTGATCGGGCCAGCAAAAGTGGAGGACAGGTGGCGAGGTTTCGTTGGATGGCAAGGTTAAGTGGAATATGGGGCCCAGGGCCTTATTAATTTAATGAAATATGTTACTTTATAAGGTTTGGTAGGGTGTTGGGCACAGTGAGTGATGGGGCCCATATTTTAATAATTTAAAGGGATAAGGAGCCCTTTTGTAAGGTTTACAGGGTTTTATGAAATGAAAGGCGGAGGCGTTATTTGCATACGGGAAGGGCTTATAGATAGGCGAAGGTCGAGGTCTTATGAGTGCGACAGGGCTGGGGCTTAGAAGAAAAAGGGGGCTTAAGCCTATTTTATATAAGGGCATGTTTTTAATATAAAAACAGAGTTTTTACATAAAATAAGGGGACCCGATAGGATTAAGTTTGGGTTTTAAACAATGTAAAGGTGGAATTTTTCATTTTTTAATACATGTAAAGGGAAATGAGGAATAGGGGTGTGCTTCATGAGGGTTTAGGAAAGGGGAAAATGGGTTTTTCAAAGGGAAAAAGGGAGTGAATGAGAGTGTGGGTAGGGTAGTGAAAATGAGATCAGTAGGCCTAGAAAGTGAAGTCCTTTTGGAGCAGTGAGGTGAACTTTAGAAGGCAAAGAGGGATAAATTTAGTGAAACAGTTTGATTTAGGATAATGAAGGCTGTGAGATTTCTAAAACTCACAATATTTCAATTTTTTTTTTTTTTAGAAATCTAGGACCATTACTTAGTCATCTTCAGAATCAACAAAATTTACTGATGACTAACAGTATATTGCATTGAGATCTCTTGGAAAAGAGTTTTGTATGAGATTGTTTTATGATCCATGTTATATACATAATATATGATAGTGGGGTTTTTAGTTTTATGACTTCCCGGTAAAAAGATATGTGTTGTGTGTGATTGATATTTCTTCTTGACATTGAAATTGGAAATCGTGTTTTAAATTCCGAAAGAATTTTTGTAGAAGCGATTCTATATTTAACAGTGGCATATAATTGTAGATCGGGAGAATTCAGGCAATACATAGTTTTATTAAAATTTCTACATGGTATCGGAGCATAGAAGATTAAAATTTTGAAGCAGGAGATGATTTTGTTTGTTTTTTTGGACATTGGGTTCAATGCTCCTAATTTTGGTGGATATCTTTGGCCACCCACCTATTCCATTTGGACCCACAACATCAATTCTTTTATGTTTTCAGCTTCAACACAACTTACTATTTTAAGCAGGTTTTCGAGTCCTGCATTCCCGGAGCCGTTTTGGGGACTTAATGATTTAGGTGGATATTGGTGGCCATCCACCGATTCCATTCAAACCGCCACCATCAGTTCTTTCAGTTTTTAAGTTGCAACACAGCTTACTATTTTTAGTAATTTTTCGGATCCTGAACTTCTTGAGACGTTTTGAGGCCCTAAATGATGTTTTTTTTCGGGAAAATGGGGAGAAACATGGGTCATAGATCAATGTTGCTCACTCAAAAGATGTAGTCCTCATATAGATCTTTCTAACGAGCTATTGAGCACATTAAAGAGAGATCAGATGCCAAAGTTATGTCCCCGGGAAGTTGAAACACCAAATTACCCAAACGGGGCCCACAGTTTTGGCGCTTCATCTCCTAGGATTAGATTTTTGGAAGTTTTGGGTTTTAAATTGTTTCTTAACAATAAATAGGCCTTCAAGCCTTATTGTAACATATTTTAGGGGTTGGTAGCCATCACATCTCTTCTCAGGCATACGCTGTTATTACCCTAACTCATATATTTCCATTATGTGTGTAATAGGCCTTCGAGCCTCAATGTAACACAGTTAAGGGGCTGGTAGCCGACACAACTATTCTCAGAGATAAGCACTAACAGTGCCCTAGCTCTCTTTTTCCCATGATATTAGTTATGTAACACAGTTCAGAGGCATGTAGCCACCACAACTCTCCTCAGAGATAAGCTACCATTGCCCTAGCTAGTTTATTTCCATTATCTCTATAAACATATTTCAGTTATTTTATATTAATGAAATGAAGTATTATTTTCACTGCATCTATGTGCTTATGGTTATATGTGTATTTTTTTATGTTCCTAGATAAATCCGGATAGATCCTGTATTTTTTTTCTCACTCAAAAGTGTAGTCCTTGGATAGATCTTTCTAATGATCTATTGAGCGCGTTAAATGGAGATCAGATGCAAAAGTTTCATCCTCGGGAAGTTGAAACACCAATTTACCCAAACGAGGCCCACATTTTTGGCCCTTCATCTCCTAGGGTTAGGTTTTTGGACATTTTTGGTTTTACATTGTTTCTCAACAATAAATAGGCCTTCGAGCCTCATTGTAACATAGTTTAAGGGTTGGTAGTGTCACATCTCTTCTCAGGGATACGCTGCCAGTACCTTAGCTCATATATTTCCATAATGTCTGTAATAGGCCTTCGAGCCTTAATGTAACATAGTTCAGGGGTTGTTAACCAACACATCTCTTCTCAGAGATAAGTGTTACCAGTGCCCTAGCTCACTTGTTCCCATCATTTCAGTTATGTAACACAGTTCAGAGACATGTAGCCACCACATCTCTTCTTAGAGATAAGATACCATTGCCCTAGCTAGTTTATTTCCATTATGTCTATAAACATATTTCAGTTATTTGATATTAATGAAATGAAGTATTATTTCCACTGCATCTCTGTGCTTATGGTTATATGTGTATTCTGTTGCGTTCCTCTATAAATTTGGATCAGTGGTATTAGAGCGGGGTTTGCTCTTTCTCTTTTTTTATTTTCATGTCCCCAACGCGGCCAGGGTATAAGGAGTTCAACCTCATGAACCCTGACGATCCCCCATGGTGAAAGGAAATAAATACAAGGGAGTAGGAGATCCTATCAAAATATTGCTCGAGGAGGCCCTCGAGAATCAGAGGAATGAGATGATGGATAAATTTGCCCAAATCCTTTAATGGATACCCACTAGTGGCACATCTACATCCATCACGTCTGCCAACAGGTCCGCGACATCCTGGACAAATCTAATACCAAGTTCAGCAGAATTTTTACTCCCATGGAGGAACTTAACACAATAGGGACCATTGCTTCCTAAGGAGGGAGGAATGACCCAGGTGGATATCGGTGGCCACCCACCTATTCCATTTGGACCCGCAACATCAATTATTTTAGTTTTTCAGCTTCAACAAAACTTACTATTTTTAGTAGGTTTTCGGGTCCTGCATTCCCGGAGCCGTTTTGGGGAATGATCTAAGCGGATATTGATGGCCAACCATAGTTTCCATTCAAACCCCCACCACCAGTTCTTTCAATTTTTAAGTCGCAACACAACTTACTATTTTTATCAGTTTTTCGGGTCCTAAACTTCCTGAGCTGTTTTGAGGCCCTAAACGATGTTTTTTGGGAAACCAGGGAGCAAAATGGGTTGTAGACCATTTTTTCTCACTTGAAAGTTGTAGTCCTCATACAGATCTTTCTAACGAGATATTGAGCACGTCAAATGGAGATCGGATGCCAAAGTTACATCCCTGGGAAGTTGAAACACAAATTTACCCAAACAGGGCCCACAGTTTTGGCGCTTCATATCCTAGGATTAGGTTTCTAGATGTTTCAATTTTTACATTGTTTCTAAAAAATAAATAGGCCTTCAAGCCTCATTGTCACATATTTCAAGGGCCGGTAGCCGTCACATCTCTTCTCAGGGATACGCTCCTAATACCCTAACTCATATATTTCCATTATGTCTATAATAGGCCTTCGAGCCTCAAAGTAACACAGTTCAGGGGCTGGTATCCAATGTTAGCCTCTCTCAAATAACAATAATAAATCCAAAATAATAAATTAATTAATTAAATATTCCAAGTTAGGAATATGTGCCTAACTCTTAGGTTGTTCCTCAAATATTGGAGTTTGTTTAGTAACTCCTATCTTGGTGGGTTTTTGGTGAGAAATTATCTCAACCAAAGGAGTCTAAGATAGCATGGACTATCTTAGAAATTGTATCTCATATATTTAAATTGTAAACTAAATTATTTTAATAAGTGAGAATGATGAGAATGCCATGAGGCTGAAGCCTCTTTTCTGCCATTGCTTTGTCTTGTTTTGTATCTGTGTTTTCTGTAATCTATTTTTAAGTTCATTTCATTTCTACATGTGGTATTGGAGCTGTATGGTCCTGAGATTGGCCCTCGCCAAAGGTATAAGGAGATTGTATTTTGTTGTTTCTTATTTTGCAATAGTGCGTTGGTTTTACGATGTGTGAAGTCTGAATGTGTGTATGTGTAAGGGATTAGATCTCCTTGTGAATGGAAGGAGGAGGATGGTAGGTTCTGTAAGTTTTCTTCCATCGTTGGAACTGCACTCTTCCATTTCCAAGACGTTAAAAAATGGCTTTCAGCACTTGACTGCAGCAACCAATGCCAACTTCAACACCAATAAGAGGGATAAATTTATTAGCAGTAGTAGATTTATTAGCAATAGCAGTAATAAAACAACAGTAGCATCGACATCTTCTTCTTCAGAGTATGGCACGTGGGAGGGCTTGTATTTTATTTTTGAGGCCTATGGAGACAGCTAAAAAAGACATGCTCAAAGCCCTATATAAGAAGCATTATAGTTTTGAGAATGGAGGCTATTAAGCGAGTTGCGATTGAGCCTCTTGGAAAATTGTGATACGCTGACCGCGCACTGCATTTCTTAGCTGGAGGCCTAGAACCTGCTGTAAAGGGTGTTTGAATTCTTCTATTTTTGAGATCCATTGAGATGGCATAGAGAGATCTGCTGTTATGAAGCGTCATGACGTGGAGGCCGTTGCCAGTTCGAGGTATGTTTGGCTTTGGCACTTCATGTTCGAGAAAAGTATTTCTTAAATTTCCTTTCCACTCGCATTGTAATATCTCTACACCAAAAAATGAACTTCAATTGTCTGTCTACGCCTGTTTTATGAGCAAATAAACATGGAGAAAGTAATGATGCCAAAATATCTTTATATGCTGCCAACTGAAAATCCTCTATGGAAAAAGATGTCGCGTCTTCAAAACAAGACACATTTTCCTCGTCAGAAAACTGCTGAGTGGAAAAATTAACTGAAGAATTCATTACCACAGTAATCAGAACCAAATCCACCTCTACTCTCCAACGGTTAGAACGCAAAGCTCCACCCACAGTAAGTAACACTTCAAGTGCTTTGAGCTGCACAATTTCCTGATGAACTTGGATTAGGAGATTCAGTTTCCAATAATAATAGCTCTTTTTTGCCATCAAATAATATACAACAAATTACAGCTCTGTATCATCTTTTAATATTAAGGTGAAAAAAAAAAGTAAGAATACTTCTAGATCTACTCGTTCCAGTAGTACTGGAAGTAGTGTCAATAATAGTGCTTTGGATATTGGAACAAACACTGGTACATCAAGCAACCAATCTCTACATGGACGCCGTGCTATGGATTCACTTTTCCAGTCACAAGGAAGTGCAAAATAGATATCAGGGCAATACCCCCACCCAATTGGTTACATTGTTTGGGCCCTTGTTTTGAATTTTGAATAAGGAACAGATTTTGGGTTGCAGATCGACACATGGTAGGCACAACAACGATAGGTAGTGGAGCTGCCAAGGTTGTGGAAGAACAAGAGATAGATGATGAGGTTGACGCAGATAAGTGCAGACGAAGAGAAGATATGGCATAGAACAGATAGCGAAACTCATAGGCAATAGAAAGAATCCGAAAGCAACTGAAGAAGAACACAAGAGAAACTAGCAATTGCGTTGGCGGGTGAATAAATAAGCCGTTACCCAACCGAAAAGGAGATCATGCACAGATGCATAGGGATTGAAGAGAATCGAGCAGATGCTGCAAAAGAGCTCTGTCCTAAGCACAACATCCTTGTAGTTCCTAGGTTTCTATTGATCTGTCATGGCTGTATTATCTATCTCTCTATCCTGTGGGACATTTGTAATGGAAATGTAAAGCTCTTCCTGTTGAGCGATGTAACTGTGGATCCAGCTGAAGGTTATTAATATAGTTGAAGGTTGCTGTCTTATTGTATGAGTTCACATATGCATGATGTCTGTGGTACCTTAAAATTTTATTTGCTTAGCATCTGCATAATTTTCTGAGAAGATATTCTATGTATGATGTTATGTATGCAAATGATTTTATGTTAACTTCGAGTTGCAGATCCATCCACCACTACCGATCTTTTCCCCTTCTAAATGTGGTCGTGGCATGCCTCAGGCGAGACTCCCTGCTCTCTAGAGTAGGGTGAAAATGCCGACGTGGTTCTAGACTACAGCAGACTCCTTTGTTGGCCCCAATCCCCGAACCTAGGTCTTGCCTGCGAGACTTGTTTTCTCACCAACAAATGGTTCCATTGCCAGGACCCTAAACTTCATTAGGGGAACTAGATCATGGTATCAAGGATCTTTGAAGGGTAAATACGGAGATGGTGGGATAACCACCTAGACCAGTTTATAGCTCAACAAGTGGAGCTAAAGAATCAAAATGAGAAGATGCTCAAGGATCTAGTCCTTTTCTCGGATTCCGCCAGTGATACCTATAAGATCCTTTGGGGAAAATTCCCTAGCGACCTCTATAATTGGTTGCGGAGGTTGCAGACCAAGGTGACTAAGGAAAAATCGTGGAAGATCAATCGCAAGTGGGTGCATGGAGATCTGGTGGCCCTACATCAGCTGGATACTGAGTTGACCCGCACTGTAGACTTTTGGGTAGAGTCTACCTTGGATGGGTATATTTTGGAGTTTTCCACAGAGTGCTACCAGTCCTTCTCCAGAGTTGAGGCTATCTTCTAATCCAGACTAAGAGGGAAGCTGCTTAAGGAAATTCCATTGTGGATTAAGGCCCTGATGGTGGATGAAGGGCTGATGGAATTCTAGAAATTGGGCATGGAAGCGTAAACCTCCAGTGCTGGGGGAAGGGCCTGAGGGACAAATGCTATGTGAAATGTGAAGCAGGGGAGTGGGGGAATGGATGCTGAGACCGCAAGGAGGTTGAGGGAGCGATGTGCACATCGGATGGCGCATATCGCTGACAAGTGGTGAGAAAGGGTGATGCGGGAGTTAAAACGACGAGGGAGTAGTCGGAATGATAAAGAGGAGGCGCACCAGAGGATAGTGGATATGGAAGGCCGGCTGGGTTCCCAGGAGATGGGAGGGACCGTTGTGGGAGTGCGGTGGGTGCATGGGAGCCCATCCAGGAGGAAGAAGGAGATGGTGTCTGATGAAGGAGATGCAGATGTGCGGCCCGAAGAAGGTTCCGATGGCGAGTGGTATGTCGCAATGCAGCAATTATTCCAAGAAAGGATGACATTCATATCTCCAGGTATTCCTACTTCCCAAAGTTTGAATGGCAATGATCCTTACCTTCCCCTGGTACTCTATAAACCTTTAAGTGATATTTTTTGTTAAGTTAAAAGAGCTGAGTCGATTGCATAGCAGTCCATTGTCAGCAATGATGCATGCTAATAGCAGCATTACTGGTAGTATATCAATTATGAGTGGTACAATTACACAACCAGGACCCGGAGGGTTTATTCTAGTCGCACCTCCGCAAGGGAATATGGCGGGTGTTAGTATGAATCCTTTGTCGAAGTGTACGAAAAAGGGCCACTTTAGCTACGCATAACTAATAGCCCTAAAAACAAAAGTGGATGCCAATATCTTCAGATCTGCGATTAGTTGAACATAAAATAGTTGCAAAAACCAGATCTATGCATGAAAAGACATTAAGCAGAAAAAACAAGGGTTTGCTCCATATACCAATAGACAAGACAAGAACAAATTTTGAAATAATTTTTATATTAATTGGGCACCTGGGAGGAAAACAAGAAGGCGTATCCAATTCTCCTCAGTGGGATGGGTTCTTGGAAGTCCTCAGCGCTTCAGATCTAAGATTTCTCTCTCTTATTGGTGTAGAAAACTCACACAAAGAATGGAACTCAAAGGGAGCTCACACAGCAAATGGTAGAAAAGAGTGACCAAGTGTATAGATCCAGAGTGATCTAATAGGCAACAAAAGGTGAAGAATGGTAGGAAAAACCCTCCTATTTATAACAAAATATTGGGTCATTCTAGATCTTGGTGCATGGGTTAACCGGATCTAGATCCACTTTTTATGGAATATTTTATTATATTTGTTGGAGGGAAAAGGTATTTGACTTGGGTCAAATCCCTTAATTTGTCAAAAATAAATAAATAAATGATTTATTTATCTTTTTAAGGAAGCGGTTAGAAAATAATCAAATAAATAATGATTTATTTAATTATTTAAGGAAGTGGTTGAAAGATAATTAAATAAATAATGATTTATTTAATTATTTGTGGGTGGTTTGGTCATATTTAACAAGGAATATTATCTAAATAAGATTTAAATAATTATTCCTAGAAAATAATAAGATAAATGAAGGTTTATCTAATTAATTTCTTTGTTTTTGGGTTAAACATGACTGGGAATAATAATTAAATTATGGTTTAATTAATTATTCCATAAGGAAAATCAAACAAATATAGGCTTGTTTAATATTTCCTTTTGGGGTTTCCTGTTTGGACCATAAATAACCTAATAAATGTGGTTTATTAAGTTATTTAACATAGTGAAGGCAATTTTACTTAGGGTAAAATTGGTCTTACATGGTGTACTTGGGTTCATCTAATGATAATAGGTTAGATGACCAAAAAATGGTGTAACAGATTGCCCCCTAGTGTGCGAGTGTTAGGATCAAATCGTATGACCAAAGTATGTTGTAAGAACTCAATCACTAGACAACAAAAGGGAAGTCAGAGAGAGAAATGCAAGGTAGATAGTGTGCTAAAGAACTAGACCCTGAGGAGATGAGACTCGCAGGTGCAACAAGTCTCTTTTTATGAGAGGGTACCTGTGCTAAAGGCGGTGGGGGAGGCATACCTATGCCCGCTGAGACAAAGTACAAAAGAATAGTGTGTCCAGTAAACAAGGGACCGAACCATAAAGTACAGTTGGCATAATCAAGAGCCAGATAAAAATACAATGAGGAATCCCATATACATGTTGTGCCTGGGATAACAGCCAGGACTTGTACAATAATATCTGAGTACATGAGATACAAATACAACCCAAATGCCCCCTGGAAAAGGGGAAGGGCTCACAAAATCCGACTGATACATGCAAATCAAAGAGGCACTGCAAGTGGTGAAGGTCAACACCGTTAAATATCTGGAGCTGCATCGAAGGCTGCAAAGAGGAGGTCATCCGGGCATGTGGGGGGCTACCGGCAGGGCCACCCCCTCATGAGGGTTGAGACATCTCACACACACCTGGGAATCATCAAGAGCTGCTGTTGTATCACTGAACCATCAAGTATATGGATCTCGGTCATCCTGGAAGGAGCTGGCGTGGAGAAACAACCAAGTCAAAGGGAGATGAGAGATCCCTTTTCCTGATCTGAGGCACCGAACAAGAGTGGAAGCTGGAACCAAGGTACACCGCCCTCTAGACCTGGCTTCTGGAATGAATGAGCTGATGTCGATAGAAGAATGTCCGCCATAGGTGAGGCAATGAGAGATCCTCAACTAAGGCACGAGAGAAAATAGTAGAGCGACGGACAGACTGACACTAATGGTGATAATGAAGTGGAAAGGACTGAGTAGCGAATGGACGACTTCCCTTGTTAGAGCATAAAGGGCATGAATGACCTGGTAGCCACTGACACAATATCATAAGGGATAGGGGACAGTGGGACTGAAGGTCATAAAGTGGGACACAAGAGAGAGACCAAGCAATGAAGGATGGAGGGCTATAACGGGGTACAAAGGGACTCGGGATAGATGCCATGAATGCGATGATGCCTCAATTTGGATGCTCTAAACAAGGGCGACTCGATGGTGCTGCCACACAGTAAAGGCCCAGTGGGGGACCATAAAAACATGAGTACAATATGGGAACTCATGACGAAAATTGACACGAACTAAGACAAGTAAGGAGGCGAAGTGGTGCCCCGAGGACAAGTGTCGTAAGTGAGGAAATTCGATTTTAATGAGAGGGGAAGTGACCCTTCTTGGACAAAATGTGTCCTGGTGAAGTATTATATCATAAAAAACTAACAGATACCCATTTGAGGGCTCGGTGAGAGCTTTCCAACGGTGCAGACGGTTTATCAAATGGGTTTACGGTGTGGTCGCAACAGTCAAAAGACGAAACAGGGGTTCTCTTTTAATAAGGCAGTTTTCCCTCCAAATTCACTCATTTGCTATTGTTGCTATGGTGAATGTAGAGAGGAGAGAAGGCCCTAAATCTTGCAGGGAGCGTAGCAGACAAACCGACCGTTGGAATCGAGATCTGTCAGTTGCAGGTAAGAGGCCTATCCTTACTCTTTCATTTTGATGGATTGAAAGTTCATTTTAGGGCCCAAAATCCCAGAAACAGACCCTCCTTCATCTCTACGGCCGGGTCACACTTTTTGGGCCAAAAAGTGTGACCTGGGACGCAGGTTTTAGGGCAAAAACTGCGACCTGGTCCTGAACTGGGCAGAAAACTGCGACCTGGGAGATGAGGGGGTTTTGGTGCTGTTTTATGGCTGGGAGTTGGGTTTTTGTGTTTGGTTATGGTATTCCCGATCTGTATGCTGACAAAGATGATGTTTTTGTGCAGGTATGGCAGATTTATGGGTTAAATGGAGAGAGATCCCTGGGTACATTACGGGCAGAGATCTAGGCGGATCAGGGTGTCCGTCGTGTGTTGGCCAGGTTTGGGGTTCTAAATTTTTTGGAGAACCCGTTGATGAGAGCAGGAGAGCCCTTGTTGGCCCGGATTATCAGTTATTGGGATCCAGAGCATGATGTATTTGTAGTGCAGGGGCACAGGATCGAACTGATAGTCCAGGATGTATATTTCCTGACGAGTCTCCCACCACTGGGGATGGTGGGAAACACGCAGCCAGTATTACCGCGGGGGCGGCATATCATGGAGTTTGTGGAACGACATTGTCGACCGGGTCTCCAAGTCAAGGTGACTTGGATATCGATCGGGGATCTAGAGAGGCTAGAAACCCGTGCAGTGGCCACAGCTGTGCTGCGTATCCTAGGCAACCAGGCGTTCCATCACATCACCGAGGGGCAGATGATGTTGGTAGAGAGTGTGTTGAGTGGGACCTACTATGGGTGGGCCCAAATGATGCTGGTGTCGTTAAAACGACAGTTGTCGCTCTGCAAGCGGCAAGTGAACCACGATTGCTCATATGGGACTTTATTGTGCGCCTTCTTCTTTGAGAAGATCCTGACCTTGTGGCCTCATGTACAACTTCCAGATGGGGGCCCGAGAGAGCCCAGGATGCGCCGGTGGGGGTGGCTATTGTGCAGGGGAGGAGGAGGGGCGGTCGGGCGAGTGTTTCGACCTGAGTTCTTTGCCCATTGAGATCAAATTCCATTATACATAGACGACTATCCCTATAGTGGGATGAGTTATTGTGGAGATCCGGACCTGCCACTTCCTCCTGGTCGAGTCTGGGGGCCCGATGGTAAGTGGCAGATTGCTATTCTTGTATGGGCATGTTACAGTTTTTTGAATAGTAGCTAGGGTACTTATTCATGTACTGTTGGTATGCAGATATATCACCGGTAAAACCGGCCGGATATATGGGACAACCGGCAGCAGTTGGAGCTACAGGTCCGAGTGGATCGAGAGCAGCGCAAAATGAGGATGCAGTCGCCCTTCTGGAGGACATCTGCCGTAGATGCGAAAGGTTGCTGACCGGAGTATCAGAGCGTGGGTGGAAGGACTTAGACAACCATTACATAGAGCCATGTATTAGTCTACCCTCGGAATGGCGAGGGGTCATGCGGCGCATGGCAATGGCCGGTCAGGGGATACATGATCTACAGGCTGCGGGGGCAGAGCCATTGGCTCAGGATCTGCCAGATAGTGATTAGGTGTGGGGCATGTGGTGCCCCCTAGTGTGTATGTAGGGGCAGGTGGTGCCCCCAGCTTTGAGTTTTTTGTAACATGCTATGGGCATGTCATATGTATCAGAGTAGATGGACTCTAAACACATGTTTTTGCGACACATATTATGGATATGCATCGTTTTTAATGATTATGAATGTTATTGTCTTGAATGAAATGTGTGTGATAAATGCCAGTCTAGAACATGGTTTGCAATACTATCTACATAGTGATTCTGTTCTCGAGGTACATGGTTGAAAGTTATGGTTTCAAATGCACGTATCAAGAGTTTCACTCGTAAATAGCGTCTAAATAGCACATGGTTATGCACACGATAAACACCATTTAGTTGCATTACAAGAAGTAGGGAATCCAAACGAACGTGCAGATGGAGGATGCGATGAAAGAGGGCATCGGCTAAGAGACCACGCACTGCATCATATTCGGCCTGATTGTTGGTGGCAGAACCAATGCAGACCCCGTTAGAGAGAACAAGGGCATGCAAGGGGGTGAAGATGGCCCAACCTACCGAGGCTAGATTCCAGGAGTAACGACTTGCAACATCGGCGTAAACGATAAAGGGTGTGGATGGGAGGTCCTGCGGAATGGTGTTACAAGACAACAAATGAGGGGAGGAGAGGCAATGACGGCAGCGTGAGTGCACAAAAGACATCGGGCGGAAACTGCAGGAGGGAGCGCAAGGAGCAGGATGACTATGACTCATATACAAACTAGAGGGTGGTATATGAGGGCTATCGGAAGTATGGTGAGGACTCGGGCTGCGGAGGTCAACAGAGACACGGGTGGAGTGATCTCGTGTATGGGTAGAAAAGGGGTGGTCAGGTGACACAACAGGGGAGGATGCAGGGGGGCTAGGCTCCAAGTGTCTCGCAGAGGAGGATAGGTAAAGAATGGTTACAGTAGACTCCATCATCTGAACATCAGGGGGGAATGGCGATGGGAGCAGGGGGATCCTCAGGCTGACCTGACGCATACTGCGTGAGGATGGGAGAGGCGGATTGATTTTGTTCAAACTCATACTCTCGAACCACCTCTAAAGAGGTGCGGTAATGTGTCAGGTGAGGACAATGGTGGGAGTAATGGCCATGAACGCCGCATAAAGCACAGGGTTTGTTGGTGTAGAGAGTCTTGGGGTTCTTGGCTACGGATGAAAAAGGAATGGAGGTTTCACGGACCGTAGACTCGGGGAACGCGACTTTAACCATGGGCTGAATATGGGGCAACTCAGGACAAGCATGGGTGGCATGATCGGTGACATCACATAAGGCACAAGGCTTTGCGGGCGGAGGAGGGGTCGGGTCAGTCGTGGTGGTCTTGTCTTTGGGTGCCCCCTTGAGGGCTTTGCCTTTCTTCCCGGGAGCCATCACGACAGGAGAAGGGTCCTGTGGAGGTGCTGGGGGCACAGTGGCAACAGAGGAAGCGAGGGGGACCGGTTGAACCGGTGTCAAATCCATGTAGGGTTTGGGGTGACCAGGAGGGGTGGCGGCTGGGGGATCAAGGTACCAGACCAGTATGCCCAAGGTCAGGTTAGGGAGAGAGAGGGTGGCCATGACAGGGACAGAATATACTCCGAGAGGAGCCAGGAAAGGTATCTTCCCAGCAGGGAAATGACCAGGAGGGATGACTCCAAGATGGTTAAGGCCTGGGGGAACCGATCCAGGAGGATAAAGGGGTTCAGGGATACCAGCTGTAGGGGGAGGGCCAGAAGGAGGAGGTCTGGCTGGCTGAGATGAATGGCTAGGAGCGGGTTGCGGAGGGCGAGGGGGAGGTTGCTGACTAGCCGAGGCAGGCCGCTTATGGGCAGCTTTAGACGATTGCATCATGCAAACATTCGATGAGCTGGGATCAGTGATGGGAGGAGGAGGGAGATTAGGAAAAGTTCCAAGCAGGGAGGAATCTTTGTAAACGCCAGGGGAGACACTGGTCAAGGAATCAACGGTTTGCGTGTTGGCTACAGAAGAGATGGTCGTCTCAGGTGAGGTCTAAGATTTTGGCTCATGATATGTCAACTGGTCAATGGTAACTATCTTTCCATTATGAGGGAAATACATCTTGCGAAAAACCGCGGATGGGACAGCAGACATAGCATAGGTGTAGCTTCACCCCAATAGAATGTTGTAGTCTAGCGGGGTGTCTATGACTTCGACGTCAACGCAAAAAATCTTACCGGAGAGGGTGATAGGACAATTACGGAAAAGGCCAATGGGCTGGGAGGCGTGGCCGTCCCACGCTCGAAGGGTGATCGTGGAAGGGGCCATCTCAGGGGATCCGAGTTGCTTCTGAACCGAAGCGGACATCACACAGGTGGATGCCCCCTCATCAATTATACACTGTGAAACGTTGGCGTTTTGGATTTTGACTGGGATTTGGAAGGCGACGGAAGCAAGAAGAGGGGAATGGTCCGATTCAGTGGCATCAAAAACAATCATTTGGTCATCAGCAAGATCTACAATGCCCACGGTAGATAGTAGAGCCTTCTTTTGGGAAGGGCACGACTGGAGGAGTTCCAGTGTGGAAATGGCAACAGGAGATTGTGCCAAATCGTCTACTATACTATACGAATGAGCAGCTCGACCGGAAGTAGCGTTTCGACGTAGGGGTCCCGTAGGAATCTTGGTATGAACCTCAACTTTGGGTTGAGGGATATGTAAGGGGCCACTGGATGTCGAAAGAGGATCTGTAGAACCTGAAGAAGGAGGCTCGGGGGCAGACTGAGCAGGAGGCTTGGGGTACTGGCGAGACCGAGTTTGAAGGTGAAGGTCAGCGGTCAGGGAAGGATCGGAGTGCATCATAAGGATCTGGTAATCAGAGGAACCAGAAAGGGAAGGGGGAGTGGCGACCTGGCTGTCAGGTGGTTGGGTAGCCACGAATCCTTGCTGAGGGAAAGGATCAGTAAACACAGCTGGTTGGCTAGTGGCCACATTAGGAGGAGCATGAGGGGAGGCGTGTTGTCCGCGCAATGTGGCTTGAGACTCCCACATCTGCTGCATCTGGGTTAAGAGGGGACAATCATGGGTGTAATGACCATAAACACTGCAACACGAACAAGGCTTGTTTGTGTGAAGTGGCCTGTCCGGCTTGGGCTAAGTGCCCTGTTGCTGGTTGGCAGTGTTAGGGTCCACACCAGAATTGGGTCCACGGGTACTAGAGGTAGATTGTTTTTGATTGCCTCTCTGCCTTCTTTGAGAAGAAGGGGGATTAGTCGTGCCCTGTTGTGCAAATACTTGCCCTGGAGGGGGCTGTAAGTGCTGTTGTGGGTTTGGAGGAGGCAAGGGAGATGGAAGCGCATATGATGGAGGAGCTGGCGCACCAAGCTGTGGATAAAGGTAATGGTTAGGTTGGGCAACATTGAGGTAAGCAGGAGGTTGGGAAAAAGGAGGAGGCATGCCGTATCCTGGATACATGCTACCGGGAGGGGGAAGATTTCTAGACGTGTTGGCCCCTCCCTGAGGGAGACCATAGCCCATAGGAGGTTGAGCGTACGGATGGGAAAGGGCTCCAACGATACCATCGGCGGAATGAGATCCCCCGGGGTGTTAGGGCCACCGGGCCTGGGGAGGTAAGGAAGAACGGTATAAACATAACCAGATTGAGCGTAGATCAGGTCATATTTCAAGGCTATTTGGAGGGCGGCTTCTTCAGTTTGAGGAAAGTGAGAGGCGACATCTTTGCCGATAGGAGCTAAGAAGGTGCGAAGGAACCAGGTCATGTAAACCCGATATTCGAAGGGGGGGGGCTCGACATAAGCTTCATCTTCGTCGCCATTCCTGAACATGGGCGGAAAGGCGGGTCGAAGAGGTTTTCTTGAATGAAGTCAAGAGCTCCGTGCCAGTATCGTATCGGAGAGGGAGCTGGAAATAAGATAAAAAGGCTTGGGCAAGGGTCGCAAAGGTGGTATGGGAAGAGGTGGCTTGTTCAACATACCATTTAGAAGCTTCGCCGGTAAGCGTGCGTTGGAACAAACGAAGATGAATGGAGTCATAGGTAATGGAATTGGAGGAGCACCACATGTGGAAAGATCGGACATGATTGGTTGGATCTTCTCCAGCGAGGCCTTCAAACTTAGGGATGTCGGAGGGGAGTTTGGTTGGCATAGCAGGCCAACCAACATCGTGGCGGATAGGGTCATTGATCAACTGATTGAAATCGAGGAGGCTGAGGCCTGCAATGTACAACAACAAGGGTATGGCCGAGGTAGTTCCTGTGGTGGTTCCGCTAGTAGTGGTTCCGACATTAGGGCTTGGAGCACCACTAACGTTAGGCCCTGGACCAGACATAGTGAAGGTGACGGGGGGAGAACCAGGAGGAGAGGGAGAACCCAATGAATCAGAAGAGGAGTCGGAGTGCGGACTCGGAGGAGGACTGGCTCGACGACGGTGGGATGGAGCAGGTCGATCAACCGGAAACTGAGGGTGAAGGCCAAGAAGTCTCTGGGAAGGCGCCTTGGGGGCGCAATGATGACGGGAAGAAGGAAACCGATAAGGGAAAAATGGGACAGAATCAAGTGAGGTCAAAAGCAAAAAATGTGCAGTGACAATTGATTTTAGAGTCTTTGCCAGGCGGTTTTAACCAGGCGCTTCTTCACTTAGGCTCAGTGTGTGGCGTGCGTTAATTTTAATTTTTAAACCCTTTCTGTTTTGAGAGCAAGAAAATGTGTGTTGCGTAACTGAAAATAAATCTGCAGAGAATAGTATATAATGCTGAAATAACAGAAAATTAGCAGCTACTAATTCATGCTTCAACCCAAGAAGGTGGGCCGCTCAAAATTAATCTAAAAAAGGGAAAAAATATAGGCAAAACACACTTAAAAAGAGGCCAATAGATCAAGGGTCGGAAGGGACAGGGGTCTAAAGGATAAAGTTGCTGAAAAGAGGTGTAGATCACAGCCAAGAGACAGAGGCAAGGTGGCTAGAAAAAGGGAAGAAATCAGAAAAAGCGGAAAGGACAGGGAGGAGGTCCTGAAGAGAGGTCCAAAAAGAACAACAAGAGGTGATTTGAAAGGAAGGAGGGCTGATTTAAAGGGATCTGAGGAGGAGGTTCCAGATCTGAAAGAAGGAAGGCTGAAACTCTGAAAAACAGACGGCTGAAACAGCTAAAACTCTTCCACAAAAAGTGGAGGGTACTAAAGCCATAGGGGGCTAGGTTCCCACTTAGATGAGTAAAAACAGATTAGAACTAGGTCAAGGCGGGCTGAGACAGAGGCTGGAAAACCCTGACAGAAGCTTTAGCAAAACCCAGAAAAATTACAGAAAAATCACTGAAAAATTGGCAGGTCGCAGGTTCTGACCTGTTTTCAGTGCAGGTCGCAGAAAAGGGGCAGAAAAGTGTGACCTGGAGGTCCAGGTCGCAGGTTATGGGCCAAAAAGTGTGACCCCCTGTTCCAGTTTTCTCAGCGGCAGATTTTCAGAAAAGTTGTCGTCTCAGTTGTGCCTGGTGTCGCTTACCTGCGCAATAGGGCCAGAAACACACGGAAGTTAGAAATTTTAATGTTTTAGGGTTTTATGTGATAAAAAAAACATAAGAATAGGAGAGATAAATAGCTGAAAAGAAACCCTAGGGTCTGAAGTAGCTGGATATGCAGGAATATGAAAAACAACAGCGGTCGTAATTTAAAACCCGTGTGGAGTCGCCATTTGTTAGTATGAATCCTTTGTCGAAGTGTACGAAAAAGGACCACTTTAGCTGCGCATAACTAATAGCCCTAACAACAAAAGTGGCTACCAATATCTTCAGATCTGTAATTAGTTGAACATAAAAGAGCTGCAAAAACCAAATCTATGCATGAAAAGACATTAAGCAGAAAAAACAAGGGTTTGCTCCATATACCAATAGACAAGACAAGAACAATTTTTGAAAGAATTTTTATATTAATTGGGCACCTGGGAGGAAAACAAGAAGGCGTATCCAATTCTCCTCAATGGGATGGGTTCTTGGAAGTCCTCAGCACTTCAGATCTAATATTTCTCTCTCTTGTTGGTGTAGAAAACCCAATGCAAAGAATAGAGCTCAATGGGAGCTCACACAGCAAATGATGGAAAAATGTGACCAAGTGTATAGATCTAGAGTGATCTAATAGGCAACAAAAGGTGAAGAATGGTAGGAAAAACCCTCCTATTTATAACAAAATATTGGGTCATTCTAGATCTTGGTGCATGGGTTAACCAGATCTAGATCCACTTTTATGGAATATTTTATTATATTTGTTGGAGGGAAAAGGTATTTGACTTGGGTCAAATCCCTTAATTTTTCAAAAATAAATAAATAAATGATTTATTTATGTTTTTAAGGAAGCGGTTAGAAGATAATCAAATAAATAATGATTTATTTAATTATTTAAGGAAGTGGTTGAAAGATAATTAAATAAATAATGATTTATTTAATTATTTGTGGGTGATTTGGTCGTATTTAACAAGGAATATTATCTAAATAAGATTTAAATAATTATTCCTAGAAAATAATAAGATAAATAAAGGTTTATCTAATTAATTTCTTTGTTTTAGGTTAAACATGACTAGGAATAATAATTAAATTATGGTTTAATTAATTATTCCATGAGGAAAATCAAACAAAATAGGTTTGTTTAATATTTCCTTTTGGGGTTTCCTGTTTGGACCATAAATAACCTAATAAATGTGGTTTATTAAGTTATTTAACATAGTGAAGGCAATTTTACTTAGGGTAAAATTGGTCTTACATGGTGTACTTGGGTTCATCTAATGATAATAGGTTAGATGACCAAAAAACGGTGTAACAGCGGGGTCATTCACCCGGTACCCAGAATTCTCTGCGCGAGGTAACGACGATGTGGAACAACACTGGTACCTCTGTGAAGACATATTGAGGGCTCAATAGATTCCAGATGTAGGAAAGATAATAGAATTCCAAACCACGCTGAGAGAAAGGGCATTGCGCTAGTTCATAAAGTGGTCAGAGACCCACCTGAATCCAGCAATTACGGACGTCAAGCGAGATTTTTTCCGAGAATTTAAGCTTCCCCAAACAGACCAGCAAGGTTTGTCCGAACTATGGGAGGTCAAGCAAAGAGAAGGAGAGACTGCGTGGGAGATGATGCATAGGTTCAAATATGTGATCAGGAAACTCAGCTACCCAATCGACCCAAACCATCAGAGGGACTGGTTCATCAAGGCTCTACTTTCCTTGACACGAACCCCCGTCACTTAGCAAAATATTGACAACTTGCAGGATGCTTTGGAATAGGATATGAAGATAGAGGAAATAGCGGGCTACCCTTAGGAATATAAGGGAGGTCCGGCCCAGCAATACCCATCCCTACTGTGACTGCAACATCGAATTTCCAATCTGACCAAAAAACTTAAGGAGATGCAACCTATAAGACTAGCCAGGCCGAATGTCTAGTGCACACATTGCCTGGTAGAAGGGCACGTGGCAACAGAGTGTCCTTGGTTGCGAAGCTTGGGAGTGGGACCCTTAGTAGCAGTAGTACAGGGGACTCCCCCTATTGGGGGAGATGTGCTGATAAACCCTCAAGGGTCTATCCACCGCAACAGCCGTATGCAGGGTTCCCACATCAACCAACCCAAGCCGCAACATAGTATTGCAAAATTTGCCGGATGGTGGGTCATCAAACTTGGATGTGTCCGATTTTGAAAAAGTACTCCAATTTTCTGAACAACGTATACTATGAGTTTTGTGCTTCCACGATGCAAAACACCGAACAGTGCAGAGCTCTAGATGCACTGGCGGACCGATTGGACCAACCCTCCTACAGGGTGAATGAGGCTCCTAGAGGCAGAGGAGGCGATATGCACAGGGGGTGCACAGGGGGACAGGGTCCACTGAAATGCTACAACTATGATCAGGAGGGTCACGTGGCCCATGAATGCCCCCTACCCAGAAGACTGTGGTGTTCCCAGTGCCGCGTGAACACCCACGTGACAGAGGATTGCCCTGAACTTATCAAGAAGTGGGAGGAACGAGCAAGGCAGAGGGGCACGAATATGGTAAACGTAGAACCTCAAGGGACAATGACTCCGGCCATGCAAAACGTGTCCATAGTGACACGAGGAGGAAAGAAAACAAGGGAGGACGCTCGTGAAAAGGATCCGATATGGGTGATCAGGCCCGCATCCCTGGAACAACTAATGAGGCTAGAAACACAAAAGAAATATTTCTAGGAGGCGGTAGAGAATTTTTCCTAGCTAGGGGGAGACAAAGTTATTGAGGTACTTGAGAAGACCGATATCAAAGCACAGAGTGCTATGGGGGCTCTGATTGAGGAATGGCTCCACCTATTCCTCAAAATTGTTTACAATTATTCAATGCGGGAACAGCTCAAGCATACCTTGGAGGAAATATTGTAGGGGAACACAAGAACGAGGGAATCCGCGGACACAGCACCCCAATATGTACAGTGGGTCAAGTGGAACAAAAAAAGAACGAGAAAAGAGTTCTTGTTAAACATGCAGGTTGCAGGATTTCAGATCAGAGACACCATGCTCGACTTGGGATCTGATGTCAATATCCTGCCTCGGAAGACGTGGGAAGCTCTTGGGCGGCCATGGCTGACCTACTCACCAATCCAGCTCAGGATGGTGAACCAGTACTACAATGTGCTGATCATCAGACTCGAAGATGTCGAGGTCGACATCGCAGGGGTAAAGACTTACATGGATTTTGAGGTCATTTATTTTATGGGAGACAAATATCCCTACCCTACATTGCTAGGAATCAACTGGGCTTTTGAAAACTATGCCATCATCGACCTCAAAAAGGAGTTGATGATTTTTGAAGATGGAGAGGTCTAAGTCACTCAGCCTCTCGACCCGTATCAAGGTCCGAGATATATAGAAACTATGGATAATATGAAGGATGCTTAGATATTGGACAGCCTATATCAGATGATAGCAGGGAAGCGGGAGGATTATATTAACCTGATAGCAACAGGCTCCGTAAGTTGGTGTAGTGTCCATATCTTAGAGCTGGAGTCAGAACTAGCTTGGGAGGACTAGCATCAAGGTGGGTATGAGACTAGCATGAGGAGATGTGCCAGTATTTACAGATTCCAATGGATTAGAGCTGAGATAAGGGCATACCCCACTTTGTCCAACATGCAAGCAGTAAATACCTTCATCGCAAAGGTAGAAGACAAGGTACCAGCGGAAACATGATACCACTCTTGGACGTAGCACTCCAGTCCACATCAGCCAGGTGGTGGAAAAATCACCGCAACTCCCTGTCACGGTGGAGTTGTGTGGCAGAGGCTTTGAGGGCACGGTTCAAGGAAGACGAAGGGCCTCAAAGCAAGCAAAGGCACCAAGGAAATTTTGATCCGAGAGACCACCTGAAATCCTATCAAGAGCAGTGGAAAAGTGTAGGGTACCTGGAGGAGCTGTGGGTACATCGGTTTGTCCACTCCCTGGATACCATCCTACATGCCTGGTACTTAGAAGAAGAACAAAAGAGAGGGACCAATTCTTGGAAGGAGGTTTTGAAAAAATTTGTTCAGTGCTTTTCATTCGAGGGGAAGACAGAGCTGGTGTCCCAAGCATTACAGGCCATAAAAAGGTTACTATTTTTCTGCGATCCAGGCACCAATGAGAGGCCATTAGTACTAAATCCTGATGGCAGAAATTAGTTGGCTTGCCAACGGATCAATAACGAGCCAGACGATGACAGTTTGGAGGACCTAAGGCACCTATACTTTGAAGAGACAGAAGGAGAGAGGAACATTAAAGAAGAGCCTACCACTGAAGGAGTCCATCTACTTCTGCCGAAGACAAAGAAACTAAACATCGGCACTGAGGAAAAACCAAAACTGGCTATAGTTTGGGACTACTAGGATGAGGAGATGACAAAGGAAATTTTCAGTCTCCTTCAAGAATACGAAGACCTATTCCCTTCATCGGTTGTGGATTTAAAAGGCATCAAAGCAGACCTCGGAGAAATGCAAGTTGTGCTGACACCTGATGCCAGGCCAGTGAAGCATCGACCTTACCGGTTGAACCCGTGGATCAAGGAAAAAGTCAAGATGGAGATCGATAAAATGCTGAAGGCAGGTCTAATCTTCACTGTGGAAGAAGCAGAGTGGGTGAGTCCCATCATCATTCAAAATAATAAGGACAAGTCAGAAATCTACGTCTGTGTGGATTACCGAAGCTTGAACAATGCTTGCATCCATGACCCATTTCATACCCCATTTAGTGACGAAGTATTGGACAATGTTGCAGGAAATGAGGCCTAATCCTTCAATGATGGGTTCTCAGGCTACCATCATGTGCACATTGTGGAAGAGGACAAGACGAAAATGATTTTCACCACCGAGTGGGGGTCTTTTGCATATCATGTGATGTCGTTCGAGTTGAAGAACGCTCCTGCTATGTTTTCCAGGATTGTCGTAGCTGCTTTCCAGGAATACATTCATAAGTTCCTGGAAGTCTACATGAAAAATTGGACCATCTACAGTCTGCTGAAAGACCATGCCACCCTGCTATACATAATTTTTGATCGGTGTCGACAATTTCAAATTTCCTTGAACCTGAAGAAATGCATCTTTGCGGTTCCATTCGGAACGCTCCTAGGACATGTGGTGTGCAGGAAAGGGGTCTGTGTTGACCCCACCAAGGTAGCAGTGATAGTTCACATGGAAGCTCTGGAAATGGTGAAGCAGTTGCGGTCGCTGCTGGGGCACATGGGTTATTACAGACAGTTCATCGAGAACTATGCAAAGATAACTGCTCCTTTATAAAAGTTACTATGGAAGTCAAAGGTGTTCTAGTGGATGGATGACTGCAAGTTGGCCCTTGAAACTCTAAAGGAGAAGCTAGCAACAACACCCATTCTGGTCCATCTATATTGGGATAAGTAGTTCCATGTGCATATCAATGCTTCCGGTATTTCACTTGGGGCTATCTTGGTGCAACCAGGGGAGATGACAGTTGACCACCTAGTCTACTTTACCAGCTGCAAACTGTCTAATGCAGAGCTGAATTACACCACCATGGAGAGGGAGGTCCTCGCAATGGTGTACTCACTCCAAAATTTCTTCCACTATCTCCTAGGAGGTACGTTTAATTTCTTAACTGACCACTCCACAGTGAAGTACCTAGTCAATAAGCATGTTTTGGAAGGACGGATATGTCGATGGCTCCTACTCTTTCAAGAATTCACCTTCGAAATGATTCTCAAGCCCGAGAGGTTGAATGTCGGGCCCAAACACTTATCCAGGTTGGAGACGGGTGAGAATGAGGGCTCTCTTGATGGTCAGCTACCTAATGCTGATCTTTTCCGGGTAGAAGCCATACCAGATTATTTGGTTGACATCGCAACTTACCTAACCATGATGCAGTGTCCTCAGCACTATACTATGATCCAGAAACGACACCTGCTCGTCTGTGCCATTGACTATCAACTGATTGTGGGGCATTTGTATAAATTGGGCCTTGATGAGATTCTGCGAAGGTGTGTCCTCGACCATGAACACAAAGTCGTGCTATGGGAGTGCCATAACGGTGTTGCGAGAGGACACGTGGGGGCGAAACCCACCACCAGGAAAGTGCTACAAGTTGGACTATGGTGGCTGACGGTCCATGCAGTGATCCGGATTTTATGCAGGAACGCAACAGAATAAACACATAACGATAAATACAGAGATGCAGCGGAAATAACACTTCATTTCATTAATATCAAATAACAGAAAGATGCTTACAGACATAATGGAAATAAAATAGCTAGGGTGCTGGTAGCGAATCTCTGAGAAGAGATGTGGTGGCTACAGACCTCTGAACAGTGTTACAATGAGGCTCGAGGGCCTATTTATTGTTGAGAAACAATGTAGAATTTGAAACATCCAAAAACCTAACCGTAGGAGATGAGGCGCCAAAACTGTGGGCGCCCGTTTGGGTAAATTGGTGGTTCAACTTCCCGGGGGCATAACTTTGGCACACGATCTCCGTTTGACGCGTTCAATAGCTCGTTAGAAAGATCTATCCGAGGACTACAACTATTAAAAAAAATTTGATCAACAATTTCGCTGGCGCTTTCATACCCAAAAAACGTCGTTTAGGGCCTCAAAACGGCTCCGGAAGTTCGGGACCCGAAAAACTGCTAAAAATAGTAAGTTTTGTTGCAACTTGAAAATTGAAAGAACTGAATATGGGGGTTCAAATGGAATAGGTGGGTGGCCACCAATATCCACCTAGATCATTAAGCCCCCAAAACGGCTCCGAGAGTGGAGGACCCGAAAACCTGCTAAAAATAGTAAGTTGTGCTGAATGTGAAAATAGATGTGTTGAAGATGCCATGGACCTGCGGGTGGACATGCTGGATGCGTTTAGTAAATTTGGTTTCTTTATCAGCCTCATACAGTACATGTTTGGATTCTGTATGTGTAGTTGCAGGATGTATGGAAACATCGGGTGGTGGTGCATTGGGAGTCAGATCAATGGAGTGCTTGTCCTGACAGTGTAGAGGAACCTCTATGGGGCGAGGAAAAGTATCTGTATTCTCAAGCTTGCTCCACTCCAGCCTTTTACAGTGAAAGGGAGCCTGTTTTTGAGGTTGTGGCCACAATATTCTTCTTTCCTGTGAGCGAGTCGTAAGGAAAATGAATTTCCTGGTCTGGGAAACAATCTTACTGCGTTGTTTTGCAGTAGTCAAAGAGATGGCAGGAGGCGGTACTACCTCCGGTATCCTGTACAAGTTATTTCCCAAAGTAATAATAACAACACGAGGCCTAGACTCATACACAGCATGTTGCCTCCACAAGTATGGTTGGCCCAATAATACATCAGCTACATCAAGAGGAGCAACATCACACAATACCTCATCCGTGAATGGCTTGATACTGTATGGAAGTTGGCACTGCTGGCGGATGCGGAGATCTCTCCCTGGGTGGAGCCACCCAATGGTATATGGTTGCGGGTGTGCTATGG